>BSWB01000005.1:90543493-91018493 GCA_033239125.1 Fagopyrum homotropicum | reverse complement strand
TAGAAGCACCAATGTTCTTCTCTTTTTCGTTGATTCTAGATAGTCTTACGTTTTGTGTATTCTTTAGAAGATTTGCCCGTGTAGAAGAAGAACATCCATTTTGCAACATATTGTGAAATTGAAATCAAACCAAAGATGGTTTCGATCTACGAGTGTTGCAACGGTGAAAGAGTTCTATTTCACACCCACTACGATCCCAGTGGCAATCATGAAACCATTTCGGAAAAAGAATCTGCACTTTGAATTTGGAGAGATACAACAATGTTTAAAGGTGATAAAATTTAACCCCGATCAAAACCTTTCACTTCGAAATACTAAGGTTTTTGTAACAGTTGGTTTTTAGCCTTCATCGGCTCCACGGTGAAGGGGCCGCCCCTGCGGCCAGTCGCGGCTGGGTCAACCGCTCCTGCGGCTAACTCCAAATCGCGCTCGATTTGTTTTCTTTCGTTTTTATTTCAGTCCTTTCTCAGAAGATCCGATCTTCTAATTTTTGGGTCGGCTTTCCATCTACATTCTAACCCTAAATTTGACCTTCCTTCGTTCTTTTCCAACCGTTCTCTATATATTTCCGCTGTCTCTTCCTTTTCCCTCTTCTTGCTTAGGTTTTCTTCAACTTCAAGCAAAGTTGCAGCCTTTCCTTGTGATCTTCTACAGAATTTGTAAGTTCTTCATCTCTTGATCCTTTTGACATTCATATATAGTTTCGGCATGCTTCTTCCTCCTTTTCGTCTTTCTCTTTCCTTCTTCTTCTTCTTCACATGAATCAAGATCGAGTGTTGATTCTTGTTTATCCTGCATTGTTGACAAGTACGTGTTCCAAGCTTCCTTGCTTGAAGAGTTGTTGTGTGTGGATTGGAGAAGTCGAGCCTTTTGCCCTTGTTGTGTTGTTGTTGTCAAAGAAGCCGACGCCGCTTCTATGTAGAAACCGCCCCCACGCCTGGAAGAACCCACCCCCGCGGCTGCAAGCTCTGCTGCCCCTGCGCCTTTGTCTGCCGCCCTGATAGCATGTATTATAGTCTATATTTTGGGATTGGTTTAGACGTTTTATCTTCATAAATCTGCATGTATGGATGAATATTTTGCAATTATATTGTTATTTTGTCTACCTTTGCGGGAATCGAAGTCTACACCTAGTTTCGTTATAATTGTAGGGAAATGGCACGTTTTGGACCAAAATGGAGATAAGGAAGCTAACAAGTCATTGGAGCTACATTCTGGAGCATTGAAGAGCAATAAGGATCTCAGGAAGCATGGAAATGATTTAGAGGATTGATTTTGGACCAGATTCGAGATGATTTACATTCAGCTGTGATTCACCTCGGTCAGCTACAGTACTGCCTCGATCGAGGTGATCTTGAGGAGCGTCCCGACCGAGGCGAACACCCTGTCGCCGGCGAGATCTTTATTTTTTGCTGAGATCTTCTATTTTTGGAAAGAGAATATCATATATTTTTGGCTGGATTTCTGGAAGGAAGATATCATATTTGGCTGATTTATTTTGAGAGATATGGATATATTTTCTAGGAAATTATCTTTTTAAGTTATTTTATCTTTGGAAGATAATTCTCCTATATAAAGGGTTGGATTTTCTACAATGCAACATGTTGGGAGCATTTGGAGTTTTTGGAGGTTTGAAGGCAAGTTGAAGGAAGAATTGAAGGAAATTTAAAGGATTGAAGTTCAAGGAAGGAAGGAATCATAGTTGGAGTTGACTTTTGAAGGAGTTTGTAAGATCTTCTTAGATTGCTTTTGGTTTGTTGTCTTTTCTGATTGTGATTTGAGGAACGCTGATTTATTACTTGTTTGATTAAGTTATTGAGACCTTTTTGTGTTAAGGTTTTCTTATTCAAATATTGATTCCTTTCTCATAAATTTGATTATTGTTATCATGATGATTGTTGGCTAAGTTCTTTTATGCGATTCTAGGGTGATTGGCTGAAAGTTGTGGGAAAGACGATGATAGAATGATCTTAATCCCAGCAGGACCCTGAAAGCTCGAGCCTTTACCTTAATTGTAGAACACCTCGGTCAGTCATTGAACATCTCGGCCGGGATGGAATGTAACTGAGCGAGGTGAACCTTTCCTGAACCTTATATGAGTTAAGAGTTTAAGTTTTTCAAATCCTATCCTTATTACACCTTTCGTGGTTTAATAAAAGCCTAGGATGAGACTTACCCGGTGATTCCCTTATTTGTTTACCCAAGATCATGAGTGTAGGTGATAAAGGTTTATCCTTTATTGGGGTTTGAATGTGCCTTCATCCCATCCTTTATTGGGGTTTGAATGTGCCTTCATCCCATCCTTTATTGGGTGGTGTGTTGGTTTGAGATTATAGTTCCTTTCCTAGTACCTTGAGACTTACCCGGTAATAGGAGCTTTGGTTTGGGATAGTGAGTAGTTAGACTTACCCGGTGATCTATTCCCACCTTAGGAACACCTTCCCTTTGCAAACCTCAGCTTTGTCCGTGTTATCCTTTGAGATATTGAGTTGGAACCACAACTGGATGCTTTAATCCCTAGAATCCGCATTCCATGTGTTCGACCCTTGGAATATTTGCTGTTATTACAATTGATCCGTACACTGCGGGTTCGCATATTGTTCAAGCATACTTCTTGGGCTATAAATATTAAAGATTGCACACACCTTTTGAAGCGAACAAGTTTTTGGCGCCATTGCCGGGGACTTTGTCAAGACCGAGTTCGGAATTTGGTTGTCTATCTTGGAAGCTTTTGCTTTTGCATTTGATCTTTTTCTATGAGTTTTGTAGTTTTCAAGATTTCCAATGGCTGCGAGTCACTATGAACCTGCATTTGATCCAGCCTGGATAGCAAGACAAAGTGTTGGGGCGGACCATTATGAATACTTGGAAGAGAAATACGCCTTCATTTGGTTTGACAGTGAAAGAGAAAGAGAAGAGGCTATTGAGGAGGAGCTTACAATATGGGATGAGCTGAATGTCCCTAAAAAGGTTTATGAGCAACCTCTTGAAAATTCACTTGAATCAAAATGGGAGAAATTGATGAAGAAGGTGGAGGAGCTCAAAGAAAGCTCCCTATCCTATTCTAAGCCGAAAGAGGTGCATATGGAAGTACTACAAGTTTCAAGCATTCCTCCAATCGAACCAAAAGTTTCTCTTGAAGTTCTTGATGAAGAGGAAGAAGTGGAAGATGTCGATCCAACTACTGAAACTTGGGCCGAGGTTGAAGAAAGATCGGCTGAGGTTAAAGAAAGATCGGCCGAGGTTGAAGAGAATCCAGCTGAGTTGGGAAATATTTCATGTGTGGATTATCACCCTAACATGAAACTTGTCCCAATATTTGAAGAACTTTATAAGATACTTACTCCTATTCCCTTTAAAGTTTTAGATTTCTTCAGGGATGCACTGAAAAGTTGGAGGTCTCTTCCGAAAGAACCTCATAAGATCAAGATGAAACCTCCCTTAAATTTGCTGAAAGAAGATACTTCTTGGACTGAAAGGAGCGGAGTTAACAAGCACTTAACCGCTAAGGCAACGAAGTGTTATTTGTTCAAGTATAGGGTCACTCAAGCTGGAGATGAGGGTACTAAGTGGATTCTCGAGAAGCTGATTTTTCGATCCAGGAAAGGATGGGATGCAAAACTGAATTATGTACCATGGAAGCATAGGAAAACCGGTAGGATTCCGGTGAGAATCAAACCATACAAGCATGTACGTGGGAGATCCTACCATTTGCCGGTGAAATTACGAACCGATATCTTTTTGGAAGAGTTTTATGATGGATGTGATGAGCACTCCAAGGTGTTCGAGGTCCATTAAGTAATTCCATGGAGAACGATTCAGCTAGCGACCTTAAATCAAGCGCTTCTTGGGAGGCAACCCAAGATATTGCTTTCTTTTCCCTTTTCTAGTTTAGTTTTAGATAGTTTGCTTCACTTTGTTTTTGCGTCCTCTAGACAGGAACCAGATACTCTCTAAGGAAGGATTGCAACTCAGGAGCTACACTGGAAGGACAAAAGTTCGAGAAGTTGAGAAAACGGAGCTTGACTGAGATTCATCTCGGATGTTGTCAGAACGCCTCGACCGAGAAGTTCTTCGCCAACCGAGATAGTCTTATCTGGGAGTTGTTTCTTATTTCATTATGCAGTTCAACTATGTCCGGTGAGTACTTATTTCTTTGACTTATATTTGACCTAATGGGACAATGTGTCCCAAGTATGGGGTATTTGGATGTATCTTACTTGACTTATGTGTGTATGGTTTGTATGACTCCCGGATATTATGATCTTATTCCGCTTTACTTGGCTCTATGTGCTTATCTGTCATTACATGCATACATACAGGTTTCTGTTTGAGAAAAACGTCGAAAACTGGGTTGAAAATTTTTTTTTATGACCTCGACCGAGACGTTCATGGCCGATCGAGGATGAACACCTCGGATGACGCCAGAATACCTCGACCGAGATGGCTTTAACTGAAAGGTTTTCAAAACGTTTTGTGCTTCTTCTCTGGATATGTCCCTAAAAAGGTTTATGAGCAACCTCTTCAAAACGTTATATGCTTGAAAGGTTTTATGATATGTTTAAGTTGCAAAATGCTTTGTTTGAAATTCTAGCATGTTTAATACCTTGTTTTTTTATCAAAACTATGTTGGATTTGAAGGTTGACACCACATTATGAGTTCTCTCACATTCTTCCAGGGATGATTAAGGCACTTCTTCTTCTTCTTCTTCTTCTTCTTCTTCTTCTTCTTGATCATGCTTTATCACCTCATATATATGTTTGCCTCCCTTTACCTATCCGGGAATTTGGATTCAATTGACGAAAAGCGTGTGAAGTGAAGTTGAGATCTTGGCTAAAAGTGTTAGAAAGAAACAAATTAGGTTTGGGGACGTTGATCTTGATGATGAGTAACTCGGCACCATTCACATAGCCGGGTGTTTGTGTTTTGCCAAAGTCGGATTGATAGATAGTCCTAACGGGTCATGGTATGTGCACCAAGGGTTTGAAGCATCTCGAGAAATTGATGATTGTTGATCTCCTAGGCTTCGGTTATTGTGCACCTCTGTCCATGCTCCCAAAAAGTAAAGTAAAAAAGTGAAAATAAGCAAAGCTTATTGGTGGAAGATGTTGCCAAAGTCGGACTGATAGATAGTCCTATCGTTCTTTCAGTTTGTTGTTGAACTCGGTTGCGAGTATTTTACTTTTCCTTTTGTTAAACCTTTGGATTTTATATAAGTTTTGGTTTTCATTTATTTGTGCCTTGTTGCAAGATCCGATGTTATTGTTGTTACTCAGAGTATCGGGACCCATTGTGTGGTCCTATCCCGTAACGCTTCAAGTTCCCAAAACTTGGGGTGTTACAGTTTCCTTCTTTTTCCTTGTTTAGGGGCATATCGAAGTTGGTGAAAAATTGAGAAGAAATTGTTACTCTAGATTTGTTGTTCTTTGCCCCAGCCATCAAAGCAATGAAGCAACTTGTCTTTTTTTTAGCGTGATCAATTGTATATAAGCATACTCAAAGCATACTCCAACCATGGAAAGAGAATTCTTTGAATCTTTTGAGGAAAGATTGATTGACTTGCTACTTTTCCATTTGTTTATAGTAGATTGTAAGGGATATAAGTCTCTTGTTTGATTTTTACTAAACTTAGAATTTCCCCTTCAATTTTGTGTTGTATTCTCTAGGGTTTTTATGAACAACCTCGTCCATAAAACAAAAGTAGAAGTTTAAAGGAGTTTTAAAGAGGTTTAGAGGAGTTATTTTGCTAACTTCCTCCAAAACCACTAATCCACTTCTTATATTAATTATTTGCTTTTAATCTTATTCTTTTATTAAAAAATTTGTGTTTCAGAGAAACGTTTGTTTGTTGTTTAAGAATGTGAGAAAATTCTAACTTTTAACTTATGACTTGATTAAACTAATTAATTAAGCCATTAATGAAGATATAGAAATATTTTATTCAATTAACAACACATTACCATTAATTAAAGGCAAAACATTGGGCAAACAAGAAACAATCTTCTTGATTTTTTAAATTTCATTGTATACTTATATAACATTATAAATTTTAAAATTATACTATTGAGAAGAAAAATCCTAGGCGAAACGCTCTGCACTATTCAAAAGGCAACCCCTCTCTTCTTCCATTAACTTGAAAATCGCCTCTCGAGTTTGCAAGCTTTCCACTTCTCTTTCTTGTACCAAAGGCTTTGATAACTTCGTTTGGCTTCGCTTTCTCTCTCAGTATCGTTGGCACCCAAAGTTGGTTTCGGTTCAAGTTATTTTGGTCTCTCACTCTCCTTTCTCCGGTGAATTCAACAATTCCACGACAATTTTTGTTTTGTTTGTGGGAAAACAAGGCGGCATCCTTTGTTCTAGCGATGCGGCAGGTAACGCTAACCCTAGGGTTTCCTAGCGATTGGCGGCATCCTCTGTTCACAATTTTAGCATATCTAATCATGTTCCTGCATTGTTGGTGTGATTGATTTTATTGGTGGGTTAGATCTTTACTCCCAATAAAGTTGGGATTTTCTCAAAATGGCTCACAACCAACGTTCCCAAATAGAGTTGATCCTCTTGTGCCTTGTTTGGAATGAGTTTTAAAACTCTACGCATATTCTTCCTTTTTGTTGGGAAGTTGTTCTTGAGGTTTTGTTCTCTTCTCATTTTGTTCATCTGACCTTCGATGAAGACTAGTGCTTCATTAAACCAATTTCATAAATCAGTCTTTTTTCACTATCTCAATGGCTAAAACGCCAACTGATGACATGAATTATGACCTTAGTTTATGGATGCATTTAGATAGATTTCCCCTTTGTTTTGCATGCATAGACATATATTCATATCGATTATGCTATTATTTGCCTACTTTGCGGAAATAGAGGTCTACACACAATTTTGTTGCAATTGCAGAAAATATAGCGCATTTTGGAGCAAAAGGGAACATAGGGATATAAGGAGTCAAGAAGAGGACATGGTGGAGTACACTAAGGTGCAGAAGAAGATCAAGGATCACAAGGAAGAAGATTCAGTTGGAACAGAAGCAAGAAGCAAAAGAAAGTACGTAACAGAAGAGAAATCTCCGATGGGGAGATATTATCTTGGTCGAGATTTTCTTCGGGCCCGTCCGAGATTACGCTGAAAAATATCCCGTGGCCCAAAGTCAAAACCCTAATTTCAATACTAAATAGAGATGGAGGCAAGGGTTAAAGAGATACTTGAGAATATACTTTCAAAGATGGTTGGCTGGATATATTTTCCGAGATCGGAAGATAAAGGAAGATTGATAGATAAGGAAGGAACAACATCTAAGGATCGAAGATTCACATAGTTAACCTTGGAGTTTTGTGAGTTATTATTGGAAGGATAATCTTAGTTGTAATTTTCTTTCTTTCAACAAAAGGTCGAACCTTTGTTATTGCTTTGGATTTAGTTTTGATAATTGAAGATTGTTTGTTTAGTTTTTCATTGGTTTTCTTGGTTTATGTCCCATTTGATATCTTATAGATTTTTTTAGTTCAAATATGATTGTTGTTGGCTAGAAATCCTGTGATTCTAGGGTGACTAGTTGATGGTAGTGGTTTAGATGATGATAGAATGACCCTTTAAGTTAGATTGGATCCTGAAGGTTGAGTTTTACCTACGTAGTTGACGATCTCAGATCGCTTCAGGAATCTTGGCCGAGATTTGAGTATGATCCATATGAGATTTGTTATTGTTTGCCCGATTATGTCTTATCCTTAAGCCTAAGTTATAATTTGCCCAAATCCTAGTCTTTGTTGAGAGCTTTATACCCTTATATCCCTCTAAGGCTTACACTTGAGGATAGGAAGAGACTTACCCGGTGATTCCTTTCTTGAGTAGCGACGATGACGTTTTCTAGGTAACAAATATTTATCCTTTGTTAGGTTTGAGTGTTCCTTCATACTACCTTTATGAGTTAACCTGAGACTTACCCGGTGATGGTTAGTTATATTCCCTTCGGTTAAAGTTGTTGGTTTGAGTTATAGTCCCTCTCCCTAGATCCTTGAGACTTATCTGGTAAAAGGACCTTTGGTTAGTGACAGTGGATAGTGAGACCTCTCCCGTGTTCTATCCCATCGTAGAAACACCTTACCTTTGCAACCCCAACCTTGTCCATAATATTGAAGTCTTGAATCGAAAACCACAACTTGATGCTATGGTCTCTAGAATCTGCATTTCCTTTTATTGATATATCTTCATTGATTTCTTCATTTTAAAGCGAAGAAATCAATGAAGATACTTACCTGCTTGATTTCACCATAGTCCCTCTGAACAACCCTGAAATATTTGTCTTTACTGCGATTGATCCGTACAATGCGGGTTTGCTTATTTGCTTTTATTCTTGGTATAAATTGAAAGTTATTTGTCTTCACATACACAAACGTTTTGGAGCGAACACCAACCAATTTGCATTGATAAGCAACTTATCAACTACGGGAAAAAACCAGCTAAAATTGTATTGAAGGTGATGTGGTGCTCAAAATTACCTATTACTCTCTACAAGACGAGGAAAAAAAACATTCATTATACTATGTGAAAATAGATTGGAATGGGGAAGGAGAGTGGTTTTTGCCTCTTTTATATACCATTATTCTCCAGTAAATATTACCTAATGAAGTTGTTGTCTAACCAAAAAATAAAAATAAAAATAAAAATGAAGTTGCTACTTATTAAGAGGAATCCCTATTAATTTGCATCTAAAATTGTAACGATTCACTTTACTTTTAGTGAAGTTTAATTGAATCGGTTAACTTGACATCGGTTACATTCCTCTACTGTCCTCATTCGTGAATGTAGTGAGATGGAGAAAATTCATAAAATTACAAATATTATCCCTTGTAAAGTCATGTTTTAATTCCAACATTTGAAATCCATTTTTTTATTGGAGAATGTTGGTTTTTTAAGAAGTTGGTGAATCATTTTAGTCATTCTTCTTGATTGTCCAAGTCAATTTTTATGCAAAATATGCATATTTATCCGCCTATCCCCTTGTTCAAAAACATATAAAAATCGTTCATCAATTGAGTTTCTTTGTTTCACATTGTTTGGCCCGAATGTATGGGGTAGGTCTTGTTTTGTGAGCTTCGTATGGAAGAAGTGTTGAATATGTTCGCGAGAAGGAGTTGTGGATAAGTGATCTAGACCTGATCATATCCGGTGTAAGAGTTAGGATTTTCGAATTTTAGTTAATGTTGATTAATGTTGATTAACTTAATTAGTGATAATATTTGACACATAACTTGCGAAGAGTGCGTAAGTGATGAGTATGAGTTCCACTGTTATGTTCCTGGCGTAATTTTGGAGCATTTGGATTATGCGTTTTTGCCCGGTTATTATTTTTACCCTCTGGTGTTGATTAACTTGATCAGTAACAGTATGATGATTAATATTGATTAACTTAATTAGTGACAGCATGTTGAGTGACTTAATCAGTGATAGTATTTGACACATCACTTTTCCCCACGGGTAATTAATTTTACACTTTGGTGTTATTTGGAGCATTTGGAAGCTTCAATTAACAAAAATGCAGTTGAGAGAAATGATCAGGACATCGGACATGTCCTACATATAAAATAACATGGAAAGGCAAAACGGCCAAAAGAGTCGCTATTTCGTTTCTTAACGGCTAAAAAAGACAGCATAGGAATACGCGTTTTCCAAGGCAGTTGCAGAATAATTATCCCTACAATATTCCAGATTCATTATTCCAATTTCGAGAAGTTTGAAGAAGGGGGTTCAACCCGCCTTTGGATCGGTTAGAGGATAATTATCGACTTCGCTAAAGGATGAATTATCGTCTTTGCTATAAATAGCGGAAAATTGTTTATTAATTCATTTCCTTTCACGTTTCCTCGTAAAAGCTCTGATTTCTCTCAACCTTCAAACTCAAATCTACACCCCGTTTCTAATCCGATTTCAAATCCGTTTGAGTTTTTGGATTCCTCTCTTCATTCTCTTCATTTTGGTACCGAGGTTTTGCGTTTCCGAGCTAATGAAGATCTGGTCGAGCATATATGTCACCAGGCCGGTTCCGTCGCTCAGATTCCGGTGAATTTGATGTTGTCTAAGCATAGCCTGCGTCGTTGTGATTCTGAATCTTCTTTCAGATCGTCAGTCGGATTAGTAACGAATAAGTTATGAATTTATTCATTTTCTGTATTGCGATTTGACCTAAATTGACCTTAGACTTGTCAAAATGGATAATTGGAAATTCCATTATGCTCGTTATATTATTCTGGTGATTATGAGTTGTTTGTTTGATGAAATCTGATGACAGATGAGTTCAGAAATTGCTTGCGGGCAAAACGTTATCCTAGTGAAAGTTAATTTAACTAATTAAAGCTTAATTATTTAAATTATGATTAGAATTGAGATTTAGGAATGTTGATTAGATGATACCTTGAGAGATTTGAGGAATTGTGAGATGTTGAGTTTATGAATTGATAGTTATGATCTTTGAGGAGATTGATATTATGGATTGTGTTATGGTTATGATCTTGCGAGATCTTGAAGATTAGGAGGTGAAATATCCTATCTTGTGGATATTGATTGATATTTGTATGCCTTGTTTATGTAGGCACTAGTCGTTTCCTCGAGGGAAAACCGTGACCACTGTTTAGGACTACCTTGTGACATGTAAGTCCTTTGGGCTTACTTAGCGAGCGTTTATGAGTTTGAATTATTGTGATAGTGGTGTTTGTGCATATGAATGTTTCATTGATAACCTAACCGGACTAGGATGACCATATATGTATATTAATGGCCCAAGTGTATTAAAACGGGTCGTGACAAGTTGCCTGAAGCTCGTCGAGAGTGTGGAGGTTCTCTGCGACCGGTACTCCAGGTGGGGAGGCTTGATCCCCGATTCCAAACCTGTGTGAAAGGGGACAGAGGCGAGGTTCTGGGTGTTCATCGTGTCACAAAATAATTTGAATTAGTAATGGTATAACGTAATGAAGATAATAAACGAATATGTTTGTGAGCATTGCCTATTGTGATGTGACGATGTGTTGTTTGTATTATTGCTATTATTCTTATTTATAAACTATTAGCTAACGGTTTTATACCGTGTTGTAGATATTTTGTAGGATAGGAAGACTCGGTTGTGTCCTTGTATATGTTTTGATATACGATCATACGGTTTTATGTATTTGATTTTACATTTATTTGTTCCTTGTTGTAAGATCCAATGAATTTGTTGTCATGATAGGATCAACATCCATTGTGAGATCATAGCTCGTAGCGCTCTGAGTCCAGCAGATTCGGCGTGTTACATTCGGGCAGCCCGACCAGAAAAACGGGCGGTTTGAATAGAGGAAGTATCCCATCGAGCCGGATACAAACACCACTGTAGGCCCGCCAAGGCCGAAAAGCCTGGCCCATCAGCCCGGATATATATATGTATATATATTATTGTATCTATTATAAATATTAATTATAAATATAAAATATAAAATATAATTATAATATATTTAATATATTTTACATAAAATATCTTAAATATAATTTACTTTTAAATAAATGAATTAAAAAAAGTTTTAATTTTTTTTAAAAAATGAAAAACGGGTACCCGTAGACCCGACCCGCACGGGCGGGCGGGCACGACAACCAATTTAGGCATGGTAGCTGGACTCGTCCCGGTCCGGGCCCAGATAAACGAGCTTAATGTTTTATTAAAGCCCTGCCCGAACCCGGTCCGGATATGAACAAGTCTAAGGTGATCGAAATTTTAAGGCTCAAAAGAAGAGTCCAAATATGAGGTTTCCACCGGTGGTCTATAGGAGTTGTACTAGCTCTACATTGCTTCGAAAAACTTGTTCTTGTTGTTTCTTCCTCGCCTTGCTTGTTGCGCTTTCTTTGATGCTCCTTCTTGATCGGCTTGTTGTGACCGAATTTCTCTTTTGATGTATTTTTTCTATTTTGTATGTTCTGGTTCCCTCATGACGGTTAGTCCGTATACTGATTTGATCGGCCTTTTGATTCATTTGATTGTATGTCATCTAGTGTATTGAACCGTTTTCCTTTATAATAAAAATTATGAAAATCAGCCCCGGGACAATATATATTCGAAAGAGCTTCGGAAGTAGCATTTGCTCGTATCCTAGTTCTAATCATAGCATCGGGAAAGTCAATTTTACAGAATTGGTGAAAAATTGTCAAAGTTGGCAAAACTGTTGACATGAGCATACTGTTTAAGGACGAATGTGATACAACCGTATGAAAATAACACATTAACCGTGTGCTCTCTTGTAGAAGATCGTAAAATATTCTATCAGACTTGTTAGACCATACAGTTTAAGGCACAAAATGATATGGCCGTATGGATTTTACACACAAACCGTCTACGATGCCGTACGACCGTATGTCTATGATAGAAGCCGTTCGACCGTATGTCTATGATAGAAGCCGTTTTTCTATTGTTTTCTCTCATTTTCAAGATGTGTTGTTTATTTATCTTTGTGGACTTTTCTTAGGTCATATTTAAGGACACTTTTAAATGATTGGGGGTTCACCTCTGCATTATACTAACCTAAAGATGGAAAAGATTGACGTGATTCTATTCTTCCCCCTTGTACACGAAAATTCAACTAGACACTTTGGTGCTGATTTTCGCTCTTGTTTTGCTTTTAACTTGCATTCGCGAGACAATTTGAGGTATACTTTGATATTTTTATGCAAGTGATTTATTTTAGTTTATTTGCTTAAAAATGGCGTTTGAGGTTGACGGGCAACTTGCATGGCTTACATGTTAGTGATTATTGTCTGAAGCTTGCTAATCTCTACCGCCTAGTTGGGAGTCGGAAATGGATTAAATAAAGGCATATAAACGTTTGTAGGAGGAGGAATGTTTCCATTCAAACCTCCTACATAGTCCACTCCATTTCCTAGAAGATTATGTCGCTCGCTTTCATCTCCCATTGTGTGTCTTTCAATAATTCTTTGGTTAGCTCGGTTCTTGTGAATAGTGCCTCGTGTTGTTCCATAGGGACTGGATTGCTTGAATTTTGTACTTTCACATTCAATAATCTAGACCTAAGAGACGAAGGCAAAAGAAACCAAATCAAAAATAAAAAAAGACTTAGAGAAGCTAACTATTAGAAATAACCAATACTAATTATAGTCCCTAACAAGACCTTAAATATGATTCTTCATTAAGGGGTTGTAGTGTTGACTTTGGATGCCATGGAGGGTTGAAGAATCATATATTGGCATTCTATGTGAACGTGCATCAAAATGCATCTTTTTTTTTTTGCCACGAACCCTGAATACAAAACCGAAATAGATGTCATATTTGCAATATGAATGATTTATATACTATATGAGCATGAATATGCATGAATCTGTCATCTATATTAATCCATGAATAAACGACATTACTTGACCTATTGTAGATCATAATAGGTCAACTATCAACGAGGTAGAGGTATGTGGTTGTGAGTAGCATCCTTTTTATTTAAACCTGGAGTTACTGAAAAGTTTTTGAACTTGAGGAGTAACACACCATCGATGACGTGGAGGTCAACCAATAGATGGAGAATGACTTGAGTATGCTCGTGTGAATATGTAGATTTTTAGCTTCACAAGATAAAATTTATGCTTAATGATTAACGTATATGATTGATTTTGATCTACAGAAAAGTGAATGGTTTAAGTTTAGTCTCGTTGAAGACGTTGGAGGAAAGGAAGAGTAACGGAGAGTTGAGGGGATATACTTACATGATTCATATATAATATATAAATAAGATATGTCCGATAAATCTAAAAGGCAATTTATTATATTGATGTGAGTGTGAAGTTTGGAGGCACATGGAGATGGATGTAATTAGGTTAGAGGTTGGAATACTTATTGATGTGGTGTAAACTAACACTCAAAAATCACATAAAACCGCAAGTCTAACGTCATTGTAATTGTACATGTGATCAAACATCAAGGTTGAAATCGACATTGATTCTAGAAATGTTCATTGGTTTTTTTTTGTTAGAAAGGAGTAAGACTCTTAAGCGCAAGACGCTAACATAAATGAAATCAACCAAGAATGGTCCGGGGTAGAGTAAGACCGCTAATATCGTTCGAAATAAACTGACCATCACCCAATGTGGTTATCTAGGGAATGCAAGCCCACAAGAAATTGAAAAGAAAAGGTAGCTAGATAATCCGCAATGGTGTTAGCCTTGCGGTAAATATGTTGGAGTCGGACTAGCCAATTCCTACGAAGGAAGCCTTAGTAACGAACCACCAGACTAGAAAAGGGGTGAGTGTTGCTGACCCCCTTTTGAATCTATCTTCACAATAATAGATGAATTTGTCTCGAACTCCGTCTTGCGGTATCCTAACGTCCAGCACACCTCCAACCACATGAGAAGCCCCAAGAATTCAGCTAATGGGACCGATCACAACCCAATGTGGTGTACTCTCCCATGTAGCTATTGACCATCCTCTTTACGAAGAGCTTCACTTGCCTCTCCGCTTCCTTGTTTAACTGCACCATCGGAGTTTCATTCACCCAACCGCTAGGTGGCCTGGTCTAGTTAATGCACACCTCCTCTTTTCTTAACAAACTTCCTTTATTTTTGAATCTTGTGAAGACAGTCTTGTACTCCGTTGGTTGAATCAAGACAAACTCCTCCCTCTTAGGAGGGGAACTTGCTCTCCCAAAGACACGGTTGCACCTCCACCTCCATAACCACCAAATAGTGTATGCGAAAATAATGTTCCAAGGGAGATCATTAATACATACGGCAGTGCATGAGATATTGCTTGAAACCATTCGGCAGCCTGTAGGGAGTAAAAACCAGGAGGTAGTTAAGCTTGATCGTACTGAGCCCATAAAGTAATTGTACTAGGGCAATCACGACAAATGCGGAGTAAGGACTCGGATTGTTCTAGGCATAAATCGAAGTTATCATGGACAGACATATGACGTCGAAATCTTTCAACATTTGTAAGTATTCTGCCAAGCGCTACCAACCACAAAAATGACTTGATCCGTTATGGGACCATGAGCCTCCAAATTAACGTATAAACTGAACTTGATGGGAGGGTGGCAGAACCGTACCTGATAACACGATAACCAGACTTCATAGAGTAATTACCATCAATGCAGAGGGGCCAACATGGGGTATCCTCTAAGTTATGGTCCTCGAAAATTCTCATAGCTGCTAGTGTTAACAACACTGAAGCAGGGAGGTTCGAATATAAGTTGGCCCATTTCCAACCTTGACCATCGATTTAGAAATCTCAGACTTTAGCATGCATTATGTCCTCATCGATCTTAGAAATAACCATGCTACTTAAAGGTGCATCAAGTAACCATCGATCCGTCTAGAAAGAAACCAATATGCTATCATGCACTCTCCATGAATAACTTGGGTGGATTATCTCATTCAGCCCCCATACGATACTCCTGAACGTTAATGAGCCTTTCTTTGATCTGGTTGTGTGTAGGGCATCTTTAACTCCCCCAAGCCTATATTTAGCTGTCATAACAGCTGCCCAAAGGGCATCCCTATCCATGACTAGCCTCCATGCCAATTTCCCAAGAGCAATTATATTGACATCCTTTAGAGCTCTCAGTCCTATACCTCCCATAACTTTAGGTAGACACAACTTCTCCCAAACTACTAAGTGGATCTTTCGATTACCATCGGTGCCATTCCATAGGAAGTTCCGACAGATTTTCTCGAATTTCTGAATAAATAGGGAAGGGAGTTTAACTGTTTTCATGGTGTAGGTTGGAAGTGTAGCAAGCACCGATGCCGTGACCACCAAGAACCCGGCCAGGCTCAGTGTCCTACTCTTCCAGCTTGCAAGCTTAGTTTGAGCCCTATGTAAAATATGATCCAAATCCGGCACTCCCACTTTTCAGTTAAGAATAGGTACACCCAAGTAGGTTCCAAATTCTTCTTTGATCTTCAGACCACTTAAGCTTTCCAACCTAGATTTCAGTCTTTGATCCACATTTGGAAAGACGAATATACTGGATTTGTTGAGGCTCACCTTTGGGCCGGAGATACGACAAAAATTCTCCATGTAGTCCTTTATAAATTTCATCTGTGATATCGAAGCTTCGGCAAACAAAACAATGTCGTCTGCAAAGAAAAGGTGAGAGATTGGAGGAGTAACTCTACTAAGTTTGATCGGTTTCCAAGATCCTTCTTCAACAACTTGTGTGATGCAATGGCTTAAACGTTCCAAACATAGGACAAACATGTAGGGTGAGATGGGATCACCCTGCCTTAAGCCTCTCGCTGGTTTAAATTCTGGGAGCATCTCACCGTTCCATAATAACTTCATCATCGGAGATGAGACACAAGTCATAATGTGTTCCACCCACGGCCTCGGAAGATTCATGCAAATGAGAGTGTCTTTAATAAACTCCTAGTTAAGTCTGTCATAGGCTTTTCAAGATTGATTTTGATAGCCATCCATCTTTTCCCTGGTTTTTTCTTTGACATAGATTCGATGACCTCTTTTACAATAATGACATTATATTCAATCAATCTCTAAGGAATGAAACTTCTTTGATTTGGACCCACAAGGCTCTTCATGATAGGTTGGAGACGCTGAACCATGATCTTCGTAATCAATTTGTAAGCTACGTTGCCAAGACTAATGGGACGTAGATGTAAAATTGATTCGGTTTACTGACTTTCGCTGTTAACACCACTAGAGTGTCATTCACCCCCTGTTGAAGCATCCCTGTCTACCAGAAATCACGTACACTATTAATGATTGAGCACTACAACGTACCATCAACTTCAAAATAACACCGGTTGAAAACCATCTAGTCCCAAGGCTTTCCAAGGGCCCATGGTCTTGGCAGGAGTAAGGACTTCCTCCGCACTCAAATTTGCGTTAAGTTGAGAGATTTCTTGGTCCGTAATGGAAGGAAATAAAGCCACCGAATCTTGCTCACTGTGAGGAGAGTCAATCACTGGAGCGTATAGGTTCTTAAAGAAATTTTGGGCATGTAGCTCAATAAGATCTGGTTCCGAAATCCACATATTCTCGGAATTCTTCAAAACTTCCACATGATTCCTTCTTCTCCGGAAAATAGTGGAATTGTCGAAGTGATGACGTGATTTAAGACACTAGATTAGGCACTCTTTTATGTAGTTTTCACATTCATTCATGCATGGTTTTGCACATGTTCGGGAATTTTATGCTTTATCGAGTTATTTCGTCAAAATAGACGTCTACACGATCATTTGTCGGTTTTGTAGGTATTTTGGGGAGCTTTCATGCATTATTGATCATATCCGAGGATCAAGCCTCGTGATGGCCCGGATTCAAGGTTCCAATGGAGCAAGCATGAAGAAAAGAAGAAGAAATTGACCTTAGTTAGTTCGACTATGCACCGGCTTGTGTTTAGCCATGATTTTAGCCATGCAATCCTTCATCTCGGTCCAGCCCCCAGCCATCTCGGCCGAGATTCTTTCTGGGCAATCCGAGTTCGCATGTTGGACCTCCTTGACACTTGGTACACAACTTCTAGCCCACAACCTTTCTCTTCCATGATGGATGAGGGTGTCTTGTTTGCAGTCTGCATACTTTTGCAGGAGTTCTTCCAATCCTTCCACATTCTCTAACATTCCTAAGTTTGAAATCCAAAGTGTGTAGAAGAGAAGAGAAGATCGGAGACTCCATTGAAGAGAAGGAAGAACTCATTTTTCATAGTTTTAAAGTGAGTTTTTGAGAGACTTGTAGTGAGGAAAGTTGTAGAGATTGTTGACCTCGTTTTGAAGCTACTCTTGGATGGTTGTAAGCTTATTCTTAACTTATTATTCAGCTTGTTCTTGTTTTATATTGCTTCCTATCTCTTTATCTAGCTATGGCATGCATTTGTGATCATATTATGATGTTTGCTCTTAAGATGATTGTTCTTGGCTAAGTAGCATGTGATTCTAGGGAGATGGATGAAAGGTTATGACTAGGATTATGATGGATTGGACTTGTATGTGTCTTAGGATAGTTGCTTGCTCGAAATACCTAGCTCAGCTTACAATTTTGGCCTATTCTTCAACCATTTTGGCCGAGGTGTTCTTGATCCACCCGAGGTGTGAGGGTTGTTGTTCCTATAGTGTTATATCTTCATGTTAGGGAGTTTGAGAGTTAAAATCGTAGTGTTTGTTCAGCCCAATCTAGCATTAGGGTGACCTATGTTAGTAAACTAGGTGAGGTATGAGACTTACCCGGTAATTCCCACTCTTAGGTATAAAAGATGACAAATATTAGGTAGTAGTGAGCCTCAACAGCCGCTATTGGATTGAGTGTGCTAGGATTGTTGTTTAGGACTTGCCTTCCCAAGACTTACCTGGTAAGGAGAGGTTAGACCCCTAAGTAGTAATCTGGTTTGTGTATAATTCCTAACCTTAGGTTCCTAGAGACTTACCCAGTAATAGGACCTTAGTTGCGGGACTAGTGGACCATGAGACCTATCCGGTGATTGATCCCATTAGAGAAACATTCCTTCCCAGCATACCGCAGCTTGTTCCTAGGTGGATTATAAGCTCGAGTCCTTACCATAACCGGACATCCGAATCTCTAGAATCCGTTGTCCATACATTGATATTTTATCTTGTGTTTGTTTTGTTGTTTGGTTTACATTGTTGTTGATTGTGATCTTTGTTTGATCAACCTAAAACCCATAAAAAAAAACTTGTGATTTTCATTTCTTTATTCCTATCTCTTTTCTTGGTTTAGATCTTCACTATCTTTGATCATTGCATAATTTAATCTCACCTCGGTCTTTGTGTTCGACCTCGAAATGCATCCCTTTCTACTATATGACCCGTAAACTGCGGGTTTTGCTGGGTAGTTTAGGAGATATTGTCGAGTATACATTTAAGACTTTGTGTGTGCATGATTGGAAGAACAAGTTCTTGGCACTCTTTCCTTGGAATTGTAGGATCACTTCCTATCATCTCAACTGGAAGAAACTCGTATTCCTGTTACCGTGGCAAATCTAATTTTCACGTGATTTTTGGAACCATATAAGCTCTTCTTGGGATAAAACCGATTCGAACACAACTTGCAAGTTGTTGAGTAGATCGATCTTCACTTGGATAGCTTCTTGGTCTAGGTAAGCCTATAGAAGTTCCATACGTCTGAAAAGATCTTCCTTGTTGTCACAGCACCAAAGGTTTTCTTGTTCCATTACAGGGGAGTATGTTTGAGATGAGAAAGGCCAGTGGCAGATCTTTATGATTATCCTATTTTGACCAATAAATCATCAAAGTCCCGATGGGATAACCAAGATTCTTCAAATCTGAAAGGTCTCCTTTCCTTTCGGAAGGTTCTTCAAGGGGATAGGATAAGAGTAGTGGGTTGTGATCTGATGAGAGGGCAGGAAGATGCCGTACACACGCTTCCGGCCATTTAACTCTCCCTACTCTATTCGTAAAGACTCTATCCAGGCGTTTAGCAACACGGTTCACAATAACCTTTCCCCTTGACCAAGTGAAGACTGGTCCAACACACCCCATATCAATCAAATCCGTATCGGATACCCACTTTTTGAAGCTGTTTGGATCCGAAGAAAGGAGCCCCTTTGAATGATCTTCTACTTGGAGTATAGAATTAAATTCACATCCAATGAACAATGGGCCATCCACTGTTGTAACACTCCAACATCTCAGTACTCAGGGAGTCACAGGTTAGGACCTCACAGTGGGTCCTGACCCTAGTTTGACAACGCTTTCAGTAGATCTTACAACAAGACACAAATAAGGGAACTAAAATTTATAAAACGATATTGTAATGTCATGAATGTAACAACATGATACTAACAGCCAATAATGTACTTAAAAACAAAATGTCTACATGTCAACATACTAAGAGGAAAACAATAATATAATATCCAACCCCATCCTAGGGAGTACGGAGACTCGACTGACCACTACTTCCGGATCACTCAGTTGTTGCTCTAACATGTGGTAAGTCTAAACAACAAAAGAAATCAACAATTAGCTAGATATCCAAAAGTTAGACAAATAATAATGGCACACACACATATAATAAAACACTCAACATGCTTTCAAAGAATCCCATTTATTATTTTATTTAAGTCATACACTTTACTAATGATACATGCTTTGTGACACGAGGGATTTCCAAACCTCGCCTCTGCCCCGTGTAATCAACAGGAGTGGATCCGATGCACCTCACCTAATACATGTCTGGTTTGGGTATATAGAATCTCCCAGTCTCATGTCAAAGTTGGGCAGTGATGTCACCGCCCGTTATACATATACTTGGGTCATAAGCGTACAAAAGGTTGTCCTATGCATGCTATAATTATTAAACACACAACACACACCACCATCATCATTTAGCTAACATCTAGAAGCCAACTAGAGGACTTACATGAATCAAATCTCAATTCTTGTTATATCAACTTGGTCTGCAACCTCAGAAACTCAACCGCCTCTTATAAAAGGCAAGTGGATCAATAATGTATTCCACTTTCTTAGAAGTTTCCAACTTATAAGATACTCAAATCGCTCATAAGAGAAATTACCAAAATACCCTCATAAGGGTAAATGACCATTCTACCCTTGGTTCTAAAACTCTAGAAAATATTCTTAGAATGTTTCTAAAACTTTGTATGAACAACAAAACCATAAACCAACACTCGCAAGAAAGCTTTATTAAGTTGGAAGATTATTCCAACTTCTTGACTTTCTGGAAAAACTCGCTAAGGCCCTACTTTAGCCTAAATAAAGACACTTTTACAAAATTACAAAAATACTAAAGAAAATATATAAACCTTCTATGTTATATATTAAACTCATAAGAACAAAAACTCTCCAAAATAATCACTAACTTATATACCAAAAATTCTCCAAGTTCACTCCTCAACACAATTCTCTATACTTAGCCAATATTTCTACTACTGGAAAAACAGAACTGAGTTAAATTCCTATGGACAACAAGACTGGGTTAGATCGTCCAACTGTCCTACTTTGGGACCTTATAACGTCCAATCCGACTGTTGGATCGTCCTCAAATTGTAATACATCAAACTACATATATCTATCTACCTACAACGTATCAAAAAACTCAACGGTAGATGATCATTCTAAGGCATCAAAAACTATCCTCGAAGTCTCCGGTTCGACACTTCAATTCCGGAAGGAAAAAAAAAGAAGAAAGGACCTTTTGTCCCTGGTTAAATTCCTATGGACAACAGGACTGAGTTAGGCCCTAACTAGGATTAGCCTAACTTAATCATAATCACTAAAATAAAGGTCCATACTAACTTCACTCGAATAACTCATGTATCTAATAATAGCTAAATTTAAACAAAATAAACAGTACCTCAAAAGCCATTCTAAACCTTAGACTACTTTGTAAACGGTTTTGTTCTAATTCATGTAACCATACCCATCCTTACAGACACCTCAACCAAGTCCAAACGTCTCACATATCTTTAACCATACACAAACCTCCTACTAAGCTACTTGACTCAGCTGATCAACTCTCTAACCACCATCATTACACAACATAAGCTTGCAAGGCAAAAAGAGAGACTCATTGGTGTGATTATGGCTCGCTCGACAACCCAATGACATCTCAAGACCAGGGAAGGGAAAAGAGGTTTGCCTCGTAGTCGGAACAGTAGCCGAGATGCCCTTCCTTGCTTGTTGGGGTACTTCACTCGCAAACTTGTATGCCTGTGCCAAATAAGAGGTGTTGTTGTGTGTTACAGGAGGGACTCAGAGGGAGGAAAGGAGACGATATACCTCCATACTTGCAGTCGTAGACGTCGGCGACGATGAAGGAAGGCGTAGACTCGTACTCAACTCGAAGATGCCCACTACAATCATCGGTATGTTGGAGTAGAGGTAGCGGCCTGAGTCTGTATTTACCCTCAGCAGACAGTTAACCCCCTGGCGTTGTTGCTCGTGCAAGGAAAATCAAGGAAGACTGCTTGCTACACAAGGGCTGGGGAAACGGAAGGAAACGCCGTCGCCGTCGCATGAGAAGGAGAGGTTGGGGAGGGTATCCTAATCTCGATCGTGAAGGAGAAGAAGCCGATGAAGTTGTTGTATGAGAGGGTTTACGTATGAGGAAGGAGTTGCGTGAAATCCCGGCAAAAGAACCGCTGGTTCACAAATGAGGATTTCGGACAGGGTTTCGAGAGATGCTGCACGTGCTGAAGGACGGAACAACTGGGCTGCTTCTAAGTTGGGCATGCAGAGCTAGGGTTCCACCTTGGAGGCTGACTCAGAATTAAATAAAAATAAAATTTCCGGATATTACAATTGTTCCGACAACCGCTAGTATCCATGCTACGCGTATTCGTTCTAGCGTGGGATGATTATACACAACAATAACGTTCATCAAGTCCAAACTGCTCACTACTATGAATTGGATAAAATGATCTGAAACTTGATCGACCATGACTTCTGAAACAGGATCATTCCAAAGCACCCAAATTCCTCCAAAAAACCGTATAACTTCAACTATGATATTATTTGAGAATCCTAACATCTTGTACGTAGAAGTGGCTAATTCTCCTGAGATTTTAGTCACAGAGAGAGTCAAAATATCTACATGGTGGTCATTCATCATATAGCGGATCGCTTTGTGAAAGTGATGGTTGGCTGCTCCCCTACAATTCCAATAGAGAATATTCATTAAATTGTTCGTGGGGAGGAAACCATGTCCTTACATGTTTGTAAAATGATGGCCATTATTGCCATCCCCCACATCCATATCGTCTATCTCATCAACGTTGTATTGCTGCTTATCTCCTCCTTGAGCGCGAACTTCTCCAACCACAACCTTCCCCACACTACTAGGTAGATGCATGCTACTACCTGAGATGGTTGCTTCCACTTTCATCACCTCACCAAAAGGATTATAAGCAACCATGAGACCCCCTCCTTCTGTCTCCATGGCTGAAGGTTCTTGCTGACCTTTATACTTGGTGTCAAGACGTCCTCTATTCGGCGGTTGGTTAGGATTACTAACCTCTTGAATAAGCTGGTTCGAGTTGGGGGTGGGAATAGGTCTGGTAGGGCTTTGGGGGCAAGAGGACAAGTCCTCTTGAGAGAGAGTAATTTGTACTGGGGATGGGACAGGACCAGAAATAATTGTGGTCATAATTTAAGGAGTTGGGTGTGCATGGGGTACGGAATCAGGGTTTGCAAGACCCGTATCCTTAAAAGATTTACCCTTTTCGACGTTATTTCCACTAAGCCTTGTGAACCTGTTGCTTAGAGTAGTGGTCCCCCCCCCGATTGACCTGATTGACGGTCCTGGAACCGAGGTTGTTTGCGTTTTCTTGTCACTGTCAACCATGGACCTAGGTTTGGCTCAAACTGATTAGTCTGAACAGGGGCCTTTGGGACTTGTTGTAATGGGGAGGATCGAACGCCATCCACTGGTGGTTGATCTGAAGGGCTAGGTGTGGCAGGGTTTGTAGTTGGAGTGGTTGGCATTGAGCATCGATCAACGATGTGGTCATATTTCCCACATTAGTAACAAATTGTATTGTGTCCCTCATATTCAATGTGGATGCGTCTTCCACTAATCATTATCGTACCCATTATGGGCTTATCTAAGTCTATCTCAATGCAGACTCTTGCGAACTTCACTCTTGTAGCATATAGGGTTTCAAGATCCACTTTCAGAGGTTTCCCAATGGCCGAGGCGAGACCGTACAAAAAAGCTTCATCATACAACTATAATGGCACATTAGATAGATGAGCCCAGACAAAGAGAGAATTTAGTTAATCCGAGTAAGGGTCAAAACCAAGGTTCCATGGTCAAACAGTGATGTAGAAACCAAAAATCTCCCACGAACATTCGGTTAAGGCTCTCAAGTAATCTGCTTCAAGTTCAAAGCGGATGTAGTAGCTATCATTTGGAAGATAGATGATAGTGATCTTACCCTTAGGTCCCCATAACTAGTAGAGACAACGCTCTAGTGTCAGGAAGGGCACAAATCTATCCAGGACTTTCACAATCAATGTTGATTTCCATATGGAGTTCAATTCATTCATAACATTTCCATCAATCTCAATAAAAGCCAAACCCTTTTCCTCTTTAGACACTTCAACTCTCATTCTTCGATATTCAATGAGAATATCCTTGGCTAAGATTTCTGTTTTGGTGGCCTGCTAGCCTGCTGGCCTGCAACAGCGTGTGCATACAAAACTGGGGCACGGAATGCATGTGAAGACTGATGATAGGCCATAGGTGAATCAGTAGACCAGTGGGAGACCTCTACATGTGGATCCGGAAAACAAAGACCCTTTTCATTATGTATTTCTCTTTGGAGTAAGTTCATTGGTTTTTCAATTACAGATAAACATACATGAAAAAGGGAACAAAAAGGGTGATCAGTGATCAATAAAATTCAATGGAAAATAGGACGTAAGAGTATCAAGTCTCAATAACAAGGTTTAGAATCAAATGTGAGAAGAAACTAGGATTAGGGGCTAATCCTCCTAAACCAATACTCGTTAGCTCATTCTAATCTTGAAAATCAATCAATCAAGGAGAAATTCATGTTAGGTGTGTTCATCTAAACATCTTAAACCCTTTTGAAGCTTATATGATAAATTGTGCCAATTACCTCATGCAATGATTATGCCACAATCCAATTAATCAAGCCTAAGTCACAACTATGATCATACAAAACAATATAAGCATCACATGGTGTTTGCTATTTGCCAACATCGTTAAGTATGTCATATAATGGGTGTATCAACACAAACAGAGTATGATCATGATTTCACCCATAATCTACTTCATCCTAACATTCGGGGGAGCTATATACTGCATACTTAACTTCATATCACCTTTTGATCTCAATTTAGAAGATTAATCTAGCAACTAGTCACTCAATAATGGAAGAATTCAATACTTTAACAAGTAGATCTAGACTAGCGAATCAAAATCACCAACAATTAAGTAAAATCCAACATAATAGACTAATAAATCAGAAATTTGTCCCACCAAGATGCTACAAATCATGTTTAAATTCCCATCATATCATGAATCAACACTCAAACAAAGCTAAACAAGCATGAATCGGGGCTTTTACCCCCCAAACCTAGAAATGGGGTTTAGCTACTCATAACAAAATTATACTCAAATATATCAATCATTATATCAATAGTTAAAAACTAGAGAGAATAAGAAGAATTTTGAAAGAAAAACGGACGAATTGGAAGTTATCAGTCAAAAGTTATGAAGGTTTGAAGTTAAAGCTTGAAGAACAAGTTGAAGAAGATGAAAACACCCAAAATTCTCTCTAATTTAATTTTGATTTATATCTAAAAACTAATGAAAATATTTTATATATGAGAAATATGCTAAGTGGTATGTCTAATTTACAACCATTGATCTTACGAGGGGTATTACGGACACGGGAAATTCATAAAGGCGAATCCGAATCCCGTGATCGTCACGGTCACGGGTTCCGTATCCATGACAAAAATTCACGAATACGGACGGTCACGGCATCCGTAATAATTTGATCGTTGTAATTTGAACGTCAATGTTGTGTAACAATAATTAATATGACCGTTGTTATTCAAAGTTGTGTAATTCTGTTGGCTATATATATTGAGAGTCAAAGAAGAAGTGATTAGCACTCACAAACTCTCCCAAAAAACGGTAGCAAAAATATCAATAGAAGACGATAATGAGATGATTATTTCGTTCGATGATACAAAATTTAGTGACCTAGATGAATTTCTTGAACATTTTTTAGGTAAGTATATTTTAACTTATTGTTCTTTATCATTAAACCAAAAAATAAGAAATCTTATTTCTATTCTATTTGAACTAGGGTCTTCCAAATTATTCGCGTGATGAAAGAACCGATTATACGTGAATGCTTGAAATTCACGATTTTTTCCACAATTGCGAGACAATGGTGGACTGAGTTTGATTCATGGGAGGAACTATGAACATGGTGTTCGTCACAAGTAGGTCGTAGAGAAAACGTTGGGGGATTCGTTACATTTTCGTTTGACATGTGAACGTTTCGGAACCCCTTGTAAGAAGAAAGACGTTGATTCTAAGACCCAGTTGTCGTCTATCCGAACACACAAATCAAGAAAGGACGGGTGTTCATTTGAACTTGAGGGCGTACAAAGAGAAGTTGATAAATGAAGTTACATCTTATACGTGGGATGCATAACCATACACTTCCCAAGCAGGTAAAGGGACACACATATGCTCATTGATTGATGGAGAAACAGTTTCAGAGGGTGGGTGTTCGCTCGAAAGTGTAAGAGCCTAGTTGCTGAGTTGTTGAGTGTGTGAGTTAAGGACCTAGATTAGGCATGGACCGTCCTTGCGTGACCCAGTGGCCGCCCCTGCGGGTTGCCTGGGCCACACATGCGGCTCACAGAGTCCGCACCTGCGGCTATGTGTGACTACAGCCGTCTTATTTGACCCTTTGACCCGTGCTTTACCTTGTCTCCCCTTTATGACCATATTCTTCCTCCTTCTGATGAAGGTATCCTTCTCTACATCTCATCTCTCTCTCCTACGTACATCTTCTTCTCCTCTCTTCTCCCTTGGATAATCTTTGATCTTCCTTTGAGTTTTGTGTGAGTTTGATAGCTTTGATGCTTGATTCGTTGCTGATTGTTGTGCTGAGCCTTGTGAGCCAGCTTAAAGGTATGGCGGTGATGTGTTGAGCTTCTGTACCTTCACCTTGGTGAGCTATCATGGCTTCCATCCTTTCTTCTTAATTCTTTTATCTTGTTACCTCTTTTCCTATCTTTCCTTATGCTAGCTTAGATTCCTTAGGTTTGAATCATGCTTCAGCCATAATTGGCTTGTGATGATGTATATATATGTGTGTTTTGTATGTATGTTGATGTGGAGCGAAGAAAGAGTGAAATGATTGAGTGACGAATTGAAGAAGGGCTGAAGTGGTGCCCTCTTCTGTCCAGCAGCCCCTGCGCCACCTTGCAGCAGCCCCAGCGCCGGCCAGAGCCGCCCCTGCACCACCTAGGATCCGCCTCTACGGCCACTTGCATCAGCAAGGTCCTGTAATTGGTTCTGCAGGTGTATGTTGCTTCTAGGCTTACCTTAGGATGCCTTTGTTCCCTCATTTCCTAATGTGAGTGTATAGGATCATGCTAGTTGTGTGAGGATGTGTTTTGATGAGGTTGTGATCGATATATGCCTTGTACGGCTTGAAGGACTTAGGTTGATGTTGGTTGAGGTTTTGAGGGTGAGTATGATCCCTATGGATCCCTTTGGGTCTAGGTGTGACCCTTTGATGAATAGAGGTTGATATATTTCTATACCTTGTTATTAGGTAGTGCCCTCTCTCAGGAGTGGAGCTTGTATCTGGTTAAGGTGTATACGAGGTTGAGGTAAGTCCGTAGGACTTACTTAGCTACCATCCTTATATTGGGTGTTTGTATGAGTAGTGTGTGCTTTATATGTTTGCTATGACATCATAAGATATTGTTTATACCGACTTATGTTTTATCGACTGCCCCGTTGCGTGGTTGTAATAACCTTTCCCTTTCGTCCCGCCGTGGAGTCTAGGAGGTTCTCTGATGTCAAGCCAGACCGTGTTACAGGAAGGTCGCAATACACTCCTATTGGGTACACGAATTGTGTGATCGATACTCGTACGGCTGGCTATCAGGCTCAGGGGCGAGCATGTATAAGTCCTCATGTAACATACTTTCATTTTATATATATGTGTATACATATATATATATATATATATATATATATATATATATATATATATATATATATATATATATATATATATATAGGGTGTAGTTCCCATGAGAATACCCGTAACGTGTATACATGAGAACAATCGTACACCGTTGGATGATGAGTATTAAGGGTTGAGATTTAGAGTAGATATCATAATTAATAATAACTACGAATAATAATAATTAGGAATCCAACAATAACTACGACTAATCCACTCAACCAACAATAACTACGAATAATACATTAAACGCTATGACACCTTCGTAACAAAACTAATAATAATTACGAATTTGTTCTCATGTATACACATTAGGGGTGTTCTCATAGGATCTATACTATATATATATATATATATATATATATATATATATATATATATATATATATATATATATATACATGACTTGAGTGAATGACTATTATACAAAGATGATAAATGGGTAAATGTGTGATATCATGTTGATGTGTTTAGTGCTTATGCATTACTCTATATATGTATGGTTAGCTAATGGTTTATTACCATGTTGTAGATGCCCCACAGGATAGGCGTGTTGCTGGGTGATCTAGCAGAGTAGCAGGCCGAGGACCTCTCGTACATAGGATGTTATGGTCTTATGGGGTTGTTACTTTACCCTCCTGCGTGAGGATGATCTTTTGTTACCTCTTGTGTGAGGATGTTGTGGTTTATACTCGGATATGTTGTTTTACCTTTTGGTTGTACAGTTTATACCGTTTTATGCATTTGTTTTTATATCTGTCAGTGTCATGTTGTAAGGGCCAGTGAACTTGTTTTCAAGCTAGGGTCAACATCCATTGTGAGATCCTAGCCCAATGTGGCATTCCGAGTCCCACGGATTCGGGGTGTTATAGAGTTGGTATCAGAGCCTTAGGTTGACAACAATGACACTTGCTACCTGCAATGAGGTTTGATAGGTAAAATAAAAAAACCCGAAAGGGGCCTGGCGTTTTCAAAAGGTTTTTGGTTTTAAGTGTGGTTTTGGGTTAGAAGGTACGAGAAGTCGCCACCTCTGTTGTTGATCTCTGCAGTATAGATATGTGTATATATGTATTATGGATTATGTTTGTATAAGTGTTAAGTATATATATATATATATATATATATATATATATAGGGTGTGGTTCCCATGAGAACACCCCTAACGTGAGAACATGAGAACAATCGTACACCGTTAGATGTGAGTGTTAAGGGTTGAGATTTAGAGTAGATATAAAAAATAATAATAACTACGAATAATAATAATTAGGAATCCAATAATAACTACAAATAATCCACTCAACCAACAATAACTACGAATAATACATTAAACGATATGGCACATTCGTAACAAAACTGATAATAATTACCAATATGTTCTCATGTTCTCACGTTAGGGGGTGTTCTCATAGGATCTATACTCTATATATATATATACATATGGCCTATATAGAGCCTTATAAGTTAGGTGTGCGTACCCCGCAGATGGCTCGGACTAGAGCTACTTCTGTTGTAGGCAGAAGCAGAGGCGGAGGCAGACCACCACTTCCTCTGGGTGTGGTAGGTGAGGGACCAGTTCCTGATGCTGATCCACCAATGGTGGAGGAGGTACATGAGGAGGTCGCTGAGAGTGTCGTCCCAGAGACGAGGAGTGGTCAATCTAGGAGACATCATTCACATCGAGCCCATTTTGACGATTCAGATCGTGTCTCCATGGGGGGCAGTGTTTATAGAGTACCTCAAACATTTTGAAGAGGCTGTCAGAGCTGGCAGACGGGCCCCAGATCTACCAAGGCATGAGGGATCTTTTGAGATGTCTCAGGGAGCCACACAGGTGCCAACTATGCCGGCACATGCTGCTGAGACTGCTCGAGCTGTAGAGGAGACCAGAGGGCCACGACTAGATACCTGGTTGAAGGCATTCCGTCAGTAGGGAGTACTACCCTTCTCACGGCAGATTGGTTTAGAGACCGAGGTATGGATAGGACATGTAGACTCAGCTTTAGAGTCTATCAAATGTCCTGAGGACAGATGGATAAAGCTAGTTCAGTCTCTATTCCGTGACCTTGCACATCAGTGGTGGAGGACTGTACGAGCCAGAGCCACCATTTATGATCACATGAGGAGCATGATTAGAGAGAAATTCCGCCCTGCCTCACTGAGGAGGGAGAAGCTGGAAGATTTTGTTGAGGCCGGTTTTGAGGATGTACCTATTGTAGACGACATCCGCCGTTCCAGACTGAGTTAGCTTTGATGGGTCCAGCTGCACCATCTAAGGACCAGCATGTGTATCTGTTCTCCCGTCGACTGATTGAGAGCATACGCTCATACATGGAGGGATTCCATTGCGAGTCCCTAGCTGATTATCAGGACCGGGCTTCTGCTTACGAGAGTGAGCGAGCCAGTCAAATGAGAGCTTCTTAGACGAGATAGTTTGAGAAAAGGCAGCGCACTGGGCAAATTAGTGGAGTTGGAGGAGCATCTAGGTCTAGACGAGACCAGAGACGTCAGAGTTACCCCTCGTCTGCACTGACTGCAGACAAGAGACGACAGTGTTACAACTGTGGTGTCCCTGGGCATCTGAAGCCAGATTGTACCATATCAGTTGTGACTTGCTTTACCTGTGGTAGACCAGGACATCGAGTTGCCTTCTATAGGCATGGTGGAGTTACATCTCAGCAGGGTTCTTCCCCTGCCAGTGTGGCGGGAGTTGGTCAAAGGACACCTCAATAGCAGACACGGGAATAACAAAAAGTCCTAGATCATCCATCTACTCAGGGATTTGCTCCCCGGCCGAGTAGAGGTAGAGGTTGTGGTGGGAGTACCAAGGATGTCAAAGGAGCTCAGGGTAGAACTTTTGAGTTGAGGAGTGTAGAGGATCCACCTGTACCATTTTGCTTCATGGTTTACCTGTTAGAGTTTTGTTTGATACTGGTGCTACGCATTCATTTATTTTTGATACATGTGTTGAGCGTTTGAGTTTAGTTACTATAGAGGGGATACCCTTTACTATAAGGTTACCTGATGGTAGCCGGGTCAGAGGTACCCGTGAGATACGTAGTTGTCCCCTTCATTTAGGGACTCGTGTTTTGCTTGTTGACTTCTTAGTCATGCCATTGATGCATGAAGAAGTCATATTAGGTATGGACTGGATGCGTAGACACCGTGCGATTTTGGATGTTGGTAGACGGACTGCTACAGTCTCTACCGAGGTTGGTCAGATTGAGGTCTTCCGAGGTTGGGACCTTGGGAAGACGTGTTCTATTATCAGTGTCGTACGAGCAACTAGACTGATAGCACAGGGATGTGATGCCTTCTGGTGCTACACCATTAAGGTTGGAGAGAGTTCAGCTTTTTGGGGCAGACTAGTGGTCTGCGAGTTTGTAGATGTTTTTGCTGAGCCGTCGAGCTTGCCGCCTCAGAGGAGTGTGAATTTCAGTATCGAGTTGGAGCCTGGTATGAGACCCATCTCGAAGGCCCCATATCGTATGACACTTGTCGAGATGTTTGAGCTGAAGAAGCAACTCGAGGAGTTGACTGAGAAGGGCTTCATACGCCCTAGTGTTTCACCATGGGGTGCACCTGTCCTCTTCTTGCGGAAGATGGACGGATTGTTGAGACTGTGTATTGATTACAGAGAGCTGAACAAGGTGACCATCAAGAACAGGTACCCACTGCCTCGTATTGATGATCTACTTGATCAGCTTCAGGGAACGACAGTTTTCTCCCGGGTTGACTTGCGCTCAGGATATCACCAGCTGAGGGTGAGGGAGCAGGACGTGCACAAGACGGCTTTTTGTACCCGTTATGGACACTATGAGTTTATAGTGATGCCATTCGGGCTGACGAATGCCCCGACAGTTTTCATGGAATTGATGAACAGTATCTTCATCGACTTCCTTGATCAGTTTGTGGTGGTCTTTATTGATGACATTTTGGTATACTCTCGTAGCAGAGAGGAGCATGCCGGTCATCTGAGGACAATTTTGCAGATTCTGAGGGATAGAGAGCTGTATGCCAAGCTCTCTAAGTGCGAGTTTTGAATGTCCGAGGTTGTGTTTCTTGGACACATCATCTTCGCCGATGGGATTATGGTTGATCCGGCGAAGATCGAGTATGTTGCTGCTTGGACGACACCGACGAACATCAAGGAAGTGCTAAGCTTTCTTGGCCTATCCGGTTATTACAAACGCTTTGTGGAGGGATTTTCTGTGATTGCCCGTTCACTAACGAGTCTTTTGAGGAAGACTACTAGATTTGTGTGGACCGACCAGTGTGCCCCGAGTTTTGAGGAGTTGAAAAGGTGTTTGACTGCTGCTCTTGTCTTGGCACAACCAGAGGGTTCCGATGATTTTGTGGTCTACAATGATGTATCCAAGCTAGGCTTGGGATGTGTATTGATGCAGAGAGGCAGAGTGCTTGCTTATGCGTCTAGACAACTGAAGACGTATGAGGAGGACTACCCGACTCATGATGTGGAGTTGGTAGCGGTAGTTCATGCTTTGAAGATCTGGAGACATTACTTGTATGGTGCCATATGTCAGATCTTCACAGACCATAAGAGTCTGAAGTATATTTTCACGTAGCGGGAGTTGAATAACCGCCAGCGTCGATGACTTGAGTTGATCAAGGACTTTGACCTTCAGATTTTGTATCATCTTGGAAAGGCAAATGTTGTAGCTGACGCCTTGAGCAGGAAGACGCCTCGAGAGAAGGCGATTACAAGATTGACAGTACAGCCTCAAGAGGGATCTAGCTTGGCTAGAGATGGACATCTAGTTTCCTGATGAGGATGCCCAGTTGTATGCTTTAGAGGTTTTACCTTGTTTGTTGGATGAGATCCAGCTGAAGTAGGGGACCTGTCCGACCTTGATGAGGAATAGAGAGAGGATGTCTCATGGTGAGGCACCACAGTTCTCCATTGGGGCTGATGGAGTGATGAGGCGACATGACCGTATCTGTGTACCTACTGATGCAGAGTTGAGACAAATGATCTTACAGGAGGCTCACTGAACACCTTACTCTGTACATCCAGGTACGAGTAAGATGTCCCATGACATATTGGTGGGGAGGACTGAACCCCGATGTAGCCAGATTTGTGGCTTAGTGTGTGACCTGTTAGCAGGTCAAGATAGAGCATTGCAGACCTGGAAGTGAGCTCCATCCACTTTGCCAGTACCGCAGTGGAAGTGGGAGGACGTCTCCTTGGACTTTGTGACTAGTTTGAGACCCAGCAGGAGTTTTGATGCCATATGGGTTGTTGTGGATATACCGACAAAGACGGCACGTTTCATTCCTATCAGAGAGATGTGGCCAGTGAGCAGATTGGCTGAGGAGTACACTAGATAGATTGTGAGACTCCATGATGTACCGAGGACAATCGTCTCTGATCGATATGGACGGTTTACCCCAAGGTTTTGGTAGCAGATTCAGACTGCTTTGGGGACGAGTCTACACTTCACGACTACGTTTCACCCCCAAACAGATGGTCAGTCTGAGAGGACAATCCAGACCTTGGAGGATATGCTGCGAGCTTGTGTGTTGGATTGGGGACAGGGATGGTCTGATTACCTCCCACTCGTTGAGTTCTCATACAACAACAGCTGGCATGCATCTATAGGGATGACTCCTTATGAGGCACTGTATGGGCGTAGGTGATGTACACCTTTATGTTGGGATGAGCTTAGTAGTATCAATGGGATAACGCCATAGAAGAATCAAGATGGTATGGCTCGACTAGCGCTGATTAGAGAGAGGATGTTGGCTGTATAGAGTCGCCAGAAGTCATATGCAGACAAGAAGTGTCCACCTCTAGAGTTCAGGGTAGGAGCTGATGTCTGGTTTAGAGTATCTCCGACGCGTGGCGTCAGACGCTTTGGCATAAAGGGGAAGCTGAGTTCCCAATATATCGGTCCTTTCGAGATGCTGGATAGAGTTGGGAGGGCAGCCTACAAATTAGCTTGGCCTCCGAGATTAGAGGGTGTTCACCCTGTGTTCCATGTGTCTTAGTTGAGGGAGTACTTACCAGATCCAAGGCACATTGTGAGTTATGATGATTTGGTGGTTGAGTCGGACCACACCTTTGTTGAGCATCCTATTGCAGTCTTAGAATGAGGTGTGAGACGCCTGCGTTCGAAGGACGTTCCCATGATGAGGATATAGTGGTCTAGACGTGGACCTGAGGAGGCTATATGGGAGCCTGAGGATCGTATCAAGAGGAACTATCTAGAGTTTTATGTAGAGATAGATGCATTTAGGGTCGATGAGTAGATTTTAGTGCTATCTTGGTGAGTATGTGATTATGTGATTATGTGCTTATGTGCTTATATGCCCTAATGTGCTTATTCCATGCTAGTTATGATGTGTTTTATGATCTTATTAGATCTTGATGTGCTAGCGTGATGTATGATTATAGATGGAGATGGTTCTTTCCTCCATGCTATCTGATTGTGATTAGGATTTAGCTGGAGAAGGTTCTTACCTCCATGCTACTTTGATGGACATATTTCCCTTGGAGATGTTATACCTAAATGTGATGTATATGATTATGATCTGGCTAGAGATGTGATTCCTCTATGCCTTGTGATGTGGTATGGCGAGAGATGTGATAACTCTACGCCTTTGGGTAGCATTATGGCGTTGTTTTTTAGAGTTGATGATTCCTCCATGTTTACGTTTGAAGTTATAGATTTGTATAGGTTATGACCTTCTGAGCGGAGATGTGATACCTCCGATAGAAAGAGAGAGTCATACCTCGGCCTATGGGTCCGAGAGGATTTGGGATTTTGCAAGTTTCGGGACGAAACTTGTTTTTAGGGGGTGTGATGTAAGAGCCTAGTTGCTGAGTTGCTAGGTGTGTGAGTTGAGGACCTAGATTAGGCCTGGACTAACCCTGCGTGACCCAGTGGCCGCCCTTGCGGTTTGCCTGGGCCGCACCTACGACTCACATAGTCCGCCCCTACGACTCTGTGTGACTCGGCCGTCTTATTTGACCCTTTGACCCGTGCTTTACCTTTTCACCCCTTTATAACCTTCTTCTTCTTCCTTCTCATGAGGGCATCCTTCTCCACATCTCATCTCTCTCTCTTACGTACATCTTCTTCTCCTCTCTTCTCCCTTGGATCATCTTTGATCTTCTTTTGAGTTTTGTGTGAGTTTGAGAGCTTTGATGCTTGATTTGCTGCTGATTATTGTGCTGAGCCTTGTGAGCCAGCTTGAGGGTATGGTGGTGATGTGTTGAGTTTCTGGACCATCAACTTGGTAAGCTATCATGGCTTCCATCCTTTCTTTCTTCATTCTTTTATCTTCTTACCTCTTTTCCTATCTTTCCTTAGGCTAGCTTAGATTCCTTAGGTTTGAATCATGCTTCAGCCATGATTGGCTTGTGTTGATGTATATATGTGTATTCTGTATATATGTTGATGTGGACCGAAGAAAGAGTGAAAGGATCGAGTGAAGAAGTGAAGAAGGGCTGAAGTGATGCCCTCTGTTGTCCAACCTCCCCTACGCCACTTTGCAGCCGCCCCAGTGCCGGCCAGAGCTGCCCCTGCTCCAACTAGGATCTGCCCCTGCGGCAACTTGCACCAACAAGGTCCTGCACTTGCATCTGTAGGTGTATGTTGCTTCTAGGCTTACCTTAGGATGCTTTGTTTCCTCCTTTCCTAGTGTGTGTGTATAGGATCATGCTAGATGTGTGAGGATGTGTTTTGATGAGGTTGTGATTGATATATGCCTTGTACAGCTTGAAGGACTTAGGTTGATGTTGATTGAGGTTTTGAGGGTGAATATGATCCCTATGGATCCCTTTGGGTCTAGGTGTGACCCTTTGATGAATAGAGGTTGATATCTTTCTATGCCTTGTTATTAGACAGTGCCCTCTCTCAGGAGTGGAGGTTGTTTCTGGTTAAGCTGTATAAGAGGTTGAGGTTAGTCCGTAGGACTTACTTAGCTACCATCCTTATATTGGGTGTTTGCATGAGTTTTGTGTGCTTTATATGTTTCCTATGACATCATGAGATATCGTTTATACCGACTTATGTTTTATTGATTGCCCTGTTGCGTGGCTATGATAACCATTCCCTTTCATCCCGCGGTGGAGTCTGAGAGGTTCTTTGATGTCAAGCCAGACCGGTTTACAGGAAGGGCGCAATCCACTCCCATAGGGTACACGGATTGTGAGATTGATACTCGTACGGTAGGCTATTAGGCTTAGAGGCAAGGATGTATCGGTCCTCGTGTCACATACTTTCATTTATCTATCTATCTATCTATCTATCTATCTATCTATCTATCTATCTATCTATCTATCTATCTATCTATATATATATATAATATATATATATAGAGAGTATAGATCCTATGAGAACACACCCTAACGTGAGAACATGAGAACAAATTCGTAATTATTATCAGTTTTGTTACGAATGTGCCATATCGTTTAATGTATTATTCGTAGTTATTGTTGGTTGAGTGGATTATTCGTAGTTATTGTTGAATTACTAATTATTATTATTCGTAGTTATTATTATTTTTGATATCTACTCTAAATCTCAACCCTTAATACTCACATCCAACGGTGTACGATTGTTCTCATGTTCTCACGTTAGGGGTGTTCTCATGGGAATCACACCCTCTATATATATATATATATATATATATATATACATGACTTGAGTGAATGACTATTATATAAAGATGATAAATGGGTAAATGTGTGATATCATGTTGATGTATTTATTTTTACATGATTGTGATTGTGCTTATGCATTACTCTATATATGTATGGTTAGCTAATGGTTTATTACCATGTTGTAGATGCCCCATAGGATAGACGTGCTGCTGGGTGATCTAGTAGAGTGGCAGGCCGAAGACCTCTCGTACATAGGATGTTATGGTCTTTTGGGGTTGTTACTTTCCCCTCCTGCGTGAGGATGATCTTTTGTTACCTCCTGTGTGAGGATGTTGTGGTTTATATTCGGATATGTTGTTTTACCTTTTGGTTGTACAGTTTATACCATTTTATGCATTTGTTTTTATATATGTCAGTGCCACGTTGTACGGTCCAGGGAACTTGTTGTCAAGCTAGGGTTAGGATCCATTGTGAGATCCTAGCCCAATGTGACATTCCGAGTCCCGCGGATTTGGGGTGTTACAGAAAGTGTGTGTCACAGTCACTAAGTCTTAAATTTAAAAAAACTGAAATCAAGCAAAGCGAACCCGCAGTTTACGGATCGATATAGTAAAGGAAGAATTGTAGAGTATCGAACTCAAGGATTCGGATATCCAATTGTGGCAATTGATTTAAGTTGTTCTAAGGATATAAGGACAGAGTTAGGATTGCAAAGGTATAGATCCAAGGTTGGAAATTGTACGGCGAAGTTCCAAAACCCATAAGTCTCACCCAAAGGCTGTTTCGATAAAGGATGTTGAGTCTCGTTATAAAAGAGAATCAAAGGACAAGATTAAACTCTCAAATACCCATGCCCAAACCCAAGGGAATTAAAGATAAGCCAAAAAGGTTAAGGTTTTGACACTCGAAACCAAAGTAGAGGATGTTGAGTCTCACTACTAACTAGAAAATGTAAGTCAATGCTAGGTTAAAGCAAATCTTTAACTTTGGATCAAAGCAAAAGAAAAACACGTCAAACAGGGGAAAACCACGGTCTGTTCTTGAGGAACCACGGCCGTGGAACTTAAAAACAGGCCGTGGAAAGCCTCGACGACGAGGTTTCTCGCAACTCTCAAGGTCCAATCTGTTTTGGTTCAATCTATCATCATCTATGCCACAACTATCAACCCTTCACCTTAGAATCGCTTAAGGGTTTTAGCCAACAATCATTGTCATCAAATAAATAATCAAGATTAAAAGAAGGAAAAGATAGAACCTTGAAAACTCAATAGCAAACACAAAACCAATCTCAATCAAACTCAAAATCCGTACTTGTGTTCAATGAATATAGAATAGAGTAAGAAATCTCTCACAATCTTAAAGAACAAAGAAGAACGGGACGTCAATCCGCCTTCAAAGTGAAACCCTAAGATCTTCCAACTTCGCAATATCAAAGTGCGTACTTCTCCAAATCTTCCTTCGAACATCTTCTAACAATAAGATCTTCAAAATGTATGCAATGTGTAGCGCGGGATGACGGTAGCGGGATCCTCTTTTTCTCTCCTCCTCCAGCCTTCTGATAGGAGAAAATAGGGTTACGAAAAGCCCATAACCGCTGTTGACGTGGCAAATACGACTCGTGACAACCGTTTAAAGAATCACGGCCAAGAGTATATTTTCACGCCCGTGGAAGCCACCGTGGAATGGCATATTTGCTCTCGACATACTTTCCCACGGCCATAATTAAATTAATTCCCAAAACCACGGCCGTGGTTTCTTGTACTTGGCCGTGGAATGCCTAAAACGTGCATAAAATCTCTTGTTTCCCAAAGCTTCCCATTCCTTAGCTAATCCAGTGCATCTCCTTGATGTCTAGCATGATCAATCACTCCTACATGCTCCATTTATGCTTCAATCCAAGCCTTATTCACCTAAAACACAAAACAAAGCTTGTGTAGATCTGTATACCAACATAATAGGTGAATGTTCTCATAAATGCTTCAAACTTATATCAATATACACAAAAGAAGGGGAAAACAACAAAAACATGAGCCTAAAATATTGTCATATTTCATGCTATCAAAATACCCCATACTTGTCTCTTGCTTGTCCCCAAATCTTGCTTCATGTTTCTTTGAAAACTTCTATGTATACAAAACGAATCGTATCATGAAAAAGAAACATCATACATTGAAAAAGCTTCAAGACAAACATCATAAACTAAAGTAATGTCAAAATCAATCATGTGAAATCCAATTTAGATCACTAAGCCAAACAACAACCAAAAATCTTAAGGACTTTGAAGTAAAGGTCAAGAAACGTGAATGGGTGGAACTTTTCATAAGGTAAATGTGGTGCGATATCCGGGAAAAAGGAACTACACAACAAAAACTTCTTTAAGAAAACTTGAATCAACCACCATTGAGAGCTTTGCTCTCCCTTTTTAGCACAAATTTCATTTTTGACTTTTCTTTTTGAGATCAAAGACAAAGGTGCACAATAACCGAAGCCTAGGAAATAAGCATTAACTCAATTTTTCGAGTTGCCTCAAACCGTGATACACATACAATGACTCGTTAGGAATATCGTCAATCCGACTTTGACAAGACACAAACACCCCGCTATGTGAATGGTGCCGTTTTACTCATCATCATGATTGACTTCCCTAAACCTATTTTCTACACTTTGAAGCACAGTTTTCTTTCATGGCCCTCCCATATCAATCATGCCATAAATTACACTCTTCCCAATTCCCGGATAGGTAAAGGAGGCAAAACTTTCATTGAGGGGCTAAATGAATAAAGAAGAAGCAAGAAAAATCGAGGTGCCTTAATCATTTAAAAAATAAGCGTAAGAACTTATAATGTAATTTCAACCTTCATTCCTCAATATGATTAGACAAGAATTTTTCCATTATGAAACTTGCAAGAAGATTAAACAATATATTCAATTTCTCCACAATTCACAATTTAAATCAAGCACATAAATGTCGTCAAAAATTCAATCCACAAGTAAATTCATCATTGAGGTCCTTCCATTCCTAGAAGCTTTCAAAATTTTATGGGTTTTTCAAAGCTTAAAAAAGAAATGCTAAAAGGAAACGCGTGACAATGAAAATAAAGATGCAAGTGTTCATGGATAAAACGAAGCAAGTGTGTCAAGTTATTACATCACATGAGAGTCATACTCCACCCCATACATAAGATACACATTGTCCCTAATGTGCAAAATAAGAAAAAAGAAAAGAAAAGGAAACTCACAAAGGCGGTGGAGCTACTCGAACCGATCAAGCTATCACATAGGCGGTGGAGGTGGTGGGAATGGGTAGAAGTTTGGGTCGTATGGACGCTCCAACTGCTACCGGTAAATGTCTTGGAGGATCCTTGAGTTGCCATGGCGCTCTTCCTCATGTTTATCGAAGTGGGTCTCAAGAGCCTCCATCCTCTGTGTAAGTCCGGTGACCCATGCCGGCTGCACATCCATCCATGCGGGCCGCTGCGCTATCCAAGCTACTGGAGCTCCCATCCAAGCCGGTGGAGCATCCATCCATGTAGGTCGCTCACTCACACTGGCACGCCGGGTAGATTTCCTAGGCGGCTCTTGGAAATCCGCCGGCAGATCCTGAAAATCTCCAAAAGCCTCCTCAACACCTCCAATATCCGGGAACTCATCACCACCTATCTCCTCATCAGCATAATCATCAACAGCAGCTGACACATCCTGGGGATAATAAGCTAGAGCTCCTAGGAGGTTTGCATGCATCGGAACAAATGTTGCTTTCCAATTTTTCCGGTTCCAGATAAAGTAATATGCGCTCCATGGGATGCCTCGTCCTCCCTTGTCTTCCCAAGGCATGGATACAAACGGTGGATCTCGTTGGCGGGGAATCAAGAGTCCCCTAGCCATGAAGCCTTGAAGCCCTAGAGGCCTCGCGGATGCCACCAACTCACAAGCTGAATAATGAATCCCTAAATGCTTTGCAATGTATGTGACCATCCTTCCATAATCGATATTCCCCTAAGCTTTGTTCTTGATCTTGCTAAGAGTGGAAGCAAGCATAGCGGTGCAATCCGGAGTGACACTGGCCGCCATAAAATAAAGAATAAAAAGCTCATCAGTCTTGAGCTTCTGGGGAGTCTCGGTCTTAGGGAAGAGGCACTCGGAAAGGATCCTATGGGCTATCTTAAAGGAGTGGTTACAGATGAGCTTGGCTTTCGAGTCGGCCGGTTGCCAACAATCCTCATGACCCACTATCATAACAATCTCCTGCCTAAACTCTCTAGCTCGAGAACTCCTAGGAAATGTCCCATTGAATGTGTCCACAAAGCTAAACAATGCTCCAAACTGAGCTATGAACATGTGGTGAGTGTGGTCCATCAAATGGAGGGATACCATTCGGTTTACGGCACTATGGTCAAACGAGCTTATGAATTCCATTGTAATCTCCTCATAAGCATCCTCTCTAATGCTAGCAAATGTAGTAAGCCCGGCCCTATCAAGCATCCATCTAAGATCATTCACCACATGCAAATCCTCAAACTCTTCAAGCACAATGTACCTAGGGGCAATAACGTTTCTTTGTTGGATCTTATCATATGCCCTCTTGTGGTTTTCATGGATTGTAGGGATCCTAAGGATAGATTGAGGAGCGGGAGGGGGTTGGGAAGAGGAGCCTTCGCCTCTTTGCTTTTTATTTCGTCTTGATTTACGAGTTCCAAACATTTTCTTAGAAATTACGGCCTGTTCTTGGTGAAACCACGCCCGTGGAAATGTACGGCTACCAGTGGAACTGCACGATTTTGCTCAAAAATCCATAAATTCCACAACAAACTCAACAACAGCAGTCCTAAGCTATTTCTAAGTTTAATTCCGTTCAGTTCTCCTAAAAATCTTTGAAGAAAACGAAGAAAATCAACCAAGGAAAGAGTTGAGAGAAAAACCTAGGTTTGGATTTGAAGAAATCCAAAATCTTGCCCGGTCGCTGAATGTTTGTGCTGTTTGTTATCGCAATCCGCAATAGAATCGAGTTTGCTTCAATTTGGAGCGAAGAATCGTGCAAAACGATCACCGAATGATGAATTGAGGGATGAGGAGATTGGACGTGATTTTAGGCGTGGAGAAGAGTTGAAGGGTTTTGTGGTTTGTGAAGAGGAAGGCTTTTTATAGGTCCGTCAAATTTTCAAAAACCACGGCCCCATTGTTACTTCTACGGCCGTGTTACTTCAACGGCCGACCGTGGTTTTGATCCTTTTTTCTTGGTTGCTCTCGACCTACTTCTCCACGGCCAAAATTAACGAAACCACGGCCGTGGAATCGAATTTAAACCCATGGAAAGCTCTTTTCTACCAAAAATCCAAATTTCGTTGTTCCTTATGCTTTCTTTACTTCTTTTGGTCGTTCTTCAACCCTGACATCCAAAGACACAAGACATACCAGAGATATCGACGAAAAACAAACAAAAACAATCTACGTTAATCTAATCTACGAAAAACAAAAAGGAAAAACAAGAATGCATTACCTTGAGTTGCCTCCCAAGTAGCGCTTTGTTTTAGGTCCGTAGCTAGACCATTCTTTTGTGCTTAAGTGAGGAGAATCGGTGTCACTTCCTCAGTTTGGAGTTCCGGTGAGTACTTCTTGATTCGTTGGCCATTCACTTTGAAACTTCTGCACTTCTCACCCCATACTTCAACTACACCATGGGGAAAAACGTGTTTAATAACATGAGGTCCTTTCCAATGAGATTTAAGCTTATTGGGAAAGAGTCGAAGTCTAGAATTGAAGAGAAGAACAAGGTTTCCTTCTTTGAAGTCTTTCGAAATGATGTGCTTATCATGCCAAAGCTTCGCTCTCTCATTGTAGATCTTGGCATTCTCGTAGGCATTCAAGCGGAGTTCTTCTAACTCATTAAGATCCAAGAGGCGTTTTTCTCCCGCTTCCTTCATGCCAAAGATCAACCACTTAATAGCCCAATACGCCTTGTGTTTCAGCTCCACCGGAAGATGACAAGACTTCCCATACACAAGATTGTATGGTGTTGTGCCAATGGAAGTCTTGTATGTTGTTCTATATGCCCATAATGCGTTATCAAGCTTTAACGCTCAATCTTTCCTTGTCCTAGACACCGTTTTCTCTAGAATTCCTTTGATATCTCTATTAGAAATCTCCACTTGACCACTTGTTTGCGGATGGTAAGGTGTGGCGATCTTGTGAGTCACCCTATACTTAGCTAGTAGAGCATCAAATCGACGGGAAATGAAGTGTGATCCTCCGTCACCAATGATGGTTCGTGGTGTCCCAAACCTTGGGAAAATAGCTTGATTAAAGAACTTAACAACCACCATCGCATCATTAGTTGGAGAAGCAATAGCTTCAACCCATTTTGAAACATAATCTACAGCGGCAAGTATGTATTGGTTACCACAAGATGATGGGAATGGTCCCATGAAGTCAACTCCCCAAACATCAAAGATTTCCACTTCTTGGATGTTGTTGAGAGGCATTTTATTCCTCCTAGATATGTTCCTTGTTCTTTGACAAGCATCACAACAAGTAACAAAGGTTTGCACATCTTTAAACAATGTAGGCCAAAAGAATCCAGATTGCAATACCTTAGCGCTAGTCTTGTGAGAGCTAGCGTGTCCTCCGCAAGGAAGCGAGTGACAATGACAAATGACACTTTTCTTTTCGTCTTCAGGCACACATCTTCTAATGATGTCGTCTCGACCTGTCTTGAAGAGTAGAGGTTCATTCCAATAGTATTGGCGGACATCCTTAAAGAACTTATTTCTTTGAGCGTATGATAGTCAGGGAGGTATTTCCCGACAAACCAAATAATTCACAAAATCAGCAAACCAAGGTTCGTTACCTCTAGAAATATGATCGATGCACTCTTCCATTAGATGCAATTGTTCATCCGGGAAAGAGTAATCAATAGGTAAGTCATCATTGGTGACATGTGGTAAACGACTTAAGTGATCCACAACAAAATTTTCGGATCCTTTCTTGTCACGAATCTCAAGATCGAACTCTTGAAGAAGAAGAATCCATCTAATCAGCCTTAGTTTTGCATCTTTCTTGGCAAGCAAATACCGAATGGCTGAATGATCCGTGTATACAATCCCCTTCGCTCCTACAAGATAAGAACGAAACTTTTCAAATTCATATACAACAACAAGAAATTCCTTTTCCGTTGTGGCGTAGTTGAGCTGAGCTTCGTCTAGCGTCTTGTTAGCATAATAGATGGCATGAGTGCGTCCATCTTTCTTTTGTCCAAGCACAACTCTCGTCGCTACGTCACTTGCATCGCACATGACCTCAAATGGAAGACTCCAATCCAGAGGCTGAATTATTGGGGCTGAGATTAGAGCTTCTTGAATCCTATAAAAAGCATCTAAACACTCTTTCGAAAATTAAAAAATAGCATCCTTCATCAATAGATTAGTTAGCGGTTTAGAGATTTTCAAAAAGTCTTTAATGAATCTCCTATAGAATCCAGCATGTCCTAGAAAACTTCTAATCCCCTTCACCGAAGATGGAGGAAGCTTTTCTATCGTTTTAATCTTAGCCTTGTCAACCTCAATCCCTCTATTAGAGATCAAGTGTCCTAAAACAATGCCTTCTCTAACCATAAAATGACACTTCTTCTAATTTAGAACTAGGTTCGTGGCTTCACATCTTTGTAGAATAATAGATAGGTTAGCAAGACAATTATCAAATGAGGAACCATAAACAGAAAAGTCATCCATAAAAACCTCCATGATTTCCTCAATATACTCCGAGAAGTTGGCCATCATACACCTTTGAAAGGTGGTTGGAGCAATGCACAATCCAAATGGCATCCTCCTATAAGAAAACGTATCCCATGGGCATGTGAATGTGGTCCTTTCTTAATCGTCCGGGGAATCGGCATCTGAAAGAAACCACTATAGCCGTCAAGATAGCAAAAGTAAGAATGTTGCGCTAACCTCTCAAGCATTTGATCAATAAAGGGCAGCGGGAAGTGATCCTTCCTCGTCGCATTATTCAGCTTGCGATAGTCTATACACATCCTCCATTCCGTCACCGTTCTTGTTGGAATGAGTTCGTTGTTCTTGTTGGCTACAACGGTCATTCCTCCCTTCTTTGGGACCACTTGAACTGGACTCACCCACTTGCTATCGAAAATCGGGAATATGATACCTGCATCAAGAAAATTAAGGATCTTCTTCTTCACGACCTCTTTCATGATTGGGTTTAACCGTCGTTGAGGTTGACGTGAAGACTTATAATCCTCTTTCATTAGTATCTTGTGCATACATAAAGATGGTTTAATTCCCACAAGATCCTCTATGGTGTAGCCTAAAGCTTTCCTATGTTTCTTCAAAACAATCATAAGCCTATCATTTTCATCTTCACTTAAGCTAGAACTAACAATAACGGGAAACGTAGAGTTAGATCCACGAAAAGCATACCTTAGATGTGCGGGAAGTGGCTTCAATTCCAAAGTTGTAGATACCTTTAGAGTGTTGTGAGGGTTGTCCGAGGTCTCCTTGGAAGTCTCCAAGGGTGTAGAAGTGGTGGAAGAAGAAGCAAGACCGTTTGTAGAAAGAACAGAATTTTCCTCAGCATTTTCAAGTTCCACGGCACCACTGTTAGTTCCACGACTGTGAAAAGTGCATTTTTGGCCGTGATGTGTGCCATTCGAGTGGTTTCTCTCAACATACTTTTCCACAGGTGGAATTGGTGAAAGCACGCCCGTGGAAAACACCGACTGACCGTGGTTTCTGGTGTTTTCCGAACCATCGTACAATTTTTCGAATTTTCCAATTTGCACTTCTTCTAACTCTTCCAAAGCCTCAATCTCAGCGTTACAGTCCTCTTCCGCTCCATTTTCCATGATACTGAGGGTTGTAATGGATCTTTGAACAAGATCGAACTCACTTCCTCTCTAGATAACTCTTCATCATATATGTTAAGCATATCCTCTCCAAGTGTTGGTTCTTATGTCAGAGTTGAGAGAACAAATTCAACATTCTCTTCTCCAATGTCAAAGGCCAATCTAGCGTTCTTTCAATCAACCATACATCCGGAAGTTGCAAGAAGAGGTCTCCCAAGTATGATCGGGACCGGACAATCTACAGGAATGTCAAGCACAACAAAATCTATAGGAATATAGAATTTACCGAGCTTAACCGGAACGTCTTCAATGATTCCAACGGGTCGAGTAATGGATCGATCCGCCATATACAAAGTCATCTTCACCGGTTTAGGTTCACCTAAACCAACTTTCTCACACAAAGCAAGTGGAATAATGCTCACACTTGCTCCCAAGTCACAAAGTGCATCATATGTGACTTCTCCCACTCCTATTGGTAAGCAAAATGACCCCGGATCTCACAGCTTTGGGGGCATCTTTTCCGTCATTGTCTTAATGAGTTCCGAAGACTCCGAACTCATCTTAACTTTACCAAAATCTTTAAGCTTCCTCTTGTTAGAGAGGATCTCCTTGACAAAACTTCCCATAAGTGGGCATACCTAAAATCGCATCAAGAAAAGGTATGTTAATATGCAGTTTACTCATGAGATCAATAAACTTACCGAAATGCTTGTCTAGACGCGCTCTCGCTCTAGATTGTGGGAGCGGCAAAGGAGACTTATAAGCTGGAGGAGGAATATAGACATTACCTTCTCCTTTTTCTTCTCCTTCTCAACGGGAACCTCAATGAATGTGGGCTACGGGTCGGTGGTTGTTATACGACTTCTTATTGTAATTGCCATCACTCTCCCTTTCGGGTTGTTCTCCGTCTTTCCGGGAAGCTTCCCTTGATCTCTAGGAACTTCTCCGACCTTGCTAAACACTTGATTTTCCAAAGCTTTTTGTGCTTTAGAAATCGAAGTAATGTGATTCTCCATTCCTTGTATCTTCCCCAAGATCGTTTCCATCATCGCATCAAATTTGTCCTTCTCCGGCTGGTTTGAATTATTTGAAGTTTGTCCGTGACTTTTCAAAGGAGTAGAAGAAGAAGGAGGTGTTAGTGAATTTTCAGCAAGGGAATAAAGATTACCGGTATTTTGTTTGTTGGATCTCCAATTATTGTTGAAGTTCCTGTTGTTGTTGTTGTTCCAATTATTGTTCCGCTTGTTATTCTTATTCCCTTGATTGTTCTCCCTTCCTAGATAGCCAGCGTCCTGCCCCTTTTTCGATTGAATGCTAGATTTCAAAACTTCTTTCAGCCCCTTAATTTCATTGTTGAGGGAGAAAATTTGAGCTTGGGCTGCTGGGTTCAATCTTGCTCCTGGCTCTCCGGAATCTCAATTCCCACTCTCAACCTTCCTATGGGAATACTTCTCAATCACTAGAGCTTGCTTCTCAATAAAATACCAAGCATCATCTTCTCTCATATCCATAAAAGTTCCACAATGAAAGGATTGAAGTTTGAATTGCGTTTCCACATCCAATACCTTGTAGTAAATCTCCAATAATTCCAGCTTTGAAATGCCATGGTGCGGGCAATCCAATAGAAGATCTTGAAACCTTTACCAAGATTTAAACAAACTTTCATTAGGTTTCATAGAAAAAGCATTTATTTTACCTCTCAACTCCGCTATTTTGGATGGCGGAAAGAACTTGGTGAGGAATTCCGAAGTCAACTCCTCCCATGTATTAAATCTTCCAGTTGGAAGAGCTTGATACCAAGCGAAGGCTTTGTCCTTCAAAGAGAAGAAGAACGGTCTCAACTTGTAGTTGTTGTTGATAGCTCTTGGAGGCTTCCAAGTCTCCATAACAATCTCATAATTCTGCAAATGTTGATGCGGAGATTCAACTTCCATTCCACCAAACTGACTTTGGCGGATCATAGTAATGACTTGAGGGCGAAACCCATAGTCATGCTCATCCGGATCTCCAAGATTCACACCTAAACGGTGCGGTTGCTGAATCGGATCCATACGTTGCCCAAGAGTTCGTGGTTCAGCCACGACATTAGCAGCTCTCACATCTGTAATATGAATGCGAGGATCACCATAAACACGAGGATTACATGGTGGTATTTCCTCCAGCTCAAGCATATCATCATCATCGGATGATTCATTTTTCTTACTCTTGGCGCCTTCACGAAATTTTGATTGTAAAACCATCGCCTTAATTTCATCCATTTGAATTTGCATTCGCTCCATATCAGCACGAACTACAGATTGTTCCCCAATACGTCTTCTTTCACTTGTATTAATAAGAGCTTGAGTGTCATCCAACTCCTCATGAAGACTTTTTTTATTGTATTCAGACATCTTTTTCTCCCTTAACCATTTCTTGAGAGTTTTCTCCAATTTAGGATAAAAAAGAACGAGGTCTTTCGTGGATTTAGACCTTCGCATATACCTAAAGAGAAATCTACAAAATCACTAAGGTAGATTGATCAAATAACAAGAGCAAAAGCTCCCAAGCCCAAAAACAGAAAATCGAAAATCGAATTTGGCCTAAACCAAATCCCCGGCAACGGCGCCAAAAACTTGTTCGCTCGAAAGTGTGCCTCACTAAGTCTTAAATTTATAAAAACTGAAATCAAGAAAAGCGAACACGCAGTGTACGGATCGGTATGGTAAAGCAATAATTCCAGAGTATCGAACTCAGGGATTTGGGGGATCAAATTCAGTTTATAAAATCGTTAGGTAAGCAAATAAGCTTTTGTAAAGATAATTGGGAAAACAACGATTCTAAAGATTCGGATATCCAATTGTGGCAATCGATTCAAGATGTTCTAAGGATATAAGGACAGAGTTATGATTGCAAAGGTATAGATCTAAGGTAGGAAATCGTATGGTGAAGTTCCAAAACCCATAAGTCTCACCCAGAGGCTCTCTCGATAAAGGATGTTGAGTCTCGTTATAAAGAGAATCAAAGGACAAGATTAAACTCTCAAATACCAATGCCCAAACCTAATGGAATCAAAGATAAGCCAAAAAGGTTAAGGTTTTGACACTCGAAACCAAAGTAGAGGATGTTGAGTTTCACTACTACCTAGAAAAGGTAAGTCAAGGCTAGGTTAAAGAAAATCTTTAACTTTGGATCAAAGCAAAAGCAAAACACGTCAAATAGGGGAAAACCACGGTCTGATCTTGAGGAACCACGGCCGCGGAACTTAAGAAAAGTCCGTGGAAAGCCTCGACAACGAGGTTTCTCGCAACACTCACGGTCCAATCTGTTTTGGTTCAATCTATCATCATCTATGCCACAACTATCGACCCTTCACCTTAGAATCGCTTAAGGGTTTTAGCCAACAATCATTGTCATCAAATCAATAATCAAGATTAAAAGAAGCAAAAGATAGAACCTTGAAAACTCAATAACAAACACAAAACCAATTTCAATCAAACTCAAAATCCGTACTTGTTCTCAATGAATATAGAATAGAGTTAGAAATCTCTCACAATATATAGAACAAAGAAGAACGGGATGTCAATCCGCCTTCAAAGTGAAACCCTAAGATCTTTCAACTTCGCAATATCAAAGTGCGTACTTCTCCAAATCTTCCTTCTAAAATCTTCTCACAATAAGATCTTCCAAATGTATGCAATGTGTAGCGTGGGATGGAGGTAGCGGAATCCTCTTTTTCTCTCCTCCTTCAGCCTTCCTATAGGAGAAAATAGGGTTACAAAAAGCCCATAACCGCTGCTGACGTGGCAAATATGACACGTGGCAACCGTTAGAAGAATCACGGCCAAGAGTATATTTCCACGCCCGTGGAAGCCACCGTGGAATGGCATATTTTCTATCCATATACTTTCCCACGGCCATAATTAATAAATTTCCAAAACCACGGCCGTGGTTTCTTGTACTTGACCGTGGAATGCCTAAAACATGCATAAAATCTCTTCGTTCCCAAAGCTTTCCACTCATACTCCTTCCTTAGCTAATCCAATGCATCTCCTTGATGTCTAGCATGATCAATCACTCCTACATGCTCCATTTATACTTCAATCCAAGCCTTTATTTACCCCAAAACACAACAAAGCTTGTGTAGATCTCTATACCAACATAATAGGTAAATGTGCTCATAAATGCTTCAAACTCATATCCATATACACAAAATAAAGGGAAAAACAACCAAAACATGTGCCTAAAATATCGTCATGTTTCATGCTATCAGTGGGACGTGAACTTGGGTCGGGTTTCAAGCCGAGGAATATTTTGAAGTCACTACAATTGGATGACCCCCACAACGTCAGCACCAAAACACAAATATATAATGTTGGACTGAAGATTAGGATGCTGCAAGTTGAAGGACAAAGTCCACTCCAACAAGCACACCATGCGTTAGAGCAATGTTGTTACGAAATCAATGTGATAAGATCCCCGAAGTCAGATGAAGTTTCAGATGTTTTCATCATGCATCCAGATTTAAGACATCTCCTCAACTTATTTCCTTACGTCATCATAATGGACACGACGCACAAGACAAACAAGTAAATTTTGATATACATGTGTTTTACGATTCTTTATATATTACATGCACATTTGGTTTCAAGTTCAACAAAAATACAATCTTCTTTTTGTTCCCTCTATAGTACAAGATGCCGTTGTTAGAGATTGCCGGTATCACTAGCACAAGGTTGACGTTGGCAATAACATTTATTTTCATGGAAAAGGAAAGCTCGAATCACTGCGAGTGGGCATTACGGAGACTCCGGCATCTGTGTAGATATGTTATATCGAGGGTGATTGTGACAAATAGCGAGCTTGGACTTATAGGTGCAATTGGTGCCGTTTTCCCAGATGTGAAGCACATGATTTTTCATATAAAGTGCAACATTTAACACATATATTGGGCGGTAACACGATCAAAGGAAGCACAAGTAGTTCTTGCATCACACTACCATGCCCTTATTGAATCCAAATCTCCTAGTAGTTACGAGATGCGTTTGACTAAGAAGAAAGTGCATTGGAAAGATTATCCAAGGTTGATGGAGTATTTGGAAACTAAATGGCTAACCCATACAAGGAGGTAATTGTTCGAGCTTGGTGCAACTTGCATCTTCACTTTGACACTAAGATAACAAATGCGTAAGAACTCAATGCTATCTTGTTTATAAGTTTTCTAATTGTGAAAGTGCAATAGTATATTGAATTGATATTGGTTCTTAGGTGTGAGTCCACACGCTATTTGTTGAAGAGTATGTTGTATTCTAGCGTGCAAGGATTTCAGTTGGTGATGGAGAACATCGGCTTGATGGTAAATGACTAGATTTGACAAATTCAAGCGTCAATAGAGACTTCACACGAGAGGATGTTGTTGGATGTGCGGGTTCAGATATTTGATTTGCTCCAGAACAAAGTAATCCACGAATGTTTCCTTATACTATTGGAGATTAACAACAAGGCAAAGAAAATTACATAGCAACATGTTAGGATTCATATTGGAGGGAAGTTCATGGAGTGCCTTGTGCACATGAGTTCTTTCTTGCTATTAGTGCTCGGGAGGCAATACGTTGAATTAGATTCATCCATATTGGAGGCAAGTATGATGGGAAAGAGTGGATCTGACACTAGAAGAATATGTTGTCAATTTTGATCCAAACATTGTGTCACTCAACGATTTCACAAAGCGAAGGGACGTGAACTTGCTCACTAGAGATAAGCTTGAGCGGATGGCTTCAACATATGAGGATATCATACATCCGGGCTCTTCAAAATTGAGAAAACTAGAGTAGCGGGTTAGAACTAAAGGAAGACCCCCAAAATATGGCATTCGTTCAATATGGAGAGAACCAAGTGGGTTCGAGCATGGTTCTAGATCAGCTCGTCCACGTCCTTAGGGTCGCCCACCAAAATCAAGTCAACAGGAGGAAGTTAAGATTGAAGAGACCGAACCTGAAGAGGCCAAACCGGTTCAATATGCTAAGTTAAGGTTGAGGAGACCGAGCCACGTGAAAAGAAAACCACCTCCAAACGGTCTAAGAGTTATCGCTTCAAGGGTGGTCTGATGCAAAAGTTCATTATACCATTCATCCTCTCGGCGTATGATATTAAAGGCGATGGGTATTGTGCATTTAGAGCGCTTATCGTGTGATAGGTGATGGAATCACTACAATTTAGGATAGTTTTTAGAGTCTTTTTATTGCATTAGTGTATGTTTATGCTACTAACTCCTTGGTCCAGAAGAAGAAGACTAAAAGAAGATAAAGAAGGAGTTATAAGCACTTAGGAGTGAAGATCGTTCACGAAGCAAAGCTTTTGTTGCTTCACTGCCCCCGCGGAGCCTTGTCACCGCCTCTGCGGGTGACACCACACTCCGGAGCGCCCCCTGCGCCTTTGCCAGCGCCAGCCACGAAGACTGTCACCGCACATGCGTCAACCCCTGGCGCCCCTGCGGTGACTTGCCTTGAAGAAGCAAAGACCAGAGCCCCTGCGCCTTCCCCTCCGCCTCTGTCTACGCCTCAACTTGGGAGCTGGAAGATGAAGAGTCCGTGTCACCGCCCCTGCGTCGACACTGGGACGCCCCGGCGGCTTGGCATCAAAAACGACAGGAAGTTGAAGAGTCAGACATTTGAAGAGCATTAAAGATCTGCCCCTGCGGAATTGCCTAGCCGTCCCTACGGCCATGAAGAAGATCAAGCGTTTTTGCCTTCACCGCCCCTGCGGAGCTGAAGGCCGCACCTGCGGTTCAACAACAGAAGCTTTACTCCGGCTGTTTAAACCACCTTTATGGCATTAAAGGTGGCTGTTTTGGGCTGGCCATTTACTCCTATTTAGTATCAATTGTAGTATAAATAGACTTAGGTTTGAAGCAGTTATCATCCAATTAGAGAATTCACTTTTCCATTAAAAACTTTCTTGCTACCTTTGTAATGGGTTGCTAACTCCCTTGCTACATTGGGTTGATTTGAAGCTTCATTGTTACCTTGGTTGTAAGTTCTTTCTAATATAAGTTTTCATTCAATAATTCTTTGTGTTTCCTTGATCTCTATTGTCTAATTGCATGTTTTACTATTACTTAAGATTGATCACCTTAGGTCCTAAAGTGCATGCAAAGAACTAGGATTAATAGATTTCGGGTTCGGGTCTTTAATCTAGTAGTAACTTTAAGTGATAACGGGTTGTAATTGCTTAAAGAAAAGGAACACAAATATAAAGATAAGTTTAACGGTTTTAATCTTTTCTTTAAATCCCTTATTCTTTGTTTGAGAGCTAACTTGTTAATTGTTCTTGTAGGTTTACGGAACATTAACTTGTTAAGTTGTGTTGATGCCGGTTGGCTCAACACATATATATGATCGAGACGGGAGATTACTTGAAAACGTGTACAAGGAACTCACCCAAGTAGCAATCGCATGCTTAGAATCAACCTAGTGAATATCCACCCATCATTGTCTTACTTGTTGCGTTATTTGTTTTCATAAGTTTTGTGTGCATCAATTCAACAACCCCCCCCCTTTGTTACTTGTTTCTACAATCAATAATTGCATTTAATAGAAATACCATACTCTCTTGGGTTCGACCCTTACTTAACCACTATACTCGCTTTAGTGCTAAGTCGGGATTAATTTTGATAAGATCAAAACGACCTCTAGATTAGAGTCTTGTCAAATTTTGGCGCCGTTGCCGGGGAGTTTAGTGTTTTTATTCTATTGTTATTATTGATTATTGGTTTGAACCATTTTTATGGTTCAAACCCGTGCTACTAACTCCGGCTTTGCTTCTTTTGACCCAGAAATTGAGAGGACGCACATCCGGCAACGAAGACAGCAACAACTCCACCAAGAAATGGCAGATCGCACTCTTCGTTAACTCACTCAGCTCACTTTGGCTCAAAACCCTCTTGCGGTTACCATACCGGCATTAGGGAAAGGAATCAACTTTGAGCTCAAGCCGGGTCTCATTCACTTGCTTCCATCTTTCCATGGGCTAAGTGGTGAAGACCCCATCAAACACCTTGGGAAGTTCCAAACCGTGTGTATAAGCATGAAGCCGGCCAATATTACTGAAGAAAAAATCAAGATGAGGGCATTCGGCTTCAAACTCAAAGATTCAGTGGATGATTGGTATTACCACCTTCCATCCCGGAATATCGACACTTGGGAGAACCTCCACAAGGCGTTTTTGGAGAAATACTTTCCAACCAAGAAGGCAAATAGCTTGAAGAAAGCTATAAGCAACATCGAGCAAGAGGCGGACGAAACTCTCTATGAGTACTTCGAAAGATTCGCACGCCTCCGATCCAGCTGTCCTTTCCACGGATATTCGACTCAAGATCTAGTCTTGTACTTGTACAATGGCTTGCTAGACAATGAAAGGAGGATCGTCGATGTGGCTTGTGGAGGTAACATTCTTAACTCTACCCCTGACCTTGCTTTTGAAAAAATACAAGAACTAGCTGAAGGGACCCGGAACTTTGGAAGGACTCCTTCCAAGAGAGGCGTTCATGTTGTGAATTCCGGGACGAGTGAGATCTCTACTGAGCTCGCGGAGCTGAAGGAAATGGTGAAGAGATTAACACTTATGGGAACCCCACAGCAGCTGAAGGCATGTGGAGTGTGTGCTGACCCATACCATCCAACGGACATGTGTCCCCAAGTCCAGGATGATGATGCTGAGGTGAACGCAATGGGCTATGGATAGCCACAACAACAAAGGCCTAGGAACGATCCCTATGCACAGAATTTCATGCCAAACTGGCGTGATGAACAAAACTTTCGTTGGAGGGATCAACAAAACCAACAACAACAACCCCGACAAGGTAAGTATCAAACAACTGAAGATATGTTGCAGGTTTTGACTAAAAACTTTGCTACTCATGTCCAAATAACAAAATCCAGCATGAAGAACCTTGAAAAACAGGTTGGGCAAATCGCGGAAGCCATTGTAAGGACCGAAGCTAGATTTTCCGGAGGATTGCCTTCCCAAACGTTTATAAGTCCCAAGGATAATGTTAGTGCCCTAACATTAAGGAGTGGGAAGCAAATCCAACAAAAACCAGCAAACGAATCACAAAACAAACCTTGTGTCGAGTTTACCGCACCCACAACCGCTCCCGCGGCTGCAACTGCGCCCAGCACCGAGCAGACGCCGCCCCTGCGCATACAAGCTGACGCCCCTGCGGAAAACACGACAAAAGGTTCTGCTAAGAAGGATTCTTACATCCGGCCTAACTTTCCGCCATTGTACTCTGAGAAACCACCAGCTCCTTTTTCTGAGGCTCTGAAGGAGAGAAGAATCATTGAGGACAAAGACCTCTTTGAGACTTTCTCCAAATGAAAGGTAAACATTCCCCTCCTTAAGTTAGTGAAGAGTATTCTTAAATATGCTCGTTTCTTGAAGGAACTTTGACTATCAAGAGGAATCAGAAGCTGAAGGGGAAACAAAAAGTGCGAGTAAGTGAGCATGTGTCGGCTGTTTTCCAACAGAGAATGCCCAAGAAGTGCAGCGATCCGGGCATGGTAAGCATCCCTTGTGTTATAGGGGAAACCCATTTTGACAAAGCAATGCTTGATCTTGGTGCTTCTATAAATGTTTTACCATATTCTATTTACAAATCACTTGGTCTTGGGCTATTAATGGAAACTAGGATTAATATGTACCCGAAAGGGATAATTGAAGATGTATTAGTAATGGTAGACAATCTAATATTTCTTGTAGATTTCTTTATAATGTATATGAAAAATGATTCGCATGTTGCACCGATTTTGTTAGGTAGGCCATTTCTGAAAACTGCTAGGACTAAAATTGATTGTGTTAGTGGTAAATTGACAATGGAGTTTGATGGTGAAGTAGTGGAATTTGACATCTATGATGCAATGAGATTTCCTAGTGATGATCATTCTTTATGTACTATTGACATTGTTGAACCTTTTGTGCAAGATGTTTTTGGTAATTCTGATGTTGATGAATTGAAAAATGTAATTGAGCATGACACTGATGGTTTCAAATCAGATTATGTATTAACATCCAGCATGAAAGAGGTCCTAGCCCAATTAGATGGGCATAAAAGGCTACCTATCTCCAATTCTGCCATTGGGCCCACTTTACTAACCCCAAGCGAGAAGCTTGTTCCATCTATAGTGTAGGCACCAGAAATAGAATTGAAGGACCTTCCGTCACACCTCAAGTACATTTTCATTGGAGAACACAATACCTTGTTGGTGATCATCTCCAACAAGTTGACTACCGGTCAAGAAGACAAGTTGGTGAAAGTGCTAAAAGAGCACAAGACGGTCCTTGGATGGACCATTGCGGACATCAAAGGGATAAGCCTTTCAACTTGCATGCATAGGATCTTACTCGAGGATGAAGCCAAACCCTCTATTGACCAAGCGGATATGATCTTCCCTATTTCGGATAGGGAAGATCATATCCGCTTGGGTTAGTCCAACCCAAGTGGTTCCGAAGAAAGGAGGCATCACCATGGTGGAAAATCAACATGGAGAGATGGTCCCGAGCAAAACACAAACCGGATGGAGAGTTTGCATTGACTACCGCAAGCTCAACAAGGTAACACGTAAAGACCATTTCCCATTACCTTTTATTGACCAAATGTTGGAACGTCTTGCAGGTCATACGTACTAATGCTTCCTTGATGGATATTCGGGCTACTTCCAAATAGCCATCGCACCGGAAGATCAAGAAAAGACAACGTTCACTTGCCCATTTGGCACTTTTGCGTACCGCAGAATGCCATTTGGACTTTGCAACGCACCCGGCACCTTCCAACGGTGCATGATAAGTATTATATTCTCCGAATACATAGAAAATTTCATTGAAGTATTCATGGATTACTTTACCGTCCATGGAGACAGTTTTGATGCATGTTTAGGACATTTAAAACTTGTTCTTGAAAAATGTGTCGAAACCAATTTAGTTCTTAATTCAGAAAAATGTCATTTCATGGCCGAACAAGGAATTGTGCTAGGACATGTAATATCCTCAAAAAGGGATAGAGGTAGATAGGGCAAAGGTTGATGTAATTCAAAATTTACCTTATCCTACTAATGTTCGGGAAATCCGATCTTTTCTTGGTCATGCAGGTTTCTACCGACGTTTCATCAAAGACTTTTCGAAGATCTCGGCACCCCTATGCGAATTGCTCAAGAGAGACGTCACCTTCATAGTGGATGAGAGTTGCAAGAAAGCTTTTGACACTTTGAAGGCATGTCTCACCAGCGCACCGATCATCCGTTTTCCGGATTGGGAGAAACCTTTCGAAATCATGTGTGACGCCAGTGATTACGCCGTTGGAGCAGTCTTAGGACAAAAAGACGGACGGGCTTCACATGTGATCCATTATGCGTCTATGACACTCAATGAAGTGCAAAGAAATTACTCTACCACCGAGAAGGAAATGTTAGCGGTGGTTTTTGCCCTTGAGAAATTCAGGCAGTACCTACTTGGGGTAAAGGTAATTATCTTCACTGAGCATGTAGCGCTTAGGTACCTCATGGCGAAGAAGGAAGCAAAGCCACGGTTGATTCGATGGGTGCTCCTAGTGCGTTTAACCTAGAGATACGGGACAAGAAGGGGGCTGAGAACCTGGTGGCCGATCATTTGAGCAGGCTAGTGAAAGAAGAGGAGGATCCAGGAAAAGGAAGAGAGATAGCTGGAAGTTTTCTAGACGATACATTTTATACAACTCTCTGTTGTGTAACCTCCCCCACGCCTCACACCAGCCGCCCTTGCGGCCAGCCGCGTCTGCGGTTTAGTCTAGGCGTCCCTGCAGAATTGTCGACAGAGGTTTGTCTTAAGCTCCAGTCTTTTAAGCGTTGGTTTGCTGACATCGTGAACTTTATTGTCAGGAAGGAGTATCCTCCAGATTTCACTAAAGCACAACGAGAAAAGGTAAAGGTTGAAGCTCGACACTACGTTTGGGACGATCCTTACCTTTGGAAGCGTTGTAGTGACCAAGTAATCCGACGTTGCATTCCGGATAATGAGGTATAATCCGTCCTAACTTTCTGTCATTCTGAAGCATGTGGGGGGCACTTTGGAGCAAACAAAACTGCAAGAAAAGTTTTGGATGCCGGTTTCTTTTCGCCGCACATTTTTCGAGACGCTTTTGCGTTTTGCAAAGTGTGTGATAGATGCCAAAGGGTAGGAAATCTTTCAAGGAGACATGAAATGACCCAATCCTCTCTTATATTTTACGAAATATTTGACGTTTGGGGGATTGATTTCATGGGGCCGTTTCCTACTTCATTCGGGCACACATATATTTTGCTTGCGGTGGACTATGTTTCCAAGTGGGTGGAAGCAAAGGCCACCAAAACTGATGATTCAAAAGTGGTTGCGGCTTTTCTTAAGGAAAAAATTTTTGCGCGATTTGGAATTCCGAAAGCCTTAATCAGCGATAGGGGTACCCATTTCTGCAACAAAACAATCACAACTCTCCTTAAGAAGTATCACGTCCACCAACGAGTGTCAACAGCTTATCATCCACAAACAAATGGTCAAACTGAGGTATCTAACCGGGAAAAAAAGATCATCCTTGAAAAGACGGTCTCTCCCGGACGGAAGGATTAGAGTGCAAGGCTAATGACGCTCTATGGGCATATCGAACAGCCTACAAAACTCCTATCGGGATGTCTCCTTTCAGGCTCGTGTTTGGGAAAGCTTGCCACCTACCGGTGGAGCTAGAGCACAAAACTTGGTAAGCGGTAAAGAAGTGCAACATGAACGTAGAGGAAGTGGGAGAATTCCGGAAGCTCCAATTGCAAGAGTTGGAGGAATTGAGGTTAGATGCATATGACCATGCCACCGCATACAAAGAAAATACTAAAGCATGGCATGACCGAAACATTCTCCGGAAAGACTTCAAGGTAGGCAATAAGGTACTTCTCTTTCAATCACGTTTGAAACTCTTCGCAGGTAAGCTGCGTTCAAGATGGACGGGGTCGTTCGTGGTAGCCGAAGTATACCCTCACGGAGCTGTGGATCTTTATGATCCCCAAACGGACAAGGTGTTCAAGGTAAATGGACAAAGGCTAAAGCCTTACCTCGAAGGAGTCAAGAACGATCCGATTGATGAGATGGTGCTGGAGAAGGCAAAGTCAGAGAAGTAGAGGTCTTACGTCGAGCCAACGACGTAAAACAAAGGCGTTGCTCGGGAGGCAACCCGAAGGAATAAGAAGAGGAACCTTTGTCAAGAAAACCGCCCCTGCGGCTCAGTGTCCCCGCCCCGCGGCGACACCCATACCCAGCGCCGCCCCGGGCACTGGGACAGCGTCTGCAAACTGGTCACCGCCCCGCGGTGACTCCCCTACGCCCCTGCGGCGGCCATCCTTAACACACATCCTCAGCGCCGCCCCCGGCAATGAGCCTGTGTGACCTCCTCTTCCTTGTCACCGCCCCCCGGCGACAAGCCCCCGCCCCTGCGGTTTTACCCAGAAAAGAAAAAAAATAGAAATCATAAAAACATTCCCCTACACCTACCACACCCACCCACTCTCTCTCTCCTCACCAACCACAAACCTCATCTCCCTCGCACCTGCCCTCTGTCAAGCTGCAACGCCCCTGCGCCCTCCACAACCTTCACTGGCAAATACCCCCGTGACGCCCCTGCGCCACCCTCTCTAGCCCTACCACCACCTTGCTCACTCTACAACTCTCTCGCCCTACTACACCCTTCACCACTAACCCTTACAAAACTCCATTCGCAATATCTCCGACGACACCTCCACCAACAAAGCGGCGCCGGAACAGCCCTAGCACCATCACCTTCGTAGCTGCCCAAAATCGCCCTCTGCACTTCTCCCGCCCCTGCGCCTGCAAGCTGTCGCAGCTGCGCCTCACCACCCCTGCGCCTCTTCAGCCGCCCCTCCGGAAAACATAACAGAGGGTTCGTCTTTCTTTCCTGTTTTTCTAAGTTGCTAATTCTTTTGCCTAATCAACTGCAAGAATGGAATCACAAAGAAAGTACAAGATGTCGGAAGCTGAGAAGGAGAGGTATAGGATCGTACAGGATCGGGTTGTGTACGCAACTCGGTTTTTGCACGCTCCTACCTTGGAGAAGCTAGGCATGCTGGAGAGCATGCAGTCATTTCTGGCTAATGCTGGGCTCGGAGACTTCCTACGGAATAGTGCTCCAACGTATCCCGAGCTCAGCAGACAGTTCATAGCCACCTTCACCATGGAGAAGGAGCATCACGTGTGTATTGAACTCACTTTCAAATTCAACAATTTGAAATACACACTTGATTACCACCAGCTACAGGAGGCCTTCGGGGTGACTCTCAACCCCTCCGAGAACTGGTGGGAGCTAGTCCCGACTCCGGACCTGTGTGAGTTTTGGCAGGCAGCTACTGGATCCGAGTTCCATGCAGGGGGTGAGTACTCCAACAAACTCACTCACCCTTGCTTGAGGCTCCTCTCCAAGATCCTCATGAGTGTCTTATGTGGACACAAAGAGGAGAACAAGGTCGCCCTCAAGGACCTTCCCCTGCTATACTCTTGCCTTCCGATGAGCGAAAAGGTGATGGATTGGCCGTCCCTCTTCCTTGCCACTTTGAAGCGGATTAGGAAGAACGAGCCGAGGGACATTGTCGACAGTGGGGTGATCTCCTTGATTGCCTCACAGGTTATGGATCTTTCCGGCCTAGAGGATGGGTTGGAGGCTCCCCTTTACACAGAGGGGATGTTGAGAAGGTGCAAGCTCCTCCGACGGGACGGGGAGAACCTATTTTAGATCTCCCTTGCAGATGGGAGCCACCTCACTTACATCCCTCAGACTTTACCATTCGGGGATGAGCTCTCTGAGCTCTACAACCCGGCTGATCCCTTCGTCCCGAGGAGGCCGCTAGTGGCCATTGTGGAGAGGCATGCTGCGAGCTCTAGCCGGGCCCACCTTGAGGAGCACATGCCCATCCCCGATGACGAGGAGATGCCTATTGCACCACCGGAGGAGGATGCGGCTCTTGCAAGCTAACCTTCAGGCTCAGATGGCGGCTCTGACCACCCAGCACAAGGCATGGAAGTCCGACTACCAGAGGACCATGCTTGAGCAGCAACAGAGTTGGCAGACGAGTTTTGCCACTTCCATGACCTCCCACTTCGACCAGAGGCAGGAGGCTTGGCAGACGACCCAACAACAGCAGCTGGAGGCTCAGTAGTTGGCTTGGCAGGCCAGCTTTGAGACCTCTTTTGGCCGTCACATGGAGGCGCAGCAGACCCGCATCGATGACATCTACCGCCGGCAGGAGCACTTTTTCAGCCACTTTCCGTACCCACCGGAGGAGGGTCCGGATGGTCCAGCAGGACCATCCCACTAGTGGTATCATTCTCATCCCTTTCCCACATTTATCTTTGCTTCATTTCCACTTTGAGGGCAAAGTGTACTTCAAGTATGGAGGAGGGACATATCATTGCATGTACAGTTTGTTTTGAGTTATTTTGAGTTGTTTTGCATTGAGTTTTATGAATTGTAATTCCTTTTGAAATTCATATAAAAAAATTATTAAAAAAAAGAAGAAAAAGCCAAAAAAAAATGAAAAAAGGCATGAAAATCCTTGGATAAACCGACAACCCGAAAGGGCGGTTTAGGCAAAAAGAAGGTAGTCCGACCAACCTTAGGTTGGTGCAAAATTGGGCTTGAGGGATGTGAGATTAAAGTGAGATCATCAAAGAAAAGAAGAAGAGTGGCAAGGTGAAAACCCGAAAGGGCACCTTGGCAAAATGAGCGACACCGAGTGTAGGTTCCCTTTCCGGCGGTTGGCGACATAAGGAGGGGAGTCATAAGGAGGTTGTCCGGGTAGGTCACTCTTGGAGCAATAAGGATGGTTGTTTCTCACATTTTCTCTCTTTTCCTTCTTTCTTTCTTGGCTTTTCTTTTGTTTTCATTATCTTTTCTGCTTGCCCATGCTTCCTGAGGCCTTTGAGTCTAGTTTGTTGTCATATGCTTTACTCAGGATGAGTAAAAGGTCTAAGTATAGGGGAGTTTGATAGGTGATGGAATCACTATCATTTAGGATAGTTTTTAGAGTCTTTTTTATTGCATTAGTGTCGGTTTATGCTACTAACTCCTTGGTCCAGAAGAAGAAAACTATAAAAAGATATAAAGAAGGAGTTATAAGAACTTAGGAGTGAAGATCGTTCACGAAGCAAAGCTTTTGTTGCTTCACCGCCCCCGCGGAGCCTTGTCACCGCCCCTGCGGGTGACACCACACTCCGGAGCGCCCCCTGCGCCTTTGCCAACGCCAGCCACGAAGACTGTCACCGCACTTGTGTCAACCCCTAGCGCCCCTGGGGTGACTTGCCCTGAAGAAGCGAAGACCAGAGCCCCTACGCCTCAACCTGAGAGCTAGAAGATGAAGAGTCTGTGTCACCGCCCCTGCGTCGACACTGGGACGCCCCGGCGGCTTGGCATCAGAAGCGATAGGAAGTTCAAGAGTCAGACGTTTGAAGAGCATTAAAGATCCGCCCCTGCGGAATTGCCTAGCCGCCCCTGCGGCCATGTAGAAAATCAAGTGTTTTTGCCTTCACCGCTCATGCGGAGCTGAAGGCCGCCCCTACGGTTCAACGACAGAAGCTTTACTCCGGTTGTTGACACCACCTTTATGGCATTAAAGGTGGTTGTTTTGGGCCGGCCATTTACTCCTATTTAGTGCCAATTGTAATATAAATATACTTAGGTTTGAAGCACATATCATCCAATTAGAGAATTCACTTTTCCATTAAAAACTTTCTTGCTACCTTTTTAATGAGTTGCTAACTCCCTTGCTACATTGGGTTGATTTGAAGTTGCATTGTTATCTTGGTTGTAAGTTCTTTCTAATATAAGTTTTCATTCAGTAACTCTTTGTGTTTCCTTGATCTCCATTGTCTAATTGCATGTTTTACTATTACTTAAGATTGATCACCATAGGTCCTAAAGTGCATCCAAAGAACTAGGATTAATAGATTCCGGGTTCGGGTCTTTAATCTAGTAGTAATTTTAAGTAATAACGGGTTGTAATTGCTTAAAGAAAAGGAACACAAATATAAAGATAAGTTTAACGGTTTTAATCTTTTCTTTATATCCCTTAGTCTTTATTTGAAAGCTAACTTGTTAATTGTTCTTGTAGGTTTACGGAACACTAACCTGTTAAGTTGTGTTGATGCCGGTTGGCTCAACACATATATATGATCGAGACGGGAGATTACTTGAAAACTTGTAAAAGGAACTCATCCAAGTACCCATCGCATGCTTAGAATCAACCTAGTGTAGATCCACCCATTATTGTCTTACTTGTTGCGTTATTTGTTTTCATAAGTTTTGTATGCATCAGTTCAACCACCCCCCCCCTTTGTTACTTGTTTCTACAATCAATAATTGCATTTAATAGAAATACCAAACTCTCTTGTATTCGACCCTTACTTAACCACTATACTCGCTTTAGTGCTAAGTCGGGATTAATTTTGATAAGATAAAAACGACCTCTAGATTAGAGTCTTGTCATCGTGGTTTTGGGAAATTCAGATAAAGATTATTTGATTGTACGAAAGGAATTGACCACGGATTTGTTCATGAGAAAAGACTTCTACGCAAAAGTATCTCTTTTGTTCCTTTACCATTGTTTGTTCATAAAATCAAACCAAATCCTTCACCATTATTTGTTTTCTTTCAACAATCTTCTTTCCATTGGACTATTGATGAAGTTATCCAATCTACTTTTTTGACCGAGCTTGTACCTTGCAGGCCGGAGAATTGGATGAAGATACCAAATGTTTGTATGACAACAACGACATATTACCGTTGTGTAGTGTTTATACTTGGACCTATTCCTAAGACATGTTTACCAATGATTGCAATGGTTGAGGACCAAGAACCCCCGACGGAGATTCGTGCAATTGCACATGTTGATGGAAATCACTTCGTAGCTATAAGTAGTCTAACTTTCTAATTCCTCTTTTAATTAACCTACTAGAATGGCATATTGTTATGACTCAGTGTAATGTGACATTCATTTCTTTCCAGGTTTGGATCAAACCCGATTCACTCTTACCGCCTTTTAAAATTCCGTGGAAACGCCTACATGATTCTAGCATGGATGGATGGGATGCACCCTTTCGTGATTGGATGAAACTCTTCGATGACCTCCGGTGCATAGAGTGTCCTAGAAAAGTGACCAGCAATGTTGATTCAATAGATGATTGATGGGTATTAGTGTTGTTGTTTGTTAGAGTCTAAGTGTTGTTCTTGTTTTATGAATGTATGTTGTCTCATGACTAAGTGTTGTTTTTGGATTATGTCCAAATTTTATTCTTGTTTTGCAGGTGTTATAGTTGGTTTATGTCTAAGTGATGGATATTTGTTTTGTTGTTGGTTTATGTCTAAGTGTTGAGGTTTGTACAAGAAAGTGACTAAAACGGAAATAAATAAGAGCATATTAATAACCAAATTAATACTAATACATAAGGTAACAACTACAAAAAAAGGGAAAACAAATAAAAACGTGACACCAAAAGGTAACACCTATACAAAGTGATACTAATAAGATCAATCTCGTATGGGTTGTGAAAACTCCACCTTGATTATATATTTGTATAGGTGATGATGGAAGATGAAGAACCGTTAGGTGAATATAAAGGATAAAAGATACTCTAGAAGGGGGGTTGAATAGAGTATGAGAACTTTTCGCAAAAACCTATCTCAAGGCTTTAAAACTGATATCAAAGGCCTTGATGTCGATCTAAGTTCTTTGTGACACGCTTTGATTTTAAGGGGTTTGAAACTGATTTCAGGGCCTTGAATTTGTTCACCTACAAAAAAAAGTTAGTCACAATATAGCAGATAAAGTGCGGAATGTAAAAGATCGACACGAGGATATGTTTACAAAGATCGGCTCTAAATAGCCTACTCTCTATCCCAGGGTATAGCTGTAGGATCTAACTATCTATTATCAGCTTCAAAGAGTCCTAGATACAAAATAGAAGAACTTCCCTTCTTCTCTCACTGTAGCCAATGCTAAGATCTAGCTTCAACTCTTCACCTTGCTATAGAAGCCTAGTTACTTCGCAGAGTTACACATACTCCAGTATAACACTCTTTAGATATTCCAATGGAGCTCTCGAGTTTTATCTCTCTCTAGGGGATAAAGCTTTTGTAGAAAGAGAGAAATAAAAACTTGTTAGATCGAATGAAGATGTTTTGGTTCGCTTGAAGACTTTGAATATTTCCGTGTAAGCTTGTGTGTCTTCTTCTTCAATCGAAATCTTCATTTATAGTCTTTGATAAAGAGATCTTCTTGCCATTGGAAAGATGAACGTTGAAGATGGTTCTTCTTCTCCATGGAAAACGCTTCTTGGTTGAGATGAGATAGCCGTTGTAGATCTTCTATCGTCTTCATCTCCTTAAAGTACGTTGATCTTTCTTGTCCGTAATCTTCTCATACTTGTTGAAGATCTTTATTTTTTGATCGAGATCTTCAGATCTTGTTGTGAAGATATCTGAAATCCGTTGAGGGATCTTTGCGCTTTTGGTTAAGGATCTTTGCGCGATCCTGTTTTTAATCGAATCCACTTGGTCGTTGAAGATCTTCTTTTAGCATATCTTCTTGTTGAGCATATCTCCTTGGAGGGTCTACTTTTGATGCTTGATAGATTTTGTTGTTTAGAGTTTTGAATTCATTACAGCCGCTTTATCCTTTGAAACCGACTTCAAGGCTTTGGCTTTTGATCCCTTGAAATGGCTTTCAAGGCCTCCGTGTTGAATCTCTTTAAAATCTTCGTTTGTCCCTTGTATCCGATTTCAAGGCCTCCTTCTGTCCCTTGAAATGCTTTTCAAAGCCTGTATACATTCTAGACAAACAACAAAACAAACCAAGCAACTAGAAATACAATCATTATTCTCTTAGTATAAAAACCACTTTTTTGTGTTTAGTCTTCCATCATCAACTATACAAATATATATTCAAGGAGGAGTTTCAATCTCCCCCTTGATAGAAGACAACACAAATATTGTACATGCATTGTAAAGTTAGCGAAGCATATATGAATATCAAAACCAACTTAAAATGCAGAATGCAGAAATATCGAAATGTCGGATCATTAATCCCCCCCCTTTGTCTTTCAACAAGGGAGAAAAATAGTTAAAGCACGGAAGTTTTCAACGATTACAAAACCCAGAAAATTGAGTATTACGGATATATTTAGGGATTAATATCCTAGCCTTTCCAAGTAGGATTCATCAATTTTTCCAGGAGCTAGCTGAAGATCTTCACAGGATGTATCAATTGAAAAATTGTCGAAGATCTTGGGCAAAAGGTTTCCATAAGGCAGAGAGATGGCTCGCTTAGAGTTGATTGAATGGACCATATGGTTAAGGATGAGATTAGGTAGTTCAATGTCTAATCCAGACATAATCAGATGAATTAATTTCAAAGATTGATTTATCAAAAGCTCTCGTGAATTTACTCGAGGAATAACACACCGAACCAAAATTGTAAAAACAATTTTAGCATCTAAGGTCAGGGAGGTGTGAGTGAGTTGTGTAACACCCCAAATCCGTGGGACTCGGGATGCTACCGGCGGAGACCTCACAATGGGTCCCGACCCTTATCCTGACAACAATTTCACCGGATCTTGCAACAAGGCACAAATAAAGGCCAAAACCGAAATACATTTTTATGCAATATTATGAAACCCAAAAATAAAAGAAAGGAAAGAATTCAGCCGTCCATACAACAACATCAACATAATATACAATAACAACACGAGGACTCCAAAACCCAAAACAACCTAAGATGTACGGAACCCCGGCTGCCCACTCCTCCGGATCACTCGGCCACATCCTAACCTTCACATCAACTACAACAATCGGTATAAAACCGTTAGCTCACATTCTAGGCATTATAAGAATAATATGGCACAAACACACATAGGAACACAAACACACAACATGCTCATAAACATACACATCCGTTACTTATTATCTTTTTAGGTTATTCCATATCTAATCCATTCGTTCAAGTGTGACACGAGAGTCTTATAACTCTCGCCTCTGTCCCCGTGTAACCAACAGGAGTGTGGCGGCGCCCAACCCGTATACCCTGAGGGAGTGATGAAGAAGCCCGCCCGTATACCGTGTATGGCCTGGTCGCAGAGATCCCCCCAGTCTCCCTCGGGAAACTGAGCGGTGATGTCGCCGCCCGATAATAATAGTAGTAACAATGGGCCAATAAATAAGGTCAAGTAAATCCTAATCCATTTTCATGCTTAAAAGCGGTAAACACACACCACCATATACATCCAAATAAGGCATAGAAACGGCTAAGTAAGTCCGAGGACTTACCTCGTCTCAAAGCTAAACGAAACCGATATCACTCTCCGAAGATTATAACTAAAGCCTGTTCAAGACAAGACATGATAATCAACAACTACTCACGAAAGCTAGAAGTCCTTAGACTTCTAGTACTATATACTCTTATTAGGTCATACACTCTCAAAATCTAGGATACGCTCCTAGCCCTCATAAACACACGAGATCTAACCTATAACCACATGCTAGGATACTTCCATCAAAACTCCACAATCTCAACAAACTCATACTCACAACCTCAACAAAGCTCACATGATAACATACACACCTCAAGTCTCACAAGGTCAACCACATGGGTCACAACCGTATAATAACTCAAGATCAACACACCACATGTCAAAGAACATCACTAACCTCAAACACTCACCTAAAGGTTCCAAGCCACTACTTGGCATTTGCCCTAAGTTATGCTAAATCCAACCTAGCATGATTCTACCACTAAAAATAACTAGATCGAGGAAGAAGGTACTCACACACGATCCGAGGTTGAAGATGATCTACGGATGTCAAGATTGGATTTGTTGGTCTATAACGGCTGCTTCCAGACCTAAACCAAAGTTAAGGAAATTTAGCTTGTATGCTAAATTGAACGGAATATAACGTATAATATTCTAAGAAAAATCCCTCTTTGTAAACAAGGTTAAAAACCCGCAAAACATTTTCCGGGGTGATTTATACCATTTAATAAACATGGGTCAAAATCCAAAATCGACTTTTCCGGGCAACTATGAAACTCATCAAACTCGGGCCATATTTCCAAAAAAAGGATTTGGGTCAAAACTATGGTTTATTCACATGGGCAAAAACTGCATATCTCAAGAACAATGGGTCAATACCGTGATTATACAAATCAACAGGGGCATAAGTTGCAAATTCCAAAAGAGTAGGTTCAAAACTGCAATATATATAAAGATGTGGGTACAGTTTGCAACTATATCAATTTCAGGGGCCAAAATCGAATTAACTACAAAAGGATGGCAAAAATTACAATAAGTCAAAACTCCTTCTTCAACCTATTGTAACACGCGCAGAAGAAGAAGGAAAGGAAGAGGGCTTCCGGCGGCTGCCCTGGCGGAGGAAGAGGAGAGGCGGTTGGGCGTGTAGGCATCGTTCTCCAGCGGCGTAGTCTCCGGCGGCTGTCACATCAACACGGCCACCATTTACCCAGAAGAGAGAAGAACGAAAAGGAAAGGAAAGGGAGAGAGAGGTGCATCTCACCAGCAGGGGAGGGGCGTGGCGGCTCCGGTGGGCTGAGGCGGAGTAGACTGCAGCGTTCCGGCGGGCTGAGGCGGAAGAATAAGCGGCTGCAGCGCTCCTGGCGGATCCACTGGCTGCTGTCACACAGATCTGGAGGAAAGAAGAGAATAGAGGAAAAAGGTGAGTTGAGAGAAATGGCGAGAGGCTGTGAGAAGAGTGGGATAGGAAGGGAAGCAGTAGGTGGTAGAGGGTGGGAGGAGCGAATGGTCGAAATGCAGGCTAGGGTAGGGGACGGACAGCTCGCAGCTGCAGCCAGGAGAGAACGAGGAGGCGGCTTGCCATCACCTGGATAGCTCCAACGCGCAAGAGACAAAAGGGGCTGGAGAAAAGAAAAAGAAAATAAATGAAAAAGAATAAAGAGAAAGGGAATAGGGCAAAACTGATTAAACGATTGGAACGGGATTTCCAAATCGGAAATTTCCGACTAAAAATAAAATACAAAAATACGTATATGGACACCAAAACAATAAAATACCCGGAAAGCTATTTTTATGTCGAATATTATCTTTAAATAATAATGTAAAGAAATCTCGTGTTATGAACGAATCGGGAGTAGGGAGAAAATAAAAATCGGAATGCACCCAAAAGAACGGGGTGTTACATCAGGTCCCCCTAAAAACAAGTTTCGGCCCGAAACTTTTCATACACCAAACTTCTCGGTCCCTAAGGTGGGGTATAAACTCTCAAACTAGGAAGGCTTAAACCTTCTACTATATACGCACAATTTAGCCGAACTACTACCGTAAGATACATCACGTCATAAAGCACATTCCCACACGGGGCACACACAACATATAACATCACACATATACACAACTAAGGGAAGAACTAGGTCCAACCCTTCGATTTATCCACGCTACTAGCTCAGCGTAAAACTCAACCAAAGATACTATCCTCCGACTTTCTATTAGCCTCATTGGTTCTACGACGCCAGTAACTCATCAAGACCGCCAAAACTTCTCGAGTCATACCTGTACTTCCTAGATTGATACACATGAAACACCGGGTGAACGCTAACTACTCTCTGGTCTTTCTCAATGCAACATTTACACTATGTTTCTTCTTTGCTTGTCTCTAACAAGGGCGATCGAACTGCCAATTTATACCGTTGGCTTTGGTTCTTGTCAAACCAATCTTTGTTGTTGTGTTTCCTCAATCTTGTTACAAGTTCCAAGTGACGAAGGAATTACTTCACTTCACACTGCTTCTACTAACGAGATATGTATGATGTTACTTTTACATCGTTCCTCAATACTCAATCATGACCCTGTCTTGGAAAACTTCTTCACAAATCCGGTAATGACCAGCACATCCTAGAAAACTTGTAACTTCTTTCACATATTTCGGGGTTTGCCATCCCGAGACAACTTGTCAAACATCTTCTCTCTTTTTCAAGAGTAGACCCCAAAATATCTCCTTTGGCCATCATTAAGCTCATATGGAGTGACTACAACTCGTAGTGACCTTGGTTGGTCCGGAATACCGTAATTGCAATATCCGAGTCTCGAATTCTCAAATGGTGACAATCAAATCTTAGTTAATCTTAAAAGAAACTACCGACCCTTGCAACTAATCGAGTAGGTCCCCCATTCATAGTAAGTGATAGTTGTCCTTCATTGTTATCTTGCTCGACTTATAGTAATCAATGTATAAACGGAGATAACCGTCTCTCCTTTCACAAACTGGTGTCCTCCATAACAACTTCAAATCAAGAATTTAAGATATATCCCAACATGACTTCAAACCATCTTAATGGTAAATCCTCCTCCCAATGCATTGGAATCCGTTCTATCTCGTGTCCAGCTTTTCTTCTCTCTTCACATATCGTAAGATATCGACACAATCTTGTCTTAACATTTTTCAAGTGGTCCACCCCGATCTATTGAGGTGACGTCCATCGAACACGTGGTTTAATACATCCTTCATCTCCAAAACTCGGGAGACTTGCTCTAATAATTTTTTTTTTAAGGTTTCACACTTATGTGAAGTCATAAAGGTCCTAACTGCAGGACTTAATCATGCCTTGTAATATATTAGTATTACCTTTCATATTCTACCAAAGCTTGCATCACTCCTTCGAGTAGGTGTAGAACTCACTCCCTTTTCTTATGTAACGTCCAATCGACCGTAGATGTTCTATCCTCAATCTTTCATGTACTTCTTGTACATCTCACATAGACTTCAAACTTCAAACTTCAGTCTTCCCTTACTATTGTCATTGATCCACCGCGGATACTCCACACTCTTGTTTCCGATCCTATATGTTCCCATAGTCTTGTTTACTCTTCCCATCTACACTCAGTAATAGACAACCCGCACTTGTGTGTTCTTAGTTGTCACCGATTAATTTGTATCCAACCTTCTCCGAGGTTAACGATTTACCTTCCTACCATACATCCATGCTACCATACTTCTGAATGGATACCATCTCGGGGTACTTTGTCTTAATTTCATTAGCTCATTTCTCTGCTTCAACTCCGTTAGGTCTTCCTACGCTCCTCTCTTCCTTCCGCTTCTATAAGATAACCATACCTCCCCAACTCTCTCGTGTCATATGTCCCACCTTTATAGGCTTAACAACTCTTCATAATGTTTTGCAAATACCTCCTCAAATATTCTGACGTTAATTAGCCTCCACTCGCATCCTTCTTGGTTGATAACTGAAGTTCTTCGATCCAACTCCTTGTTTCCTCTTTCATCTTCCGAAGATCATCATCCGTACACACTTCCTCCTTCTTAGCGTTGCTCAGTCTCATCACAATGACGAAAATCGATTGAATCCCACGGTAATTCCACTATGTGAGTTTTCACCATGTGATCCTCCTCGTAACTCTCAAACTTCTGAATAAGTCACCCACTTAGAATCTCGCAAAGATCGTCACCACATCTCCGGTACCTCCGTAAGCTTAACTTCCGGTTCTCGTCAATCTTTCTAAATTCTTTGACCACTCTTTTCATCTTGACTCCCATAATCAGGGGCGCCTATTGAAAACTCGTCTTACTTAAAACGCCACTTTTATTCTCGAGCGAGAATGTAGTCCTCTTTACTTGATTCGCATCTTTAGTTCATCGATTCCGCACTTGGAAAACTCTTACATTGGTTATCTCTAGTTGCTTCATCGATGCTCCTTCATTGTTTCCTTGCTATTACTCTCATGTCTTTAGGTCGCTTTTATATCGGTTTAGTCTCTATCTTGGTTTCGCTTAAGTCGCCACGAGGTTCTCTTTTATTTATTTGTCCTTTGGTTACATCATCTCTAGTCTTCTTCTTCGACGTCCTCTTAAAGGAGTCCGGAAAATCACCGGGGTGCTTGCGAAAACTTTATGCTCAACTCGATAACTTGAGCATACTCATCTTCGTATGTATACTATCCTAAGCCAAAAGGCGTTGTCCAAGGGGGGATGATAGCTTTCTATCATCTTAGCTATAAGGTCCACTATTACTAATATGATACTAAGCATACCATATGTTTATATATATATATATATATAAGGATATAAATCCCATGCTAATACTATAAACATAACAAGTCCATAAACAATTTACAATTCAACATACAGGTATAGTCCAAAACATCCTAAGTCCACATATACATATCTACATATATACACATTTATATATACATAATATAATAATCAATAACTACGTCGCCGAGATCTGCGGAGGAAGTGGTGATCCCGTACATTCTACCCCAACTGACTCATGCACATGATTTGAAAATGAAATCCATTTCTTTGAAACTCAGATCCCTTGAGGGTTCTGTTTATTTTTATTCGGCCTTTAGAAGATTGCGAGTGCCATTGTTGTCAACCTAGGGCTCTGCTACCACTTTCGTAACACCCCGAATCCGCGGGACTCGGGATGCTATGGGTAGAGACCTCACAATGGGTCCCGACCCTTATCCTGACAACAATTTCACCGGATCTTGCAACAAGGCACAAATAAAGGCCAAAACCGAAATACATTTTTATGCAATGTTATGAAACCCGAAAATAAAAGAAAGGAAAGACTTCAGCCGTCCATACAACAACATCAACATAATATACAATAACAACACGAGGACTCCAAAACCCAAAACAACCTAAGATGTACGGAACTCCGGTTGCCCACTCCTCCGGATCACTCGGTCACATCCTAACCTGCACATCAACTACAACAATCGGTATAAAACCGTTAGCTCACATTCTAGGCATTATAAGAATAATATGGCACAAACACACATAGGAACACAAACACACAACATGCTAATAAACATACACATCCGTTACTTATTATCTTTTTAGGTTATTCCATATCTAATCCATTCCTTCAAGTGTGACACGAGAGTCTTATAACTCTCGTCTATGTCCCCGTGTAACCAACAGGAGTGTGGTGGCGCCCAACCCGTATACCCTGAGGGAGTGATGAAGAAGCCCGCCCATATACCGTGTATGGCCTGGTCGCAGAGATCTTCTCATTCTCCCTCGGGAAACTGAGCGGTGATGTCACCGCCCGATAATAATAGTAGTAACAATGGGCCAATAAATAAGGTCAAGTAAATCCTAATCCATATTCATGCTTAAAAGCGGTAAATACACACCACCATATACATCCAAATAAGGCATAGAAGCGGCTAAGTTGTAACACCCCAAATTCTAAGAACTCGGGACATTACTGGTTAGGACCTCACAATGAGTCCCGACCTCAGTTTGACAACAATATTACTAGGATCTTGCAACAAGACACAAATAAGAAAAACCGAAAGTCATAAAAATGTATTTTTAAAGGAATGAATGCAACAACGTCTAACAGCCTATAGTACTTAAACAACAGAAGAGTCTAACTGTCTTTAACAAGAAGAAAGAGACAACAAGATAACACCCAACCCCACTCTAAGGAGTACGGAGACCCCGCTGACCACTACTTCCGGATCACTCAGCTGCTATTCTAACCTGCGGTAAATCTAAAAACACAACAAAACAACCATTAGCTAGTTATCTAAACATTAGGAGAATAATAATAGCACACACACACATAAAATAATAAACACTCATCATGCTTTCAAACAATCCATTTATTATCTTCAGTTAAGTCATTGACTCTTACTAATGATACTTATTTTGTGACACGAGGATTCCCAAACCTCGCCTCCGCCCCCGTGTACCCATCAGGAGTGGATCCGATGCATCTCACTGTGTACCTGTATGGTCTGGGTATAGAGAACCTCCCAGTCTCTTGGCAAAGCTGGGTAGTGATGTCACGGCCCGTTATACATACACTTGGGCCTTAACACATAATAACGACGGTCGTCCTAACAAGTTGTTATTATAACACACGTGGTACACACACCACTACTATCACTCAACTAATATCCATAAACTAGCTAAGTAAGTCGCAAGGACTTACCTGAATCAATTCACAACTCTCAAAAGTTTCAACTTGGTGTGCAACCGTAGTAACTCAATCGCCTGTCAAACAAGGCATGTGGATCAAAATCACATCCCATACTCTTAGAAGTTATAAACTTCTAAGAGGTACAATCTCATAAAGAGAAAAATACGAACATAACAACTCTCTTAAGGTAAAAGACTATTTTACCCTTGATCCTGAAACTTCCAGAATTTCTCTAATTTACGCTTACTTTCTTCTATCAGACTAAAAATGCCATTTCTAACTCCTAAATATGAGTTTGGTTACAAACTAGCATATTACACCTTTTCCTATGTTCCGAAAGGTCGTTAAGGTCCAACTTCGGTTTCAACTATGAAGCTCGTATAAACAAATGTAAAAAGATTCCGGGATACAACCCTAGGTCATCTATGATATACATACTAACTCTAGGGCCAAAGATCTCTTCCAAAAATCCCAACAACAAACTTTACAAAACTCCCCAAAGTTGGTTCCCGATTCAACCTTCTATACTTAGCCAACAAGAGCATGATTCCTAACTGTGTAACCAGTCCACTTTGAGTCTCTATAACTTTACATCCCACCGTTGGATTCAGCCCAATTTTTGACATTTTAACCTATGCATGGCACTAAACAACATCTCAAAAACTGAACGGTGGATCTTATTTATAAGGCATCGAAAACTGGCCCTAAAGATGGCTACTCAACAGTGAATTTCTGGAATTAAAACAAAAGTACAAAGGACCATGATTGTAAGGCTCACCTGCAGTGTATGGTGGGAGTAGAAGAGAGGCCAAAGGTGCAGGGTTTGGTTCACTGTAATCGACAAAACCATGGTTTACACCTCTTCTTCATGTACAATTATAGAGTGAGGAGGAGTTGAGTTTTCACTTACGTTTTTCTGGGCTACAGCAGGTAGATAGCTATGCTTGGGAGGAGTATGAGATCCGGACAAGTCTATACCAGCATGTAAACATCAGCACATCTGTACATCATAAAATTGGATCGGTTGAAGAGGAAAAAGGCAAGGAGAGAGGAGGAGGGAACTCACCAGACTGTGAAGGTCTCTACTCTCAATCGATGGTGAGGGATGTATGCTGATCAAACTCGATCTGTGGATCAGATGACGGTTTTTCCTGGACTGGGAGGGGTTGGCACCCTTGCTGCCCACTATGTATAGAGGGTCAAAGGCTCACCACCACCCGGTTACTGGTTGTGCAGAAGGAAGACGTCCGGCTACAGGTCCACTACTACGAGGCTGCTCCCTGGTACATTTCTTCGTTTGATGCAATTGTTGTACGTGTGCAGGAGGGATTTGCTGGGCATGGAAAGTATCAGATGGAGGAGGAAAGGAAGGCGTGATCTGCGGAGGACTTACGGTCTTCGAATTGTCCAGAACGTGGCCCTGATGTGTGTTCTTGGGCCGGAGAGGAGGTGAGGGCCATCTGATCCTCTTCTTCTTGTTGGACTGGACGTGTCATTGGGCCAGCACACCAACGAGACCACGCTGGTTATAGCAAGGCAGAAGCTGGGCTGGAGTAGGATAAAGGGCTGGGCTGAAAACAATGTAAGTATAGAAGTGGGGTGATGTTGTCAAGGCTTTGTCACAGCCTTGTCAAAACGTGTCATGGCTTTGTCAAGCCCATGCATGGCCTTGTCATGATCTCGTCATGGTCTCGTCAAATCTCGTCTTGGTCTCGTCAAAAGGACGTCATGACTTTGTCAAGGACATGTCATGATATAAACTATGGTTTGATAGATTAGGGTTTGATATAAAATTCTATCATTTTATGTGAAGTGAGGTTACATAAAATGATAAAATTTTGAGATATTGTGTCCGGCTAGGTAGACATATAAGGATCAACGGATCGAAATTCGGTTTGCTACGGAATAAAATTTCCGGATATTATAAAGTAAGTCTGAGGACTTACCTCGTCTCAAAGCTAAACGAAACCGATATCACTCTCCGAAGGATTATAACTAAAGCCTGTTCAAGACAAGACATGATAATCAACAACTACTCACGAAAGCTAGAAGTCCTTAGACTTCTAGTACTATATACTCTTATTAGGTCATACACTGTCATAATCTAGGATACGTTCCTAGCCCTCATAAACTCACGAGATCTAACCTATAACCACATGCTAGGATACTTCCATCCTAACTCCACAATCTCAACAAACTCATACTCACAACCTCAACAAAGCTCACATGATAACATACACACCTCAAGTCTCACAAGGTCAACCACATGGGTCACAACCGTATAATAACTCAAGATCAACACACCACATGTCAAAGAACATCAATAACCTCAAACACTCACCTAAAGGTTCCAAGTCACTACTTGGCATTTGCCCTAAGTTATGCTAAATCCAACCTAGCATGAATCTACCACTAAACATAACTAGATCGAGGAAGAAGGTACTCACACACGATTCGAGGTTGAAGATGATCTACGGATGTCAAGATTGGATTTGTTGGTCTATAACGGCTGCTTTCGGACCTAAACCAAAGTTAAGGAAATTTAGCTTGTATGCTAAATTGAACGAAATATAACGTATAATATTCTAAGAAAAATCCCTCTTTGTAAACAAGGTTAAAAACCCGCAAAACATTTTTCCGGGGTGATTTATACCATTTAAATAAACATGGGTCAAAATCCGAAATCGACTTTTCCGGGCAACTATGAAACTCATCAAACTCGGGCCATATTTCCAAAAAAAGGATTTGGGTCAAAACTATAGTTTATTCACATGGGCAAAAACTGCATATCTCAAGAACAATGGGTCAAGACCATGATTATACAAATCAGCAGGGGAATAAGTTGCAAATTCCAAAAGAGTAGGTTCAAAACTGCAATATATATATAAAGATGTGGGTATAGTTTGCAACTATATCAATATCAGGGGCCAAAATCGAATTAATTACAAAAGGAGGGCAAAAATTACATTAAGTCAAAACTCCTTCTTCAACCTACTGTAACACGCGCAGAAGAAGAAGGAAAGGAAGAGGGCTTCCGGCGGCTGCCCTGGCGGAGGAAGAGGAGAGGCGGTTGGGCGTGTAGGCGTCGTTCTCCAGCGGCGTCGTCTCCGGCGGCTGTCACAGCAACACGGCCACCAATTACGCAGAAGAGAGAAGAACGAAAAGGAAAGGAGAGGGAGAGAGAGAGAGGCGCAGCTCACCAGCAGGGGAGGGGCGTGGCGGCTCCGGTGGGCTGAGGCGGAGCAGACTGCAGCGTTCCGGCGGGCTGAGGTGGAAGAATAAGCGGCTGCAGCGCTCCTGGCAGATCCAATGGCTGCTGTCACACAGATCTGGAGGAAAGAAGAGAATAGAGGAAAAAGGTGAGTTGAGAGAAATGGCGAGAGGTTGTGAGAAGAGTGGGATAGGAAGGGAAACAGTAGGTGGTAGAGGGTGGGAGGAGCGAATGGTCGAAATGCAGGCTAGGGTAGGGGACGGACACCTCGCAACTGCAGCCAGGAGAGAACGAGGAGGCGGCCTGCCATCACTTGGATAGCTCCAACGCGCAAGAGACAAAAGGGGCTGGAGAAAAGAAAAAGAAAATAAAAGAAAAAGAATAAAGAGAAAGGGAATAGGGCAAAACTCGATTAAACGATTGGAACGGGATTTCCAAATCGGAAATTTTCGACTAAAAATAAAATACAAAAATACGTATATGTACACCAAAACAATAAAATACCCGGAAAGCTATTTTTATGTCGAATATTATCTTTAAATAATAATATAAAGAAATCTCATGTTATGAACGAATCGGGAGTAGGGAGAAAATAAAAATCGGAATGCACCCAAAAGAACGGGGCGTTACAAGTTGGCGTGAGGTTGAGTTTGGAACTAGAAATTTCTCTTTAGCAAGTCGAACACTCTCCGGTGAGGAGGGATATGTAAAAGAGAGATCTGTAGGAATTTCTAAAATCTCACCCAAAACAGTAGAAGTGAGAAGAATTGAGGTACCTTTTACAAATGATTCAAGGGTGATAATTCCTTTGTCCCGTTTTGTGACGAGGTTAACATAGAATAGTCTTGTGAGCCTTGGAAAGGCAAAATCTCCAGGGTTTAAGAATTTTCAGACTATAGAGCTCTTGAGCATAGCAATGCAGGAGATCTGAAGGGTTTCCAGAAACGTAGTATCCACCACATTACACATATAGAGAAGGCGATTGTGAAATCCATCAAGTCAAGATCCCGTAGCTTGAAAATTGATGAACCATGATGTGGGAGAGCAGTTGTCTGACAAATTTCCAATTCTACAGGAAGTTTCTCTCCTTCTGTGGCAGAGGAAATCTGAGCTGATTCCTTTTTAGAAGATGAAGCTGGAAGAGGAGCAAATTTCTTACTTCTAGGATCCATAGATAATTTTGGGAGAGTAAACAAGGGTTTTGAAAAGGGTTTCTGTAAAGACCGGACATGAAAAAGAGATAAGTTCCTTGCCTTTTTAAAAAGAGAAGATATTTAAGACTGAAAAAAAATCTTGAGAAAATCATTCCCAAAAACATTTTCATTTAAATCTCAACAACTCTTTTTCAGAACTTTGAACCCGAAAATAAAGATTTTGAAATCATTAAAACAATTTAGAAATTAAAATATCTAAAAGATATTAATCCCTAAATAGATCCGTAATATTCAATTTTCCCCTTGAATCTCGTTTCAAGGTCCTTGAATTGCATTTCAAGGCCCTTGAAAACAAAAAGTGAGATGCATATGAAGGAGAAAATAAAACGATTTACTGCCCCCACGTTAATGCTTCCTTGTTCAACATACCAAGCTTTAATCGAATAAAATTTAATTGATCTTCAGGTAGAGGCTTAGTAAAGATATCTGCAAGCTGCAAGTCAGTTGATATAAAAGAAATCGAAACATCACCTTTCTCAACATGATCACGCATGAAGCGATGCCTTACATCGATATGCTTTGTTCTTGAATGTTGCACAAGATTTTTAGTAATCGAAAGAGCACCAGTATTATCACATATCATCTGGATACCTTTCAAATCAAAGTCAAGATCACGAAGTTGTTGAGCTATCCATAGAATTTGTGCACAACAGGCTCCCGCAGCTATATATTCGGCTTCGGCTGTGCATAGGGCGACAGAGTTTTGCTTCTTGGAGTGCCAACTAATTAGGGATGCTGTTAGCATGAAATATGACTATATTTTAGGCACTTGTTTTAGTTGTTTTTCCCTCTTTATTGTGTTCTTAGATATGAGTTTGAAGCAATTGTGAGCTAGTTCACCCACTTTGTCGATATAGAGATCTACACTAGCTTTGTTTTGTTTTTAGGTGAATAAAGGCTTATATTGGAGCAAAATGAGGAAGGAAAGGAGTATTTGATCATGCTCGATGGCAAGAAGATGCATTAGAGAGGCTAAGGAAGGAACATGAATGAAGAATGTCATGAAACAAAGGCAAAAACAAAGAGTTTTGAAGTCCACGCTCTAAATTACGGTCGTGGAAAAGGAATTGGAAGAACCACGCTCTAAATTACGGCCGTGGATTTGGCAATATTATCGTGGAAGTGAGTTTGAAGCACAACAGAAAGTTACACGGTCTAAACCACGGCCGTGGAAAGTTGTTCATGACCGTGATTTTGGTGATTTTGTGACATGTCATTATTGCCACGTCAGCAACGTTGTTGGGCTTTCTCGTAACCCTATTTCGCCCTATAAAAAGGCTTGAGAAAGGAGTTTCGAGGACCTTCGCTTACGCATTCGTTGAGAGCTTCATTGACGGCGGCCTTAGGGTTTCATTTTGACCTTGAGGGTCGGGGATTTGTGAAAGACGTGATTTTTGAGAGATTGTGTACTTCGGGATATTTTGGGGTTTTCATTGAAGGACGGATTGACATCCCGTTCTTTGTGGTTTCTCTAGATCATTGTGAGGATTTCTGTTCCTACTTTTCTGAATTCATAAACATACTTTGTTGTTTGGATTTCGAGATTGACTTTGAGTTGTTATTGAGTTTTCGAGGGTTTTCATCTTTCATTCTTCTTAATTTGATTATTGATATCATAATGATGATTATTGGCTAAAACCCTTTAGCAATTCTAAGGTGAATGGTTGATAGTTGTGGCTTAGATATTGATAGATCGATCGTAACTTAATTGGACCCTAAGAGTGTGAGAAACATCGTCGACACCCTAAACCATGGTCTGTTCTTGAGTTCCACGGCCGTGGAATCTCAAGATCTAGCCGTGATTTTCCCTATTTTACGACTTTTGCTTTTGCTTTAATCCAAAGTTAAAGATTTGCTTTAACCTAGTCTTGGCTTGCCTTTCCTAGGTAGTAGTGAGACTCAACATCCTCTATTTCAGTTTCGAGTGTCACAACCTTAACCGTTTTAGTTTATCTTTGATTCCTCAGGTTTGGGCATGGGTATTTGAGATTAATTCTTGTCTTTAGATCCTTTCTATATTGTAGCCTCAACAACCTTTATAGAGAGAGTCTTTGGGTTAGACATATAGGGTTTTGGAACTTCACCGTACATTACCTTACTTAGTTATACCTTTGCATATCTCAACTCTGTCCTTACATCTATAGTATATCTTGAATCGATTGCCACAATTGGATACCTGGATCTTTGGGGTTGTTGTTTTCTCAATATTTGCAAAGCTTATATACTTTTGATTGCTCGATTATTTGAAACCGATTTTGTTTCACCAAATCCCTGAGTTCGATGCTCTGGAATACTTGCTTAACTACGTCGATCCGTACACTGCGGGTTCGCTTGCTTTTGGTTCAGTTTTATAATTAAAACTTATTTGCACGCACGCTTTGAGGCGAACAGATGCCCCTAAGAATTGGCAACATCCAGAAGTGCTTAGTCTGTCGACCTTATAACTTGCAAAGTCTGCATCTGAATAGCCAACGAGGTGAAACGAGCTTTAACGTGGGTACCATAACCCTAAATCCTTAGTTCCATTAAGATACAAAAATATCCTTTTTGGTATGCACACGCTAAACATGCACACGCTAAACATAATGTCATGTCGACTAGCGGTTAGATATAACAAAGAACCAATCATATCTCGATACTCCTTTTGTACAACACTTTTGTCATCTTTGTCATGGTCAAGTGAAAGTGTAGAACTCATAGGAGTCTTTGCAACCTTGGATTGATCCATCTTATACTTCTTAAGCAAGTCCTTGGTATACTTGCTTTGATTAAGAAAAATTCCTTTCTTTGCTTGTGTAACTTGAAGTCCAAGATAGAAATTTAACTCACCCATTAGGCACATTTTAAATTCCCTGCACATAATATCTGAAAATTCCTTGCATAGGGAATCATTAGTAGCACGGAATAATATATCATCAACATAGATTTGTACTACTAAAATATCGTTGCCTTTGATTTTTATAAATAAAGTTTTATCAATCAAACCTCTTTTGCAATTGTTTTCAAGGAGATACTTGGACAATCTTTCCTACCAAGCTCGAGGTGTAACGCCCCAAATTTTGGCGCGCTTGCGATTTTATTCCTTACGGCTTTTATCGATATTTTAATAGCATAAAATGTTTTTTTTTTTTTTTTTTCGAGTATATATGTATGTATCGGTATATTTCACATTCATATATAATCTGTTTTTAAAATTATTATTTTAATCTCGTAAATATTTTACGAGAACGATTTCTATATCGGCAATCATACTATTACAATTATATTTACATATATTTGATTTATATATTTCCCGCAAAATAATTTTACGGAAAAGTTCGGAAAGGTTTCGGATCTGGTATATTTAAATCGAGTATATATCGTATTCGTTTTTCTTTTGTTATTTATTTATTTTAAATTCTCTTTTCTTTTTCTTTTTCTTTTTCTTTTTCTTTTTCCTTGTCTTGTTCTGCTGCCTTGCTTGCGGTTGGTGAGAACTGCAGCAGCCTCTCAGCCAGGGTTAGGGCCGGCCGACCCTTCGCCCTTTGCGCCTGCTGACCCCCAGTGACCCCTCGACCTCCCCCTTCGAATGATGACCCCTAGCAACAACCCCTCTCACTTCTCACAAGCTCTCTCTCTCTCTCTGCAATCTCCCTCTCTGTAATATCTCCTTCATCTCACTGAGATCCCACGCAGTCTCAATCTCTTCCTCGTACCTTCTCCCTATCGCATTTGTGGAGGCGAACCGCTGCCGCCTAATCCCACTGGAGCGCCGCGCTTCAGCCGCCGGAGACGCCGGCCTGTCGCCGGACGCCAGCCGGCCTCCTCCTCCTCTCCTCTGCCCTTGCCGCCGTGCTCCTTCACTTCCCCAGCCTCTGCTTTTGCGGCGTGGCCTTCCCGCTTCTGAGAAGGAGATGAAACCCTTTAGGGTTATTACAAATCAGCCCCCTTAATTTTGGTTTTATTGCAAGTGTGGCCCATATTTTTAATTTGCAGATTTGACCCCAAGTTTTATAAATCTGAATATATATCCCTACATATTTATTTATGGAATATGACCCATATGCGGAAATTGTATAATTTGCCCATTAAATGTTTTTACGGGTTTTAACCTTGGAGTTTCAATATGAGTTTATTTCTTAATTATATATATTATCAAATATTCCCTTGTTGGATTTATCTCGGATTTATGGCCCGAAGGTTTATTGGCGGATTATAACCAAGTTTTTAAAATTGTATAAAGTGTCCCGGGAAGTATTTAAGCGGTCTTAACCTTGGTTTTGAAAACGAGTTTTACCTTAGATTTTACATAAGTTATATGTTCCGTTCAAATTTAGCATATAAGCTAAATTTGTTTAGCTTTGGTTTTAGGCTCGGAAGCGCCCCGATAAAGGCCCAACGAATCCATTCTCGACATCCTTAGATCGCCTTCCGTCCTTTGACGTCATGTGAGTACCCTCTCCCCCGAACTTATGATCTTACCTCGATTTAGTTATGTTTAGTATTAGTATCATGCTAGGTTGGATCTAGCATAACTTAGAGTGAATACCAAGTAGTGGTTATGGACCTTAGGTGAGTTTTGTGGATTGTGAAATGTTGTAAGGCTTGAGGAGTGGATATTATCTTGTGAGGCTGTTTATGGCTTGAAATTGTATGTTGAGCTGGTGAGAATTTAGGGGTTGAGGTTGTATAATTGTTGAGATTGTGGTGACTAGGACGAGAGTATCCTAGCATGCGTAGTAATGGTTATGACCGTGTGAGATCGTAAGGATTAAGAGTTGTTATCCTATCATGGTTATGGTTTATGATCTTGCGAGATCATTGGGACTAGAAGTCTAAGGACTTCTAGCATGTGAGAGAGATGTTGATCGTGTGCCTTTTTACAGGCGTTGAGTGCCTTCCTGCGGGAAGCTGAGAGCGGGATATAGCGGGATTATCTTTGGGACGAGGTAAGTCTCCGGACTTACTTAGCTCGTATTCTTGGTATTAGCATTGATGTGTGTTGGGTGGTGTGTGTTTATTATTTATTATTTATAACAACTAAACCGGAATTAGGATTACCGACCTTTATATTATTTTGGCCCAAGTGTATGATAACGGGCGGTGACATCATCTGCCTAGCTCTTGCGAGAGTCTAGGAGGTTCTCGGCGACTAGCCGTGCTGGTTAGACGGTCGGAGGCATCCGTACCGTTCCATGCCGGAAATAGGGACCGAGGCGGGACCACGGTGGTCTCGTGTCACAAATCTAAGTTGAATTAGAACGGGATATGACTTAATCATAATAAAGATAATAAACTTGATTGGTGTGCCTTTGATTATGTTGTGTGTTTATGATGTTTTGCTTGTGTTTATGATGTTTTGCTTGTGTTGTGCCTTTCCCGTTAATTCTAATGCCTCGAATATAAGCTAACGGTTTTATACCGAATGTTGTAGATTGCCTTGCAGGTTAGGAATGCGGCCGAGAATCCGGAAGGGTGGACAGCCGGGGTCCGTACATTTTAGGAAGGGTTTATGAGTTGGAGTCGAGTTATGTTTTTCCTTTGGTTTGCATTTTTGTATGCCGCGTGTTTGGCATTGTGGTTTCGAGTTGTATCTCGGCTGAAGTTGTTGCGTTCTTTCGGGTTTCTTATCATTTGCATTAAAAGGAATTTCGGTTTTGCCTTTATTTGTGCCATGTTGAAAGATCCGGTGAAATTGTTGTCAAGCTCAGGGTCGGGACCCATTGTGAGGTCCCAACCCGTAGCGCCCCGAGTCCCGCGGATTCGGGGTGTTACAAAAGTGGTATCAGAGCCCTAGGTTGACAACAATGGCACTCGCAATCTTTTAAAGGCCGAATGAGGAATAAACAGAACCCCGCGGGTTTTTGAGTTTTCGTTTTCAAAATCACATGCATGAGTCGGGGTAGAATGTACGGACCACCACTCTTTCCGCGGATCTCGGCAGCTTAGTTTATTGGATTTTTAGTATATATATGTATATATGTAGATATGTATCGTGGACTTAGGATGTTTTTGGACTATTATTATATGTGGATTGTAGTTGCATGATGGACATGATTTATGTGTATAGTTGTCTATGTGAACGATTATATGTTTTAATCCTTGTATTGTTGTACTGGCATGCCGAATGCATGATATTAGTAGTAATATGGACTTTGGACTTATATAGTTATGTATAAGTATTATCATATATATATATAGTTGCATATGAAGTTATGGGACCTTTTAGCTAAGATGATTGTATAATATCATCATCCTTGGACGAAGTCATTTGACTTAGGATAGTGTACATACGAGGACGCATATGCTCAAGTATCGAGGTTGAGTGTTACGTTCGGACGAATACCTTGGAGTTTCTTGTACTCCTTTAGGAGGATGTCGAAGAGGAGGATTGGATATGACATAAACAAAGGACGACCAAGTAAAAGGAAATTCGCGGCAATTTAAGAGAAATCAAGATGAAGACCATACAAGAAAAAAAGAGTAACATTAATGTGCGGAAGTGGTTCCAAAGAAACTATGATTTAAAGACAACAAGACCAATGTAGATAACGAACTTAAGTTTTTCAAGAAGACGCGTGGACAACTAAACATACGAATCAAAGAAGAGATGGGTACATTCTAGCAAGGTTAAAGGTGATATCCCATTAAGATGTGAAGTTTTCTTTAGGCGCTCCTAAGCATTGGAGTCAAGACGAGAAGAGTAATTGAACTATTTCTAAAGATTTAAAATACCGTAAGTTAAACTTGCGAGGTACCAAGAAGTGAAGAGTCAAAAATACGAGGGATTACGAGAAGGACTACATGGAGAAAGTTCACATAATAGAATTAACTTGTGGAGTCAATCGTTTCCGTTATAATGATAAGGCTAAGAAACACCAAGAAGGAGAAAGTGCGTATAAATGATGATCCCAAGAAGATGAAAGACGAAATGAGGAGCTTTGATCGAGAGACTTAAAGATACCAACCAAGAGGAACGCGAGTGGATGCTAGCTAGGGCTATAATATTCGGGAAGGTGCACTTGAAAGACGTCAAGGACGAATGGTTAAGCCTATGTAAGGGAGTTATATAAAACAATAAGGCAAAGAAGATATAGTTACCTTATAAAGAAGAGGAAGCATGGAATGAAGAAGGAATTAACGGAGTTTAAGGTAGAGTACCTCGAGGAGGGTAGCCTTCATGAGAATGGTAACATCGAAAGTGTAGCAGAATGATAAGTCATTGACCTTGAAGAAGGTCAACTATAAGTTGACCAGTGACAACTGAGAACACAAAGGTGTGGGTTGTCTATTGATGAGTGTAGGGGGTATGAGTAAACAAGACTATGTGCATATAGAGGATCGACAACAAGATGTTAAAGTATTCGCGGTGGATCAATGTCAATGGTAAGGAAGTACGTCAATGGAAGTACAGTTGTCTTAAATCAAATAATGTTGAATGAGTTCAAGCAAGTAGTTGTACAAACCTCCTAGGGGAGGTTGAAGTTGACCCTTTACGACCTTCTTAGGTCATGAGAACGGCACATGGGAGAACGGCACATGGGAGAATGACCCGGATTAGAAGTTTTAAGGTTTGATCATGGTAAAGACAACTAGTAGATCAAGAGGAAGGTGACATTTGCATTGTTTGTGGTGCGTAGACTGGAGTATTATAAGAGGATGCATAGTATGGTTGTTCTAATGAAATGGAGGGTAGGTGTTCGCAAACAAAAGATGAGAGAGAGGCGTCAAACTCACATGGAAGAGATATGGTGGCTATGACGTGAAAGGGAGGACCTAGATTAGGGCAACGCTTCAAGCTTGGAATTACGATGTTAGTGATTGGTGGAGTAATGAGTGGATCTTTTTGTGATTATGGTTGGGAATTTTGCCTGAAGGCATACAAGTGCGGTTGTGAAGCTCGTTCATATATACCAAGAGGTACATAAGGTAGCCAACGAGAGTAAGAGAAGATTGAGGTTTTGAAGTTTGATATTGATAGATGTACAAAAAGTATATGGAAGATTGAGGTTAGAACCTCTACCGTCGGGTTGATTTTACAAAAGGAAAGTGAAGTATAATTTCTACTTGGAGAAAGGATGCATATGGTGAAAGCGTATGTAGAAGACGAAGAGCTCCTTCCATATGTTGGGATGTCATGGAAAGCAAAGAAGATAAGGTAAGTTGTTTTGAAGCACAATTAAGTCCTGCAGTTTGGACCCTTATGGCTGCACCTAAGTGAGAAACCTTAGAAGATCTTTACAATCATGTCATCAAAGAGGGAGGATGAGATTAAGTTATAGGATTACTTAAATAAGGATGCAAGAGCCATAAGACTCGAGCAAGTCTCTCGAGTTCGAGAGATGAAGGATCTTTGAAAGAGGACGATAAACATTGTAGCTAAAGATGGAGCAATACACGTGTTTGAAGGACGTCACCTCAACAGATCGGGGTAGATCATTAGTACCATGACCACCTGTCAAGTGTTAAGACAAGGTTGTGTTGGTTACTACGTTATGTAACGAAAGAGGAAAAGACAAAAACCGAGATATCATGGATTCCAATACGCCAGAATGTGAAATCTTCCACTAAGGTCGAGCTTGATTTAATTCCGATGTCTAAGGCGCCGTATGAAATAACACTTGTGTAGAGATATGAGATGTGGAAGCAAGTGAAAGAGCAATTGCAAGAACTTATTGAAAAAAGTTCATTAGAATTAGTGAAATGTTATGGAGAACTCCGAAGGTTATCTTGAACTCTCGATTCAAAGTTCATATTGGAATATATCTTAAACTCTTGATTTGAAGTTGTTATGGAGAACACCAATTTGCAAAAAGAGAGGCGGTTATCTCCGTTTGTACATCGATTATAATGAGCAGAGCAAGATAACAATGAAGAACCAGGTATCCCTCACCACGGATAAAGGATCTACCCGACTGGTTGCAAGGGTCGGTAGTATCTTTTAAGTATGTTTTAAGGTCTGAGTGCCACCAATTGAGAATTCGAGATTGAATTTTGTAAATACAGCATTCCGGACAGACCATGGCCACTAGAAGTTGTAGTGATTCCTTATGGGCTTACTAATGCTCTGGATAAGATATTTCGGTCTACTCGAGAACAAGAGAGAAGTGGTATGACACGTTGTCTCGGGATGACAACCCACGAAGGATGTGGAAGAAGTTATAAGTTTTCTTGGATTTGCTGGTCATTACTAGATTTGTGAAGATATAATCCAAAGTAAAACCGTCCATCGCTAACCTACTTCGGAAGACAAAGAAATTTGAGAGTGAAAGAAATTGACATTGGAATTGTTAAGAGTTAAGTGGAGATTCATGGGTGGGACCGTTTCGAAATTTCCTCGAAGTATGATGGTTGAAGTGAACAAGTGATTCTCCAAGACAAGGTCTTGATTGGGTATTGAGGAGCGATGTAAAAGTAATAGCATACCGGTATCGTTAGTAGAAGCGGTGCGAAGTAAGGTACTTCCTTCGTTACATGGAATTGCCACAAGAATTGAGAAGATGAAACATCAAAGTTTGTTTTTGCGGGACCAATTGAGAAGTTCGACCTTCTGTGTTGGAGGCAATCAAAGAGAAACAAAATGGAAGTGCTGGATTGAGGAAGACCCGAATAGGAAGTTGAGTTTTTGATATATCGGACATTTTGAGATCTTAGAGCGAGTTGGGAAAGTGGTTTACCGGTTGACGTGACCGTCGAGAGTAGAGGGTGTTCACCCGGTGTTTCATGCGTATCACTTGAGGGAATACATACATGACCCGAGACCTATGATAGTATCTTAGGTTAAGTTTTTATGTTGAGCTGATAGCATCGATAGGGTCGACGGGTCAGACCTAATTCTTTCCATAGTTGAGTTATGTGCATGTGTGATGTTATAATTGTTTGTGCCCCGTGCGGGAATGTGTTATATGACTTGATATATCTTGCAATGGTAGTTCGAGTAGTTTATATGTGTAGATTACATAGTCTAAGCCTTCTTAGTGTGAGAGTTCATACCTCGGCCTTAGGAACCGAGAAGTTTGGCGTATTGCAAGTTTCGGGACGAAACTTGTTTTTAGGGGGATGTAATGTAACGCCCCAAATTTTGGCGCGCTTGCGATTTTATTCCTTACGGCTTTTATCGATATTTTAATAGCATAAAATGTTTTTTTTTTTTTTTTTTCGAGTATATATGTATGTATCGGTATATTTCACATTCATATATAATCTGTTTTTAAAATTATTATTTTAATCTCGTAAATATTTTACGAGAACGATTTCTATATCGGCAATCATACTATTACAATTATATTTACATATATTTGATTTATATATTTCCCGCAAAATAATTTTACGGAAAAGTTCGGAAAGGTTTCGGATCCGGTATATTTAAATCGAGTATATATCGTATTCGTTTTTCTTTTGTTATTTATTTATTTTAAATTCTCTTTTCTTTTTCTTTTTCTTTTTCTTTTTCTTTTTCCTTGTCTTGTTCTGCTGCCTTGCTTGCGGTTGGTGAGAACTGCAGCAGCCTCTCAGCCAGGGTTAGGGCCGGCCGACCCTTCGCCCTTTGCGCCTGCTGACCCCCAGTGACCCCTCGACCTCCCCCTTCGAATGATGACCCCTAGCAACAACCCCTCTCACTTCTCACAAGCTCTCTCTCTCTCTCTGCAATCTCCCTCTCTGTAATATCTCCTTCATCTCACTGAGATCCCACGCAGTCTCAATCTCTTCCTCGTACCTTCTCCCTATCGCATTTGTGGAGGCGAACCGCTGCCGCCTAATCCCACTGGAGCGCCGCGCTTCAGCCGCCGGAGACGCCGGCCTGTCGCCGGACGCCAGCCGGCCTCCTCCTCCTCTCCTCTGCCCTTGCCGCCGTGCTCCTTCACTTCCCCAGCCTCTGCTTTTGCGGCGTGGCCTTCCCGCTTCTGAGAAGGAGATGAAACCCTTTAGGGTTATTACAAATCAGCCCCCTTAATTTTGGTTTTATTGCAAGTGTGGCCCATATTTTTAATTTGCAGATTTGACCCCAAGTTTTATAAATCTGAATATATATCCCTACATATTTATTTATGGAATATGACCCATATGCGGAAATTGTATAATTTGCCCATTAAATGTTTTTACGGGTTTTAACCTTGGAGTTTCAATATGAGTTTATTTCATAATTATATATATTATCAAATATTCCCTTGTTGGATTTATCTCGGATTTATGGCCCGAAGGTTTATTGGCGGATTATAACCAAGTTTTTAAAATTGTATAAAGTGTCCCGGGAAGTATTTAAGCGGTCTTAACCTTGGTTTTGAAAACGAGTTTTACCTTAGATTTTACATAAGTTATATGTTCCGTTCAAATTTAGCATATAAGCTAAATTTGTTTAGCTTTGGTTTTAGGCTCGGAAGCGCCCCGATAAAGGCCCAACGAATCCATTCTCGACATCCTTAGATCGCCTTCCGTCCTTTGACGTCATGTGAGTACCCTCTCCCCCGAACTTATGATCTTACCTCGATTTAGTTATGTTTAGTATTAGTATCATGCTAGGTTGGATCTAGCATAACTTAGAGTGAATACCAAGTAGTGGTTATGGACCTTAGGTGAGTTTTGTGGATTGTGAAATGTTGTAAGGCTTGAGGAGTGGATATTATCTTGTGAGGCTGTTTATGGCTTGAAATTGTATGTTGAGCTGGTGAGAATTTAGGGGTTGAGGTTGTATAATTGTTGAGATTGTGGTGACTAGGACGAGAGTATCCTAGCATGCGTAGTAATGGTTATGACCGTGTGAGATCGTAAGGATTAAGAGTTGTTATCCTATCATGGTTATGGTTTATGATCTTGCGAGATCATTGGGACTAGAAGTCTAAGGACTTCTAGCATGTGAGAGAGATGTTGATCGTGTGCCTTTTTACAGGCGTTGAGTGCCTTCCTGCGGGAAGCTGAGAGCGGGATATAGCGGGATTATCTTTGGGACGAGGTAAGTCTCCGGACTTACTTAGCTCGTATTCTTGGTATTAGCATTGATGTGTGTTGGGTGGTGTGTGTTTATTATTTATTATTTATAACAACTAAACCGGAATTAGGATTACCGACCTTTATATTATTTTGGCCCAAGTGTATGATAACGGGCGGTGACATCATCTGCCTAGCTCTTGCGAGAGTCTAGGAGGTTCTCGGCGACTAGCCGTGCTGGTTAGACGGTCGGAGGCATCCGTACCGTTCCATGCCGGAAATAGGGACCGAGGCGGGACCACGGTGGTCTCGTGTCACAAATCTAAGTTGAATTAGAACGGGATATGACTTAATCATAATAAAGATAATAAACTTGATTGGTGTGCCTTTGATTATGTTGTGTGTTTATGATGTTTTGCTTGTGTTTATGATGTTTTGCTTGTGTTGTGCCTTTCCCGTTAATTCTAATGCCTCGAATATAAGCTAACGGTTTTATACCGAATGTTGTAGATTGCCTTGCAGGTTAGGAATGCGGCCGAGAATCCGGAAGGGTGGACAGCCGGGGTCCGTACATTTTAGGAAGGGTTTATGAGTTGGAGTCGAGTTATGTTTTTCCTTTGGTTTGCATTTTTGTATGCCGCGTGTTTGGCATTGTGGTTTCGAGTTGTATCTCGGCTGAAGTTGTTGCGTTCTTTCGGGTTTCTTATCATTTGCATTAAAAGGAATTTCGGTTTTGCCTTTATTTGTGCCATGTTGAAAGATCCGGTGAAATTGTTGTCAAGCTCAGGGTCGGGACCCATTGTGAGGTCCCAACCCGTAGCGCCCCGAGTCCCGCGGATTCGGGGTGTTACAAAAGTGGTATCAGAGCCCTAGGTTGACAACAATGGCACTCGCAATCTTTTAAAGGCCGAATGAGGAATAAACAGAACCCCGCGGGTTTTTGAGTTTTCGTTTTCAAAATCACATGCATGAGTCGGGGTAGAATGTACGGACCACCACTCTTTCCGCGGATCTCGGCAGCTTAGTTTATTGGATTTTTAGTATATATATGTATATATGTAGATATGTATCGTGGACTTAGGATGTTTTTGGACTATTATTATATGTGGATTGTAGTTGCATGATGGACATGATTTATGTGTATAGTTGTCTATGTGAACGATTATATGTTTTAATCCTTGTATTGTTGTACTGGCATGCCGAATGCATGATATTAGTAGTAATATGGACTTTGGACTTATATAGTTATGTATAAGTATTATCATATATATATATAGTTGCATATGAAGTTATGGGACCTTTTAGCTAAGATGATTGTATAATATCATCATCCTTGGACGAAGTCATTTGACTTAGGATAGTGTACATACGAGGACGCATATGCTCAAGTATCGAGGTTGAGTGTTACGTTCGGACGAATACCTTGGAGTTTCTTGTACTCCTTTAGGAGGATGTCGAAGAGGAGGATTGGATATGACATAAACAAAGGACGACCAAGTAAAAGGAAATTCGCGGCAATTTAAGAGAAATCAAGATGAAGACCATACAAGAAAAAAAGAGTAACATTAATGTGCGGAAGTGGTTCCAAAGAAACTATGATTTAAAGACAACAAGACCAATGTAGATAACGAACTTAAGTTTTTCAAGAAGACGCGTGGACAACTAAACATACGAATCAAAGAAGAGATGGGTACATTCTAGCAAGGTTAAAGGTGATATCCCATTAAGATGTGAAGTTTTCTTTAGGCGCTCCTAAGCATTGGAGTCAAGACGAGAAGAGTAATTGAACTATTTCTAAAGATTTAAAATACCGTAAGTTAAACTTGCGAGGTACCAAGAAGTGAAGAGTTAAAAATACGAGGGATTACGAGAAGGACTACATGGAGAAAGTTCACATAATAGAATTAACTTGTGGAGTCAATCGTTTCCGTTATAATGATAAGGCTAAGAAACACCAAGAAGGAGAAAGTGCGTATAAATGATGATCCCAAGAAGATGAAAGACGAAATGAGGAGCTTTGATCGAGAGACTTAAAGATACCAACCAAGAGGAACGCGAGTGGATGCTAGCTAGGGCTATAATATTCGGGAAGGTGCACTTGAAAGACGTCAAGGAAGAATGGTTAAGCCTATGTAAGGGAGTTATATAAAACAATAAGGCAAAGAAGATATAGTTACCTTATAAAGAAGAGGAAGCATGGAATGAAGAAGGAATTAACGGAGTTTAAGGTAGAGTACCTCGAGGAGGGTAGCCTTCATGAGAATGGTAACATCGAAAGTGTAGCAGAATGATAAGTCATTGACCTTGAAGAAGGTCAACTATAAGTTGACCAGTGACAACTGAGAACACAAAGGTGTGGGTTGTCTATTGATGAGTGTAGGGGGTATGAGTAAACAAGACTATGTGCATATAGAGGATCGACAACAAGATGTTAAAGTATTCGCGGTGGATCAATGTCAATGGTAAGGAAGTACGTCAATGGAAGTACAGTTATCTTAAATCAAATAATGTTGAATGAGTTCAAGCAAGTAGTTGTACAAACCTCCTAGGGGAGGTTGAAGTTGACCCTTTACGACCTTCTTAGGTCATGAGAACGGCACATGGGAGAACGGCACATGGGAGAATGACCCGGATTAGAAGTTTTAAGGTTTGATCATGGTAAAGACAACTAGTAGATCAAGAGGAAGGTGACATTTGCATTGTTTGTGGTGCGTAGACTGGAGTATTATAAGAGGATGCATAGTATGGTTGTTCTAATGAAATGGAGGGTAGGTGTTCGCAAACAAAAGATGAGAGAGAGGCGTCAAACTCACATGGAAGAGATATGGTGGCTATGACGTGAAAGGGAGGACCTAGATTAGGGCAACGCTTCAAGCTTGGAATTACGATGTTAGTGATTGGTGGAGTAATGAGTGGATCTTTTTGTGATTATGGTTGGGAATTTTGCCTGAAGGCATACAAGTGCGGTTGTGAAGCTCGTTCATATATACCAAGAGGTACATAAGGTAGCCAACGAGAGTAAGAGAAGATTGAGGTTTTGAAGTTTGATATTGATAGATGTACAAAAAGTATATGGAAGATTGAGGTTAGAACCTCTACCGTCGGGTTGATTTTACAAAAGGAAAGTGAAGTATAATTTCTACTTGGAGAAAGGATGCATATGGTGAAAGCGTATGTAGAAGACGAAGAGCTCTTTCCATATGTTGGGATGTCATGGAAAGCAAAGAAGATAAGGTAAGTTGTTTTGAAGCACAATTAAGTCCTGCAGTTTGGACCCTTATGGCTGCACCTAAGTGAGAAACCTTAGAAGATCTTTACAATCATGTCATCAAAGAGGGAGGATGAGATTAAGTTATAGGATTACTTAAATAAGGATGCAAGAGCCATAAGACTCGAGCAAGTCTCTCGAGTTCGAGAGATGAAGGATCTTTGAAAGAGGACGATAAACATTGTAGCTAAAGATGGAGCAATACACGTATTTGAAGGACGTCACCTCAACAGATCGGGGTAGATCATTAGTACCATGACCACCTGTCAAGTGTTAAGACAAGGTTGTGTTGGTTACTACGTTATGTGACGAAAGAGGAAAAGACAAAAACCGAGATATCATGGATTCCAATACGCCAGAATGTGAAATCTTCCACTAAGGTCGAGCTTGATTTAATTCCGATGTCTAAGGCGCCGTATGAAATAACACTTGTGTAGAGATATGAGATGTGGAAGCAAGTGAAAGAGCAATTGCAAGAACTTATTGAAAAAAGTTCATTAGAATTAGTGAAATGTTATGGAGAACTCCGAAGGTTATCTTGAACTCTCGATTCAAAGTTCATATTGGAATATATCTTAAACTCTTGATTTAAAGTTGTTATGGAGAACACCAATTTGAAAAAGAGAGGCGGTTATCTCCGTTTGTACATCGATTATAATGAGCAGAGCAAGATAACAATGAAGAACCAGGTATCCCTCACCACGGATAAAGGATCTACCCGACTGGTTGCAAGGGTCGGTAGTATCTTTTAAGTATGTTTTAAGGTCTGAGTGCCACCAATTGAGAATTCGAGATTGAATTTTGTAAATATAGCATTCCGGACAGACCATGGCCACTAGAAGTTGTAGTGATTCCTTATGGGCTTACTAATGCTCTGGATAAGATATTTCGGTCTACTCGAGAACAAGAGAGAAGTGGTATGACACGTTATCTCGGGATGACAACCCACGAAGGATGTGGAAGAAGTTATAAGTTTTCTTGGATTTGCTGGTCATTACTAGATTTGTGAAGATATAATCCAAAGTAAAACCGTCCATCGCTAACCTACTTCGGAAGACAAAGAAATTCGAGAGTGAAAGAAATTGACATTGGAATTGTTAAGAGTTAAGTGGAGATTCATGGGTGGGACCGTTTCGAAATTTCCTCGAAGTATGATGGTTGAAGTGAACAAGTGATTCTCCAAGACAAGGTCTTGATTGGGTATTGAGGAGCGATGTAAAAGTAATAGCATACCGGTATCGTTAGTAGAAGCGGTGCGAAGTAAGGTACTTCCTTCGTTACATGGAATTGCCACAAGAATTGAGAAGATGAAACATCAAAGTTTGTTTTTGCGGGACCAATTGAGAAGTTCGACCTTCTGTGTTGGAGGCAATCAAAGAGAAACAAAATGGAAGTGCTGGATTGAGGAAGACCCGAATAGGAAGTTGAGTTTTTGATATATCGGACATTTTGAGATCTTAGAGCGAGTTGGGAAAGTGGTTTACCGGTTGACGTGACCGTCGAGAGTAGAGGGTGTTCACCCGGTGTTTCATGCGTATCACTTGAGGGAATACATACATGACCCGAGACCTATGATAGTATCTTAGGTTAAGTTTTTATGTTGAGCTGATAGCATCGATAGGGTCGACGGGTCAGACCTAATTCTTTCCATAGTTGAGTTATGTGCATGTGTGATGTTATAATTGTTTGTGCCCCGTGCGGGAATGTGTTATATGACTTGATATATCTTGCAATGGTAGTTCGAGTAGTTTATATGTGTAGATTACATAGTCTAAGCCTTCTTAGTGTGAGAGTTCATACCTCGGCCTTAGGAACCGAGAAGTTTGGCGTATTGCAAGTTTCGGGACGAAACTTGTTTTTAGGGGGATGTAATGTAACGCCCCAAATTTTGGCGCGCTTGCGATTTATTCCTTACGGCTTTTATCGATATTTTAATAGCATAAAATGTTTTTTTTTTTTTTTTTTTTCGAGTATATATGTATGTATCGGTATATTTCACATTCATATATAATCTGTTTTTAAAATTATTATTTTAATCTCGTAAATATTTTACGAGAACGATTTCTATATCGGCAATCATACTATTACAATTATATTTACATATATTTGATTTATATATTTCCCGCAAAATAATTTTACGGAAAAGTTCGGAAAGGTTTCGGATCCGGTATATTTAAATCGAGTATATATCGTATTCGTTTTTCTTTTGTTATTTATTTATTTTAAATTCTCTTTTCTTTTTCTTTTTCTTTTTCTTTTTCTTTTTCCTTGTCTTGTTCTGCTGCCTTGCTTGCGGTTGGTGAGAACTGCAGCAGCCTCTCAGCCAGGGTTAGGGCCGGCCGACCCTTCGCCCTTTGCGCCTGCTGACCCCCAGTGACCCCTCGACCTCCCCCTTCGAATGATGACCCCTAGCAACAACCCCTCTCACTTCTCACAAGCTCTCTCTCTCTCTCTGCAATCTCCCTCTCTGTAATATCTCCTTCATCTCACTGAGATCCCACGCAGTCTCAATCTCTTCCTCGTACCTTCTCCCTATCGCATTTGTGGAGGCGAACCGCTGCCGCCTAATCCCACTGGAGCGCCGCGCTTCAGCCGCCGGAGACGCCGGCCTGTCGCCGGACGCCAGCCGGCCTCCTCCTCCTCTCCTCTGCCCTTGCCGCGGTGCTCCTTCACTTCCCCAGCCTCTGCTTTTGCGGCGTGGCCTTCCCGCTTCTGAGAAGGAGATGAAACCCTTTAGGGTTATTACAAATCAGCCCCCTTAATTTTGGTTTTATTGCAAGTGTGGCCCATATTTTTAATTTGCAGATTTGACCCCAAGTTTTATAAATCTGAATATATATCCCTACATATTTATTTATGGAATATGACCCATATGCGGAAATCGTATAATTTGCCCATTAAATGTTTTTACGGGTTTTAACCTTGGAGTTTCAATATGAGTTTATTTCATAATTATATATATTATCAAATATTCCCTTGTTGGATTTATCTCGGATTTATGGCCCGAAGGTTTATTGGCGGATTATAACCAAGTTTTTAAAATTGTATAAAGTGTCCCGGGAAGTATTTAAGCGGTCTTAACCTTGGTTTTGAAAACGAGTTTTACCTTAGATTTTACATAAGTTATATGTTCCGTTCAAATTTAGCATATAAGCTAAATTTGTTTAGCTTTGGTTTTAGGCTCGGAAGCGCCCCGATAAAGGCCCAACGAATCCATTCTCGACATCCTTAGATCGCCTTCCGTCCTTTGACGTCATGTGAGTACCCTCTCCCCCGAACTTATGATCTTACCTCGATTTAGTTATTTTTAGTATTAGTATCATGCTAGGTTGGATCTAGCATAACTTAGAGTGAATACCAAGTAGTGGTTATGGACCTTAGGTGAGTTTTGTGGATTGTGAAATGTTGTAAGGCTTGAGGAGTGGATATTATCTTGTGAGGCTGTTTATGGCTTGAAATTGTATGTTGAGCTGGTGAGAATTTAGGGGTTGAGGTTGTATAATTGTTGAGATTGTGGTGACTAGGACGAGAGTATCCTAGCATGCGTAGTAATGGTTATGACCGTGTGAGATCGTAAGGATTAAGAGTTGTTATCCTATCATGGTTATGGTTTATGATCTTGGGAGATCATTGGGACTAGAAGTCTAAGGACTTCTAGCATGTGAGAGAGATGTTGATCGTGTGCCTTTTTACAGGCGTTGAGTGCCTTCCTGCGGGAAGCTGAGAGCGGGATATAGCGGGATTATCTTTGGGACGAGGTAAGTCTCCGGACTTACTTAGCTCGTATTCTTGGTATTAGCATTGATGTGTGTTGGGTGGTGTGTGTTTATTATTTATTATTTATAACAACTAAACCGGAATTAGGATTACCGACCTTTATATTATTTTGGCCCAAGTGTATGATAACGGGCGGTGACATCATCTGCCTAGCTCTTGCGAGAGTCTAGGAGGTTCTCGGCGACTAGCCGTGCTGGTTAGACGGTCGGAGGCATCCGTACCGTTCCATGCCGGAAATAGGGACCGAGGCGGGACCACGGTGGTCTCGTGTCATAAATCTAAGTTGAATTAGAACGGGATATGACTTAATCATAATAAAGATAATAAACTTGATTGGTGTGCCTTTGATTATGTTGTGTGTTTATGATGTTTTGCTTGTGTTTATGATGTTTTGCTTGTGTTGTGCCTTTCCCGTTAATTCTAATGCCTTGAATATAAGCTAACGGTTTTATACCGAATGTTGTAGATTGCCTTGCAGGTTAGGAATGCGGCCGAGAATCCGGAAGGGTGGACAGCCGGGGTCCGTACATTTTAGGAAGGGTTTATGAGTTGGAGTCGAGTTATGTTTTTCCTTTGGTTTGCATTTTTGTATGCCGCGTGTTTGGCATTGTGGTTTCGAGTTGTATCTCGGCTGAAGTTGTTGCGTTCTTTCGGGTTTCTTATCATTTGCATTAAAAGGAATTTCGGTTTTGCCTTTATTTGTGCCATGTTGAAAGATCCGGTGAAATTGTTGTCAAGCTCAGGGTCGGGACCCATTGTGAGGTCCCAACCCGTAGCGCCCCGAGTCCCGCGGATTCGGGGTGTTACACGAGGAGCTTGCTTAAGACCATAAATAGCCTTTTCCAATTTCAAAACATCATCAGGAAATTCATCATTTTCAAAACCAAGTGGTTGAGCAACGTAGACTTCTTCTTCTAAGAAGCCGTTTAGAAAAGCACATTTTACATCCATTTGAAATAATTGTATGCTCATGAAAGAAGCAAATGCAAGTAGCATACAGATGGCTTCTAACCTGGAAACGGGAGCAAAAGTGCCCTCATAATTAATACCTTCCTCTTGGTTATAGCCTTGAGCTACAAGTCGTGCTTTATTTCGAATGACTATACCATTTTCATCCAACTTGTTTCGAAAAACCCATTTCGTGCCAATGACGAATTGATGATTTGGTCTTATAGTAAGAGTCCAAACCTTGATTCTCTCAAACTCATTTAGTTCATTTTGCATGGCAATGTTCCATTCGGGTTCTTGAAGAGCTTGAACATAATTCTTCGGCTCAATAAGAGACACGAATGCAAAGAACGCACATAGGTTTTTCACTTTTGATCGAGTTTGAACTCCTACGTTTGGATCTGAGATCACATTCTCTTGTGGATGATATGAAGAATGTTGAAACTTCCTTCGTTTGTAAGATGGAACAGATCCTGACGATTGAGGCTCATATGCTTGACTAGATTTAGGTACCGCTGGAGTGTTGTCCTAGGATCCTATATCAAGGCCTTGAATTTGGGTTTCAAGGCCTTGAAACGGAGTTCTGACATCGTAGTTTTCTGTTTCAAGGTCTTGAAGATGTGTTTCAAGGTCTTGAGAATTTTCTCCGGTATCTTGAATCTTTTCTTGCATATTCTTTTCTTGATCCTTAGGATCTTCTTCTTCATCAAAATTGTGATCTTCTCGTTGATTCAGATTAAGATCTGCAAAACTTTCACTCAAAGTACTATCATTGCTTTCATCAAATATGACATGAATACTTTCGTGAACAATTTTGGTACGCTTATTATAAATCCGATAAGCTTTGCTATTTGAAGCATATCCAATGAATATTGCTTCGTCACTACGTGCATCAAATTTACCAAGGTTATCTTTGCCTTTTTTATGAACAAAGCATGTACATCCAAAGGGCTTAATTAAAATAAGAAATATTAGGTTTTCTACCCTTAAAGAGTTCATAAGGAGTCTTTTTTAAAATAGGGCGAATTAAACATTTATTCAAGATGTAATTTGCAGTGTTTACTGCTTCTGCCCAAAAACTTTTTGGAAATCTGTTTTTTAAAGCATAGTCCTAGACATATCCTCTAGGGTGCAGTTCTTACGTTCCACAACCCCGTTCTGTTGAGGAGTTCTAGGAGCTGAAAAGTTGTGTGAAATACCATATTTTTCACAAAATAAATCAAACTTTAGTTGATCAAATTCTCTACCATGATCGCTTCTTATAGATTCGATTGGTAGGTTCTTCAAAGTTTGCAACTCCTTACACAATTTTAAAAACTCAAACAATGCTTCAGATTTTTCCCGTAAGAATGATATCCATGTAAAACGAGAAAAATAATCCACAATGACAAAGATGTATTGTTTACCTTTGGGAGATTTGACACGCATAAAACCACAAAGATCCATATGTAAAAGTTCAATGGGTCAAGAAGAACTTACAACCTTCTTTGGTTTGAATGAACCTCTTGTTTGTTTACCTTGTGTACAAGCTTTACATAGTTCATCTACCTCGAAGTTTAGGTTTGGTAAGCCACGTACCAATTCCTTTGAAAGTAACTTTTGCATTGTATGCATTCTTACAAGACCAAGTTTTCTATGTCAAAGCCTTGGATCATCAGTCAAGGCCTTGAGACACTTTAGCTTAGTTCCTGAAACTTGGTTAGTACTCATAGAATAAACATTGTTACATCTAGGAGCAGTAAGCACAATGTCACCCGTCATCTTGTCTTGAACTTCACATTTTTCTAACTCAAACATTATCTTGTTGCCTTTATCACATATTTGAGAGATACTAAGCAAGTTATACTTCCAACCGTCAACAAGATATACATCATCAATAAAGTTAGATGAATTATAACATATTTTACCAATGTCAATAATGTCACACTTTCCTTTATCACCGCGTAATGGTTTCAGATGGTTGCTTCTTTAAATCAAAGAATAGTGAACTTTTTCCACTCATGTGTCTTGAGCAACCACTATCTAATATCCATTTATGCTCCTTTAACTTGGTGATATCTTGCAAAACAGCAAACATCAACCTTTCCGGGTCGACTAAATGACATATTTTGGCTTAAATTTAGGCTCAATCATGTGTGGTGGTCTAGTGCCTTTGGGAACCCATATTTGCTTGATTTGTTTCCTTAAACATAGAAGATAAGTGTTTCTAATGATGTAAGGATCATTTCTTCTATATGAACATGTAGATTTGACATGACCTTTTTTACAACAGTAGAAACATGTGGGCATATGAATACTTCCTTTGGCCTTGACAAAAGTGGTAGTCGGTTTTCTAGGAAAACTCCTATGATAACCTATACCATTTTTGTTAAGTGAGGACTGTTGTTCACCCATCATCCTTTCAAGATTGGCTTTCGAGCAAGTGAATTTGACAACTGTAGTCTTCTGGTTTTGACACGTCAAAGTTAGATCAACTTTCTCTTTCTCTAGATTGATATAGTTTCGATGAAGAGAAGAGAGGTTTTCTTTAAGAATCGCATTTTCCGATTCCAAGGCCTTTATACTATCATCAAGGTCTACCTTTTCCGTGTTGAGATTTTCAACTTCCAAATACATCTCACATAGTCGTTTTTCTTGTTCGATAAGCTTTTCCTTTAAAGAATTTATCCCTATCCTATGTTCCTTGTCACATATTATAATATCTTTAAGGAATTGTGTGAGATCAGATTCAGGTTGGGACATGATAGTACTTACCACATTATCAACGTAGAGATTTGAATCTTCTTCATGATCGGCCATAAGACAAAGGTTTGCTTGTTCTTTTTCGTCTTCTGATTCATTTGAGGAATCTGAATCACTCCATGAAGCTACCATAACTTTCTTCTTTCGATCATTCTTCTTTTGTGGAAAGTCCTTAACAAGATGATCTCGAGGTCTTGATGTTGCAGATATTCTCTATTGTTTGCAGAATTTTCTTTATTTTGAGAGTTCTTGCGAGACCCTTAGAGATCATGGAAATTGCATCTTCTTCATCATCGTCATCATTGTCTTCCTCTTCAGATGGTAACTCATCCTTTTTTGATCTTAAAGCCAGATCTTTTTGTTGGATGGAAGCTCTCCATCTTCTTCACCAAGAACCATTTCATGTGTGATGAGTTTTGCAAGGAGGTCGTCAAGAGGAAGAGTTGAGACATTCTGAGCTTCTTTGATGGAAGTCATCTTTGGTCCCCACTTAGATTTAGGTAAGCTCCTTAGAACCTTCCTAACTTTTTCTTCGTTTGTGAAGACCTTTCCAAGTGAGTCTAAGTTGTTCACAATCTCAGTAAATCTTGTGAACATTTCTTTGACTGGTTCATTTGGATTCATCTTGAATAGCTCATACTGTTTGAGGAAGATGTTGATCTTTGTTTCCTTGACTTGACTTGTTCATTCATATGTGACAACGAGTTTGTCCCATATTTCTTTTGCACTCTTGCATGATGAGATGCGGTTGAATCCATTAGCATCTAATCCATAGTAGAGCAAGTTCATAGCCTTGTAGTTCTTTGACACACTATCCAAGTCGGCTTGTGTGAAGTCAGCTTCCTTCTTTGGGACTTGGACACCTTCAACTGTGGTAGTTGGAACTTTGGGTCCATTCTGAATAATGCTCCATAGTTCCATGTCATAATAAATAATGAACATGCACATGAGTGCTCTCGAATGGGCAAAATTGTTGCCACAGAAGAGTGGTGGTCGAGATGAGGATCTTTCTTGAGCAAATCCTCCATCACCTACAAGATACATGATTAGTCTCACTGATGGTTAAATCAATATACGTGAGTCTAACTCTAATACCAATTGAAGAACCGTTAGGTGAATATAAAGGATAAAAGATACTCTAGAAGGAGGATTGAATCGAGTTTGAGAACTTTTCGCAAAAACCTATCTCAAGGCTTTGAAACTAATTTCAAAGGCCTTGATGTCGATCAGAGCTCTTTTTGACACACTTTGATTTCAAGGGCTTTGAAACTGATTTCAAGGGCCTTGACTTTGTTCACCTACAAAACAAAGTTAGTCACAATAAAGTAGATAAAGTGCGGAATGTAAAAGATCGACACGAGGATATGTTTACGAAGTTCGGCTCTAAATAGCCTATTCTCCGTCTCAAGGTATAGCCGTAGGATCTAACTATCTATTATCAGCTTCAAAGAGTACTAGATACAAACTAGAAGATATCCCCTTCTTCGCAGAGCAACACACACTCTAGTATAACACTCTTTAGATATTCCAATGGAGCTCTCGAGTTTTATCTCTGTCTAGGGGATAAAGCTTTTGTAGAAAGAGAGAAAGAAAAACTTGATAGATCGAATGAAGATGTTTTGGTTCGCTTGAAGACTTTGAATATTTCCGTGTAAGCTTGTGTGTGTTCTTCTTCAATCGACATCTTCATTTATAGTCTTCGATGGAGAGATCTTCTAGCCGTTAGAAAGATGACCGTTGAAGATGGTTCTTCTTCTCCATGGAAAACGCTTCTTGGTTGAGATGAGATAGCCATTCTAGATCTTCTATCGTCTTAATCTCCTTAAAGTACGCTGATCCTTCTTTTCCGTAATCTTCTCATACTTGTTGAAGATCTTTGTCTTTTGATCGAGATCTTCAGATCTTGTTGTGAAGATATCTGAAATCTGTTCAGGGATCTTTGCGTTTTTGGTTGAGGATCTTTGCGAGATTTTGTTTTGAATCGAATCTACTTGGTCGTATATCTCCTTGGAGAATCTTCTTTTGATGCTTGATAGATTTTGTTATTTAGAGTTTTGAATTCCTTCCAGCCGCTTTGTCCTAGGAAACTGACTTCAAGACTTTGGCTTCTGATCCCTTGAAATGGCTTTCAAGGCCTCCGTGTTGAATCAATTTTTACTCTTCGTTTGTCCCTTGTATCCGATTTCAAAGCCTCCTTCTATCCCTTGAAATATTCAAAGTTTTCAAGCGAACCAAAACATCTCCATTCAATCAAAAAAGTTTTTCTTTCTCTCTTGTACAAAAGGCTTTATCCCCTATAGAGAGATACAACTCGAGAGCTCCATTGGAATATCTAAAGAGTGTTATACTAGAGTGTGTGTTACTCTTCGAAGTAACTAGGATATTATAGCAAGGTGAAGAGTTTGAGCTAGATCGTAGTGTTGTCTACAGTGAGAGAAGAAGGAGATTTCTTCTAGTTTGTATCTAGGACTCTTTGAAGCTGATAATAGATAGTTAGATCCTACAGCTATACTTTGGGACAGAGAGTAGGCTATCTAGAGCAAAACTTCGTAAACATATCCTCGTGTCGATCTTTTACATTCCGCACTTTATCTACTTTATTATGACTAACTTTGTTTTGCAGGTGAGCAAAGTCAAGACCCTTGAAATCAAAGTGTGTCACAAAGAGCTCAAATCGACATCAAGGCCTTTGAAATCAGTTTCAAAGCCTTGAAATAGGTTTTTGCGATAAGTACTCATGCTCTATTCAACCCTCCTTTTAGAGTATCGTTTATCCTTTATATTCACCTAACGGTTCTTCAATTGGTATCAGAGCTAGACTCACGTATATTGATTTAACCATCAGTGAGACTAATCATGAATCCTGTAGGTGATGGAGGATTTGCTCAAAGAAGATCATCATCTGGACCACCACTCTTCTGTGGCAACAACTTTTCCCATTGCAGAGCACTCATGTGCATGTTCATTATTGATTAGGACATGGAACTATGGAGCATTATTCAGAATGGCCCCAAAGTTCCAACTACTACAGTTGAAGGTGTCCAAGTCCCAAAGAAGGAAGTTTTCTTCACACAAGCCGACTTGGATAGTGTGTCAAAGAAGTACAAGGCTATGAACTTTCTCTATTGTGGATTAGATGCTAATGAATTCAACCGCATCTCATCATGCAAGAGTGCACAAGAAACATGGGACAAACTCGTTGTCACATTCGAAGGAACAAGTCAAGTCAAGGAAACAAAGATCAACATCTTCCTCAGACACTATGAGCTATTCAAGATGAATCCAAATGAACCAGTAAAATAAATGTTCACAAGATTTACTGAGATTGTGAATAACTTGGACTCACTTGGAAAGGTCTTCACAAACGAAGAAAAAGTTAGGAAGGTTCTAAGGAGCTTACCTAAATCTAAGTGGGGACCAAAGATGGCTGCCATCAAAGAAGCTCAGAATGTCTCAACTCTTCCTCTTGACGACCTCCTTGGAAAAATCATCACACATGAAATTGTTCTTAGTCAAGAAGATAGAGAGATCCCATCCAACAAAAAGATCTGGCTTTAAGATCAAAAAAGGATGAGTTACCATCTGAAGAGGAAGACAATGATGACGATGATGAAGAAGATGCAATTGCGATGATCTCTAAGGGTCTTGCAAGAACTCTCAAAATAAAGAAATATTCTACAAACAATAGAGAATATCCGCGAACATCAAGACCTCGAGATTATCTCGTTAAGGACGGTCCACAAAAGAAGAATGATCGAAAGAAGAAAGTTATGGTAGCTTCATGGAGTGATTCAGATTCCTCAAATGAATCAGAAGACGAAAAAGAACAAGCAAACCTTTGTCTTATGGCCTATCATGAGGAAGATTCAAATCTCTACGTTGATAATGTGGTAAGTACTATCATGTCCCAACCTGAATCTGACCTCACACAATTCCTTAAAGACATTATAATATGTGACAAGGAACATAGGATAAGGATAAATTCCTTAAATGAAAAGCTTCTCGAACAAGAGAAACGACTAAGTGGGATATCTTTGAAGATTTAAAATCTCAACACGGAAAACTCATCACACACGAAATGATTTTTGGTGAAGAAGATGGAGAGCTCTCATCCAACACAAAGAATCTGCTTTAAGATCGAAAAAGGATGAGTTACCATCTGAAGAGGAAGACAGTGATGACGATGATGAAGTAGATACAATTGTCATGATCTCCAAGGGTCTCGCAAGAATTCTTAAAATAAAGAAACAATTTGCAAACATATATAATCAAGGAGGAACACAAAAGTAGCATCCCCAACTGGAGGAGGACGAACTGGTGGTGGAATCTGTAAAGTCAAGCCGGGTAGTACGAATGGATGACACCGCTCGCTAAACCATGACATGTAATCCTGAGATACAATCCATGGATAAAGAGCCCGAATCCGACTCTATAGCACAACTCGGTTGGTATCGTCATGTCTTGTAGACCATCGGTCATCTGATGACGTAAATCTGATCATATACCCCTTGCTACAAGTAGGGGGCGGACCTCGAGAAACGGGACGATCATCTCTGAGGGTATGGTCTACACGTACCAAACAGTCGGAGGACCCGATCCGGCATGTAAGGCTTGATAATATCTCCAACCTATGTCATCCCTTTGTAGGTTTGAACCGCAAACTCGCCCTCAAAATCTAAAATTCTGTCTCCGCAAGGCATGAACTTGATGTCCTCCGCTCTCATCTTATCCAACTGCAATCAAATTGATCTCAACCTCTCCAATGTTTGTGGTGGGGTTTTCGGAACAGAAAGTCTCGAAGCCCACCTAGCTAAACTGTGTTACCTACAACAGTGATGTACAACCCCCGACCATCTTCACCTTCAGCCGTGAATCGCCGACCATCATCTTGTACGATAATTTGTTAATTGAAGATTAATAATATTAATAAAAAATGAAAATATAATATAATTAACTAAAGTGATAGTAATACGTACGAGTATAAGTAGGCCAAGATACCGGCACCCCTTGCATACCCTCTTGTACGTCGGGAATCTTGTACTAGATCTATTAACCAAGAGCGGATCTTGTTCGTCGATGAAGATGACCACAAGAAAAAAAATGAGGAACACAAAAGTACCATCCCCAACTAGTGGGATGGGTCGCGACATATGGTAACGAGCTCCGTCCTGAAGGCATCTACAAGCAACGTTGTCTGGTGACCCCGTGTCTCGGCCTCAGTAATGTGGAACACCTCACTCTGCCACTCAGTGCGGTCGCGTGGAGAAAATGGTGTCAGGACGGGATCCCCGTCAATACTAATCCATATGATTATGGCTACATCGTGGAGTGTGATGATCATCTCACCCCATGGAAGGTAGAATTTGCTGGTCTCCAGATGTCATATCTCCACAAAGGCATGGATGAGCGCGTGGTCAACACCGGAAAAAGACACGTTGAGCGGATACGTCAAACCACTCTAAGATGCGATAGCAAACCAAAAAATGGGGTCCTCTCTATCAACATCAGATATCCATCTGCTCACCATGATGTCCTTTATCCTCCGCAATGTAGTAATGGGCTTCCTAAAGTTCTCCTTCAGAAAGAATTTTGATTCAATTAAATATTTTATTGATTTATAATGTAACATAATTTGTTACAAGTATGATGCAGTTATCTACCTTGCCCATCCACACACCGCGAGCACGGTGACCGGCGCAGCATGTCAACACATCGCTGATTAAAGGTGCCCCGTTTCTGTAATAAGACAACTTCAATTTGCTGGGATAAATGGCTCATGCGGTGCCTATATATACTCCTCAACTGGAATATTGTAATGAAAGTCAATTGCAATCTCAGTATGTTCGTCAAGTGGTGGATCGACATGTATGTTTGTTGGTGGATCCATCTGCTCGTCGATAGTAAAATCCGTATGCTCTACCATCTGCTTTGGTTGTACAAAAGAAGCGTCCTTCTCCTCACCCTCCTACTCAGTCGCATACGTAGGATTTGGAAGAACGTTCATACAGACTCTTGGAGATGGCTCTGATGTACTAGGCCTCACTGACCGTTGTGTTGGTGGTGGTGGTCCAGCCGTCGGGACAACGATCTAAGAGCTACTCTCCGTCGTCCGAGCCCGATCTCAACGAACGGAGGTCGTACAACGCCTCCGACTCTCCATACCCTATAATATCTGTAGTAATATATGCTTTACGTAATTATATTTGGATATTTTATAAGTTTAATGTAACTTAATTTGATAGATTTAATTTATTTGATTTAAACTACTTAAATACAACTTATTTGAATTTAATTAATAAATATAATTTAATTGCTTGTAATTAAATAAATTTTGAATATTATTTTAATTTTATTTTCATTTAATTAAATTTAATTGAAATGATTTTAACTTAATTTAATTTGAATAAAACAACTTCAATTCAATTTAATTTAATTAGTTTTTATTTAATTTAGTTTAATTAATTCAATTTTAATTTAATTTAATTAGGATGCAATATTTTTATCCTAATTTAATTTATCTTTAATTATATTTAACTTCATTTTAATTTAATTAAAGATAATTCGGATAATATTGTTTAATTTAATTAAATATAATTTAAATTAATTCAATATAATTTCACTATAATTTAATTTAATTTACTTTAATTCAATTTAATGCATGATAATGCATTATTAGAATAATCCATTGCGAACAGTGGCACCACCGTTCCGGAACCCGTAATCGTGGTGCCACTATTCATCATCTTCGTGAATCCGCCAACAATGGCGGATTCAAGCTTCGATTCTTCGATTTCAACTCTATTCTAGCCTAATCTACTCCAATCTTACCTAAACCGAGTTCAATAAAGTAAACAAACACAATATCATATACATTTACGATTCCGAAAATGAAAGACGAAATCCAATAATCGCACGTTTACCTCGCTCGAGGTATGTTTCTACTTTTGGAACGGTCATCCTTTGTCGCCGTCTTGATCCATTGTTTGATTTCGATTATGAAACTGTGGGATTTGCCTTCGGAATCACTTATGCTCCGTCACTTCGTCCTCCTTCGTCCCCTCGCTTCACTTTCGGTTTTCGGAAATGAGTGGTAGTGACAGCTACGAGATTTGGACGCGTGAAGTAGGGATCAGGGTGTAAAAGCCTTAATTTTTGGTGTTGATTAGTGCTGAGACAAGACCTAGCCTCCCCTACGGGTCTAGTGGGCCTCCCATACGGGTCCTGTGATTCGCCTTGTGGCTTTGCAGGTCCGCAGATGCGGTTTCTTACGGTTGTAGCCGTATTTGTTGACTCTTTGACCCGTGTTAGCTTCCTATATAAGCTTCCCTTTTGCTTCTGGATGAGGGTTTCTTCATCTTCTCCAGCTCCATTTCCCTCACGATCTTCTTCTTCTCATCCTTACTTCCTTTGATCTTCTTCTTGATCTTCTTTGATCTTGTATGAGTCTTGAGTGAGTTTTGAGCTTGGTGAGCTTTGATGATGTTGATGCTGAGATGGGAATGTTGTTGTTGATGTTGTGCTTTGGTTAGTAGCTAGTGAGGGCGTCCATCCTTTCCTTAGCTATTGTGGTAAGTTTCTCTCCTATTTTCCTTCTTCCTTTCTTCTCTTCTTCTTCTTCATAGATTAGGAATCCACAAGATTCAGTCTTGTGTTGATCTTCGTGGACCATTTTGTTGATCATATGTATGTATATATGTATGTGATTGCCTTTGGGGCAATGAAGAAGTGAAGAGATCGAGAGAAGTGTAACATCCGGAGTTTTTATTCCGGGTGTCAAGACTTTTTCCGATATGCCCGCGTCAACGGCTTAATTTTCCCGCGGGCACGTTTGCTGAGTGCCGAAATTTATCCAAAAATCCCACGCCAACCTTTGAGTTTCCCCTCTTTTTCTTTCCTGTCTCGGGTTATGGAGTGAGAAGACAAAGGGGACAGCAGACCCTTGGGTCTCCCCACCCCTTTATGCAACTCTTATGCTCTCCCTCTCTCCTTATTCTTCCATTTCCCTCTCACGCTCATTCTTTCTCTCTTCACTCTCTTCCTTGTGTGCTCTCTTCTTCCTTCTCCTTGGAAGACCTTGGAGGATCCTGCTGTAACACTCCAAATTCTGAGAACTCGGGGAGCTACTGGTTAGGACCTCACAATGGGTCCCGACCTTAGTTTGACAACAATTTAACTTGGATCTTACAACAAGGCACAAAAGTATTTAAAACATTTGAAAACTTTAAACAATATATACATGAAGAATATGTATCAGCCTTACAAAGCAAAGGTACCAAAACGACATATATGAAGAACATAAGATATTCCCGTCCCCAACTAAATGAGTACGTGGACCCAGTTGACCATTCCCTCCGGATCTCTCTACAACTGTCTTAACCTGCAAGGCATCTACAAGCGGTATAAAACCGTTAGCTAACATTCTATGCATAAGTATAAAGGTAAAAGCACAAACACACAATATACACAATAAACATGCAACACTCAATCCTTTTATTATCTTTAATTAGGTGATAGGTTATTACTAATGATACTTATTTTGTGACACGAGGGATTCCCAAACCTCGCCCCTGTCCCCGTTTACCAACGCGGAATGGTACTAATGCATTTGACCGTCTACCGGACTGGGCTAGTCGCAGGGAACCTCCTAGACTCTCGCAAGAGCTAGGCAGATGATGTCACGACCCGTTATCATACACTTGGGTCAATTACGTAAATAATAAAGTCGGCCTAATCCGGTTTCGTTGTTTATCATAACTAACAAAGACCACTCATACACATTACACTCATACAAGAAGCCAGCTAAGTAAGTCCGTGGACTTACCTGAATCAGATCTCGACTCTCTTAATCACAACTCAATCTGTAACTGTATAACTCGGTTGCCTGTCAAAGGAGACAAGTGTGTCAGCACACTTTCTTGGTAATTAGAAGTCTAAGACTTCTAGGGTAGTAGGTCCTATTAGAACAGAATTTAATACAGTACCAATTTATGGTAAAATGACTCTTTTACCCTTGGTCCCGGAATTTCCAAAAACTCGGAATATGTACTTAAATTATAATTTGAGGCTAACTAACCATATTCTACTATCTAGGATGATTTTAGGTAAATACTAGAAAAACTACTCATTTTCTATTTCCCGAAAAGTCACTAAAGTCCAACTACAGCTTCAAATATAAAATTCGAATAATCTTATAAAAATTTCGAAATAATTCCCTAGGTCATCTATGATATCCTATCTACTCGTAGGAGAAAGAATTTCTTAAAACTTTTAACGCATCGCTTCTACAAAAATTTCTAAAGTTGGGTACAACACTTAACAAGTAGCACATTGTCTTAACTTTGAAAAATCATAACTCCTAAACTACTCGCTGGATTTATCCCAAATTTTGATATGTTCTACCGTAAAATCTTATCTATAATATATCCAAAATTTAGCCGCAAAGGAGATCAAAATCCTATTTAAACTATCTCACAAAACCGAATTTCAGCACAACAGAAAAACTGCTTATGACTCAATCTTGGAAAAATCATAAATCCCAAACCACTCGCTGGATGCCTCTCAAATTTTAATATGTTCTACAACAATATGTCAACTATATCATTTCCAAAATTCAAGCCCAACGGAGATCAAGAGCTTATTCAAAACCATCTCACAAAACAGCATCACTTGCTGTTTTCCCAACACTCAGCACATATATACAAAACACAATAACTCTCAAACCGTAACTCTGATTCCTCTAAAATTTTAGTATGCTTTACTCTGCAATACCGTCTATGACATACCCGAAAACCAGCCAAAAATAATGAGTTTAGCATACCTAAATCTGGTCATCAAGCTGGCTGTTTTTCGTGACAATGTGCTTGTTGTTGTTGTGGTGCAGTTCGTGACAGGAGCATAAGCAGTGAAGGCTGGGCTGCTTTGGCTCAACAGCAGTGGCTTAGGGACAGCGGGGTATGGATCATGTGGTGCGGTCGAGTCAAGTATCCATTCGGCATAGAGAAGAAGGAGTATGTGAGTTCCGGTGATTAGTATAAACGCAGATGGAGGGAGGGAGAGAGCTGAAAGGTATGAACGTATAGGGAAAAGAGAGAGCGAGAGAGATCCAGCAGTCAACTTACTCAGGAGTCTGTGTGCGGAAAGTTGAAGGTTGTTCGTCCCTGGAGTGGTGGCTGCGAGTCTCCGGTTTGTAGCTGGCAACTTGGTCCGGAAGCAGTTTGGTTCGATCTTCTGTACGCAGCAGTGAAGAAGGCAAGATGGAGGATTCTTCAGACGTTGAATGGTAAGCGGTTTCTCCTACTCCCTTAGCTGTTACGTGAGTGAAGGCCATCAAGGGAGGGCATTGATTTTAGCCGTTACATTCAGCATTCACAAGGGGCAGAAGAGTGGCTGCATCATGCGTTTGTACTCTTGGGCTGCGAGAAGAGCTGTGCATACTGGGCTGGAGAGGAGCTGTGCATACTGGGCTGGAGAGGAGCTGTGCATACTGGGCTGGAGTGCAAAGGATGTTGGGGCTGCTGTGGGCTACGCAGAAGCTGGGCTGAGAAGGAGCTGTGTGGTCCGCCAGAAGGAGCTGTTAATGGGCTCGTAACCAGCCTCTTCTGGGTTATTACTGGCCTGGCTCGAAGTCACACTGTTGGGATGTTGTGGGTAAGCGAACTGGGCTGCTTAAGGTAGGAACAGTGGGCTGAAACAAGCAAGAAAGATGGGCTGAATTGCTTGTCAAAAATCTGTCAAAACTCGTCATGGCCTTGTCAGGCCCATGAATGAGTTTGTCACAGATTTGTCGGGCTTTTTCATGGCCTTGTCACAGCTTGTCATGATCTCGTCATAGCTTGTCATCGATAAGAATGAATTATAATAACTAGGGTTTGATATAATCTATCATTTTATGTGAATTAGCTTCTACATAAAATAATGAAATTTGTGAAGGAAGAGATACTAGATAGAATGGGAAACCATCAACGGAGGAATTAGACGGAATAAAAATTCCGGATATTACATCAGTACCCCCTTAAAACAAGTTTCGTCCCGAAACTTAGGACAAGGTACTTAATTAAACGACTTCCATAATTAAACTGGTATGTCTAGTCTCACTAAATTTTTATTTGTTTCCTAAACTTCTCTAACCCTATCAAAGCGTAACGAAAAAAAAAAAACTGGTCGTTACATCAAATCCCCCTCAAAATAAGTTTCGTCCCGAAACTTAGGGTAAGACAATCCTGATTGGCCTTAAGGCACCAAGTGGGTGTGTTTGATCCCTATGCAAAAGTCTTGTCGTTTCCACTTCTAAGTATCCCGCACATCAAGGTTACCAAAAGAACACATCACTGACTAACACTCAATCATGAAATAAACAAGCAGTCAAACAATATCACAAATACAAGGTCAAGCCCTAACTCGTCACTCCCGAGGTTACAACTATCGCTACATGGGTCTTTGAAAGGTTACGTCTCTTACTATCTCCAATCTTAGGTAGCCTTATCGGATTTTCATAAAACCACTAAATCTTAAATCTTTTCAGGTACTTAGATCACAAGCGTATGTTACCACGTTCTATAGTGGTTACCGGATATCTCACCGGCATCATCCGGCTCAACTGTTTGATCCTCTAATATGATAATCTAACCTGTGTCTGGTAAGTATCCCCCCACTGAAATTCACAAACTCAGTTCCCAAACTTAGTCTCCGTGGAAAACTGAAGCTACCCTCTCCAATAGGGTGAGGAAAACTAATCCATCAGTCACTTTTAAATCGCTTTAAAACTTCCAATGGTTTTCCCTACACAAATCACTTCTAGATCCTTGGATGACCCTACGGAAAAATGATCTATTCAACTTTCTTCCCTCTGTTATGACCACTTGCTTCCGGCCTTCTGAAAAGGTTCTGACTACTCAATAATTGTTAGCATACCATCAGCAGTGCACTCTTTTCTCCACCATGGTTATCAGACCGATAATATCCCTCTTACTCAAAACGCAACTATGCTCTGTTCCGATATAATATTACACATAAAATCTCCTCCGGGATCATGCTTTCTTTCAGCACGGTTACTAGGTTGCAAGTATACTCCTGTCGTTTCTCTTTCTTATGTATCTTTGACTCAGAATGGTAATTACTCACTTTGAGCTTTCTAGTGCAGACCATGCACAATACTTTTATTACATCGTTAATTCTTTTCTCAATTCATCAAGAAACTCACTCTAATGTGCTTCGTTAGGTATAAAATTCCAAAACTACTTGTCTGGCAACATGTAACAAAGCCATCACTCTTCACTCGGATCCATACTAGGGTACCAGCCTCCTTCTTTTACCTCTACATGCACATAAGTTTCCATACAATATTTTCAGTAACTCCACATAGGCTATCTCACGTTCCTTCCAACTAGAATACATTTCACCAACTATCACCATCTTAAACTCGACACGACATCCATCAGTACCCTTGAGCTTCTTGTTTGTGGGTTAGGACCCACCACACTTCTGTTGCACTACTTTGGTTCTCCTGTTGTCACTTATTAATCCTAAGGACCTTTTCTGTAAGTACAAAATGATTGACTTCAAAACTCTTTCTCCCAATTACACCATGAGTCTTATACGGATGAAGTACCAAGTACCTTCTTTACTTGTCTTAGGAAAATAAAACAACGATTCAAAAACAACTTCTTCCGCTTACTTTCTTAATTCTTCTACCACGGATCCAAACTCTCTGAATTGACCGGAGTTTGATCTTAACTGGCCAAGAGGTAACCCTTAAAACGTTTCTCTTTATACCTTTAATTCATCCAAGAAGGTTGTAGTTGCCTACTTGAGGGAATCCTCTAAGGCGTCGGTAAAGCTACTCCATAGATCCACAGTCACAAATATCTCTTCTTAACGGCACATAACTCGTCAATATCCAACAATACTTGCACGTTCTTGGTTGACATCGGTCAGTCTATAATTGACTTATCTCAATCTCATATCTCTACTGGTATTAAACTTTTGGTGCACATCACCTACTAGATTAATACTTTTATCCTTCTTTAGTTCGTCTTATCTTTCACTCTTCTTCTTCCTTTAGGACAACTTTCTTTCTCAAGTCTCACTATGCCATTCGACTGACGTTAAAAGTTGTTCCTAACACTCAACGATAGATGGTAAGCGTCTTGTAGTTCCGATGACTTTTAACTACCTCCCAATTGTAGTCCCTTTACAGGGACCGTCTATGTTGATGACCTATGTTCTGTTATAAATGGGGTTACCTTGGACTCTTTAGTCCACCACACAATTCTCACAAGCACATGTTCCTTAATCGGCGTTGTTTGTAATATTTCCTTCCAAATCTCTATTGACTATGTTACCGGGCTTCGATCCTTTCGATACTGGCGTTGTGATTCTTCTTAGAATTATTATCTTGAAAGAAGACAAAACGTCTCCCGGCTTGTGAAGTCTATCTTTCGCTCTTACATTAAGTTGTAAGTCTCCAGTCCATGTTAATTGTGATCTGTTAAAATTTCCTTAGCTAGTAGGTAAACAGTTGCTCACAATAATCCTTTTATACTTCTTTAGTTCGTTCTACCTTCCACCCTTCGGCTTCTTATAGCTAACTCCATTTCTCTAGTCCGATTGTGTCATTCATCTGGCATAAATAGTCGTTTCAAGTTTCCACGATAGCTTGCAACCGTCTTTGAAATTATTATGGCCGAAATGATCATCCACTTGCATACCTTTTGCATGGATCATCTGTGTTGGTGGCTTAGGTCCCGTGATAATTCGGGTTACCCTGGACTCTCGATTCTAGCAAGGTCGTTCTCCCATACAGATTTTTTCACTGGTGTTGGTGGTAATATCGCCTTCCTGAACCTCCGTTGACCCTGCTACAGGCTTCCATTCTTTGGATATTGGCGTCGCGGTTTCTTTCAAACTTCTTATATCTTTGAGGAGGTCAAAACCTCCCCACGCTTGTGGGGTCTGCCTTTTCGCTTTTACACTCAATTCTAGGCCTTCATTCCGTGCACCTTAGATTCTCACACCCGGATTGACACTTTGTCTCTTCTGGTTTCTCATGCCCCTAATGGTCTATGGGGCATCCGCCTCGATTATAATGTCCTTGATTCCGTAATCTTGGTTGTACTCAATTCTACTTGTCCTGTTCCACTATTGTTATCTCTACTCCACACTCTTGTAGTCTCTTGCATGGTTCTTCTAGTTCCGTCTTTCGGCCTCGTATGCCTGAGTTCCTTGTACGACCTTCTATTCCTTCTATATGAGTTAACTCGGGAATTCTTCCTCATTTGATTGTACTTATGGTCAAAATTAACTCCACATTTTTACTTCTTCGCCTATTAGTTCTTTGGATGGTTAACAAGGGTTACTAGGACGCTCATCCGAGTAAAATATTTGATACAAGGTCCGAGTCCTTTGTCTCGTGTTGAAAACTCTTTAAGTCTGCTACCGATTTATCATGAGGCGATAATCGCTTCAAGATATCACAACTAAAGGATATAATATATCCTTTAGAATACTAACATATTACACATACACATATATATAACATACATTAATACTCATCATAATAAATCCATATGCTAACTCATATCGATTCAAGTTGTAGAGATCCACGGAGAGCGATGGTGGTCCAACGTACTACTAACCCAACAACCCGACTATGCGCGCGTGTGAAAACATAAATCCGTTTTGAAAATTTTAGACCCCTTTCGGGTTCTAGTTATTTTATACATTTAGTCTTTCAGAAGATTTCAAGTGCCATTGTTGCCAACCCAGAGCTCTGATACCATATTGTAACACCCCAAATTCTAAGAACTCGGGGAGCTACTGGTTAGGACCTCACAATGGGTCCCGACCTTAGTTTGACAACAATTTAACTTGGATCTTACAACAAGGCACAAAAGTATTTAAAACATTTGAAAACTTTAAACAATATATACATGAAGAATATGTATCAGCCTTACAAAGCAAAGGTACCAAAATGACATATATGAAGAACATAAGACATTCCCGTCCCCAACTAAATGAGTACGTGGACCCAGCTGACCATTCCCTCCGGATCTCTCTACAACTGTCTTAACCTGCAAGGCATCTACAAGCGGTATAAAACCGTTAGCTAACATTCTATGCATAAGTATAAAGGTAAAAGCACAAACACACAATATACACAATCAACATGCAACACTCAATCCTTTTATTATCTTTAATTAGGTGATAGGTTATTACTAATGATACTTATTTTGTGACACGAGGGATTACCAAACCTCGCCCCTGTCCCCATTTACCAACGCGGAATGGTACTAATGCATTTGACCGTCTACCGGACTGGGCTGGTCGCAGGGAACCTCCTAGACTCTCGCAAGAGCTAGGCAGATGATGTCACGACCCGTTATCATACACTTGGGTCAATTACGTAAATAATAAAGTCGGCCTAATCCGGTTTCGTTGTTTATCATAACTAACAAACACCACTCATACACATTACACTCATACAAGAAGCCAGCTAAGTAAGTCTGTGGACTTACCTGAATCAGATCTCGACTCTCTTAATCACAACTCAATCTGTAACTGTATAACTCGGTTGCCTGTCAAAGGAGGCAAGTGTGTCAGCACACTTTCTTGGTAATTAGAAGTCTAAGACTTCTAAGGTAGTAGGTCCTATTAGAACAGAATTTAATACAGTACCAATTTATGGTAAAATGACTATTTTACCCTTGGTCCCGGAATTTCCAAAAACTCGGAATATGTACTTAAATTATAATTTGAGGCTAACTAACCATATTCTACTATCTAGGATGATTTTAGGTAACAACTAGAAAAACTACTCATTTTCTATTTCCCGAAAAGTCACTAAAGTCCAACTACAGCTTCAAATATAAAATTCGAATAATCTTATAAAAATTTCGAAATAATTCCCTAGGTCATCTATGATATCCTATCTACTCGTAGGAGAAAGAATTTCTTAAAACTTTTAACGCATCGCTTCTACAAAAATTTCTAAAGTTGGGTACAACACTTAACAAGTAGCACATTGTCTTAACTTTGAAAAATCATAACTCCTAAACTACTCGCTGGATTTATCCCAAATTTTGATATGTTCTACCGTAAAATCTTATCTATAATATATCCAAAATTTAGCCGCAAAGGAGATCAAAATCCTATTTAAACTATCTCACAAAACCGAATTTCAGCACAACAGAAAAACTGCTTACGACTCAATCTTGGAAAAATCATAAATCCCAAACCACTTGCTGGATGCCTCTCAAATTTTAATATGTTCTACAACAATATGTCAAATATATCATATCCAAAATTCAACCCCAACGGAGATCAAGAGCTTATTCAAAACCATCTCACAAAATAGCATCACTTGCTGTTTTCCCCAACACTCAGCACATATATACAAAACACAATAACTCTCAAACCGTAACTCCGATTCCTCTAAAATTTTAGTATGCTTTTCTCTGCAATACCGTCTATGACATACCCGAAAACCAGCCAAAAATAATGAGTTTAGCATACCTAAATCTGGTCATCAAGCTGGCTGTTTTTCGTGACAATGTGCTAGCTGTTGCTGTTGTTGTGGTGCAGTTCGTGACAGGAGCATAAGCAGTGAAGGCTGGGCTGCTTTGGCTCAACAGCAGTGGCTTAGGGACAGCGGGATATGGATCATGTGGTGCGGTCGAGTTAAGTATCCATTCGGCATAGAGAAGAAGGAGTATGTGAGTTCCGGTGATTAGTATAAACGCAGATGGAGGGAGGGAGAGAGCGGAAAGGTATGAACGTATAGGGAAAAGAGAGAGCGAGAGAGATCCAGCAGTCAACTTACTCAGGAGTCTGTGTGCGGAAAGTTGAAGGCTGGAGTGGTGGCTGCGAGTCTCCGGTTTGTAGCTGGCAACTTGGTCCGGAAGCAGTTTGGTTCGATCTTCTGTACGCAGCAGTGAAGAAGGCAAGAGGGAGGATTCTTCAGACGTTGAATGGTAAGCGGTTTCTCCTACTCCCTTAGCTGTTACGTGAGTGAAGGCCATCAAGGTAGGGCATTGATTTCAGCCGTTACATTCAGCATTCACAAGGGCAGAAGAGTGGCTGCATCATGCGTTTGTACTCTTGGGCTGCGAGAAGAGTTGTGCATACTGGGCTGGAGACGAGCTGTGCATACTGGGCTGGAGAGGAGCTGTGCATACTGGGCTGGAGTGCAAAGGATGTTGGGGCTACTGTGGGCTACGCAGAAGCTGGGCTGAGAAGGAGCTGTGTGGTCCGCCTGAAGGAGCTGTTAATGGGCTCGTAACCAGCCTCTTCTGGGTTACTGCTGGCCTGGCTCGAAGTCACACTGCTGGGCTGTTGTGGGTAAGCGAACTGGGCTGCTTAAGGTAGGAACAGTGGGCTGAAACAAGCAAGAAAGATAGGCTGAATTGTTTGTCAAAAATCTGTCAAAACTCGTCATGGCCTTGTCAGGCCCATGAATGAGTTTGTCACAGATTTGTCGGGCTTTGTCATGGCCTCGTCTCAGCTTAGTCATGGTCTTGTCACAGCTTGTCATGATCTCGTCACAGCTTGTCATCGATAAGAATGAATTATAATAACTAGGGTTTGATATAAATCTATCATTTTATGTGAATTAGCTTCTACATAAAATAATGAAATTTGTGAAGGAAGAGATACTAGATAGAATGGGAAACCGTCAACGGAGGAATTAGACGGAATAAAAATTCCGGATATTACACCTGCAGCCTAGAAGAGTTGGATCTGTTGTGGTAAGCTCCCTCCTTCCCTCTTCTCTTTGCTGATGTTTTCTTCTCCTCTTTCTTCTCTTCACCTCCAAGGCTATGGAGGAAGCTTCGAAGAGAGATCTTGTGAACCCCTTTACATGTCTATCCTCTTAGCTTGTTTAGGTCGTGGTGAGGAAGCTAAGACCTGTGGATAGTGTTCGTAGAAGGCTCAACGAGAGAAGGAGGCACTAGGAGCAAAGACACAATCGAAGGAATGAAGAAGACAAAGCTTTTGTTGTTCGACTGCGGCGGCGGATCACCAAAGGCGTAGAGGCGGACCACCAGCCACTGCAGCGGTGGCCAGAGCCACCGCAGGGGCGTGAAAGCTCCATGCAAGGGGCGCCAACTTGCTTCCGCGGCTTCGTTTTCTTCACCAGCCACCGCAGGGGCGGCCAGAGCCACCGCAAGAGCGGCCAAAGCCACCGCATGGGCGGCTCCCAAGCGCAGTGACGGCTCCAGGCTTCCGTAGGGGCAATGACAGCTCCACGCAGGGGGCGCCAACTTGCTTCGCGGCTGCGTTTTCTTCACCAGTAGGCTTCTTCCTCCCTTTCACTTCGTTCCTTTCCTAGCCTTATGGTTATACCTCGTTAGTAGCATGCTTAGGTTGGCTTAGAGTAGAATGAGAATGTCATCTAGTGGTTGTGAACCTTGGAGCCCCTATGGCTTGATGTAGTTGTTGACCTTGAGGTGTTTGAGCATGTTGGGTCTTTCTAGACTAGATTGGCTTTTCTAGGCTATTGTTATGATCATGTGGGCTATAGGTTGTTGTGAGTTCCTTTGCTGGATTGAGAGTGTTAGGAGTACCATGGATCCTAGGATGCTTTCCTAGTTTGAGAGTTGAGTGATCTTGCTTAGATCACTAGAGTGAAATCTAAGACTTCTTGAGTGTGAGCTTGTCTTGATGATTGTATTCTTGTGTGATCAGGTTGTGTGCTTCCTCTCTAAGGAAGCGAGAGTGTAGTAAGTGAGTGTGGTGACGAGGTAAGTCTCCAGACTTACTTAGCTCGTACTTTATGTATCAGCATTGATGTGTGTTTGGTGGTGTATGTGTATGTTATTGTTTATGTTATAAACAATTAAACCGGTAATAGGACCACCGACCTTATATTATTTTGGCCCAAGTGTATGATAACGGGCGGTGACATCATCTGCCTAGCTCTTGCGAGAGTCAAGGAGGTTCTCGACGACTAGCCCGTGCGGGTAGATGGTCGGATGCATCAGTACTATTCATTGCCGGTAAGTAGGGACCGAGGCGGGAGCACGGTGGTCTCGTGTCACAAACCTAAGTTGAATTAGAACGGGATACGACTTAATAATAACAAAGATAATAAATCGTATTGGTGTGTTTTTATGTATGTTGAATGCTTGCGATGAATTACTTGTGTATGTGCCTTTCCCATTGGTTCTAATGCTTGGAATATGAGCTAACGGTTTTAAAGAGTCTGTGTAGATGCCCTGCAGGTCAGCGACGCCGCCGAGTGAGGTGGAGGAGTGGACAGCCGAGGGTCCCCGTACATTAAAGGACGGGGGCGTTTTTGGATTATCTTGTTATGTTTGGATTATAGTTTTGATGTACGGTTTACGGTTTTATATTTTGGAGTTTGTGTCTTTTTGAGGACTTGGCTAAGTTTCCACCTTGTACCCTTTACTTTTCTGTTCTCGCATACATTACAAACGATTTGAGATGTTGCCTTTATTTGTGCCATGTTGGAAAGGTCCGGTGAGATTGTTGTCAAGCTAAGGGTCGGGACCCATTGTGAGGTCTCGCCCGTAGCATTCCCGAGTCTCGCGGATTCGGGGTGTTACAAGAAGGATCGGAGAGAAGTCGGGATCAACTTTCTGCCACCAGTAGTGGTGGGTCGCAAACCTAAACCGGCAATGATCAAACCGCCGGTTTAGGTTTAACCTAAACCGGCGGTTTGGCACATGAATTTTTTAAAAAAATTATATAAGTATATTATATTTTAATTAAAAAATATGCATTGTTAATCTTTGTACAATTTAAATTTTTACTAAAGTTTTGTAGATTGAAATTTCACATAACTATGTTTTTATAATTTATATTTTATACATTGAATTTTTTTTTTTACAATAGCATTTAAATAGAATTACTAAGTAAATAAAAGAAAGCAACTTAAATAAAATTAGTAACTATAAAACAACAAAGCAAACTCAATTTTTTATACATTCAATTTTTTTTCATTACATTTGCCATTAGCTTTAGAATAAAATAATTACATAGTAAAAGAAAGCAACTAAAATAAAATTACTAAGTAAATAAATATAAAAGAGAGCAAGTAAAATAAAAAAGACCAAGTAAAATAATTACAACAAAGCAAACTCATTTATTTATACATCCAAAATTTTTTTATTACATTAACTTTTGAATAAAATAATTACTAAGTAAATAAAAGTACTAACTACGATAAAGAAAGCAACTAAAATAAAATTACTAACTAAAATACATGAAAGAGAATACTCATTTTTTTTATACATTCAATTTTTTTTTATTACATTACAATTTTATTTTGAATAGAAGTAATTGAAGAATAAAAAAGGAGAGGGCTTGAACCGCTTTTCCGGTTGCCTACGTATCCTCTTGGGGTATAAGAGGAATCAAAGTCTACGTAGTTCTCTTACCTTTGCTTACCTTTTTTCGGACTTCCGAGTTATTTTCGTTACCCCTTTACCTTTGCGCCTCGGACCCGGAAGTAGTGGCCGGATCATCGGAGTTGGAATCCGATTTTGAGTCATAAACGGGTGCATTCCGTTGTTGCCTCTTCTCCGCCTTTATCCAATCTTGAACACATACTTGAGCCTCCAATTTATCGGGCTTCAATTGACTCCTCTTGTAGCTTAGCATGTTTCCTCCTTGACTAAAAGCTTGCTCCACGGCCACCGTTGATGCGGGGACGGCCATAATTTGTTGCACAATCTTGGCCAATGTTGGATACTTTGGGGCCATCTTCTTCCAATATTCTAAAACTTGAAAACTATCAATATCACCATCAAAACTAAAAGGACTTGTTAGATAATCTTCAAATTCCGCACTTGCGGATGAATGTCTAGGTGTATTCGTTCTTTTAGCTAAAATTTGTTTAGCTTTAGAAGAAGAAGAAGAAGAAGAAGAAGAAGAAGAAGAAGAAGAAGAAGAAGAAGAAGAAGAAGAAGAAGAAGAAGAAGAAGAAGAAGAAGAAGAAGAAGAAGAAGAAGAAGAAGAGGGTGGTAGAGTTGATTGGGAAGAAGCACTAGCACTTGTTTCAAATAAAGGAAGCAATTTACCAATTTCAACACGAATATTACTAATAATAGAATTAACGTTCTTAATATAAGATAAACCTAAACATTCATAATAAGCATTTAAAAATTCCGTAACACCATCAATTTTTAGTCTAGGATCGAAAACGGAGGCAATAAGATAAACTAGGGGAATGTCATCATAATATTTTAGCCATTTTGTTTTCATTTCGGTTGTCGCATATTTAAGTGATTCTAAACCTAAACCGGTTTGTAAAGCTTCGGCAACATTTACGGCTATTTCTAAAAAACTACAAGAGGTTGGAATGTAAACATAACTCAACATATTAGTAGAATCACTAAATACTTTTAAAACACTACAAATATCAAAACAAGTTTTCCAAATACTTTCATCATCTAAAATAGACCAAGAAATAAATTGTGAGGAAAATTCTTGTAAAACATCTTTATAACGAAGAGCTTGACTAAGTAGTTTATAGGTTGAGTTCCAACGAGTTCCAATATCTTTTGAAAGAGCAATCGGAGGAACATTTTTTTCTATACAAGGTGATCTCCATTTTCTTCTTAAGTCGGTTGAATGCCAAATATGTTCAATTACGTCGGTTATAGGTTCTAACATTTCATGTAAAACTTTTAGACCATCTTGGACACATAAATTTAATATATGACATGAACATCTTTGGTGAGTAAAAGGTGTTTTTATAAGTTGACCCGCATTCCCTACCAAATTGTTTACGGCGCGGGTGTTAGATGAAGCATTATCAAATGAGTATGAAAAAACTCGATTTCTAAATTAAATTCTTGTAAAACCGTTCTTATTAAATTAGCAATATTGACGGAAGTATGTCTTTCATTAAAATGGCGAAATGCAATAACAAATTTATGCAAGTACATATCATTATCGATAAAATGTAAAGTCATGCCCAAGTAAAAATGTTTTTGTGATAAAGTACTCCAAATATCACTACAAATTGATACTTGATGCGAAAAAGATTGTAAAATAGTAAGAATACTTTGTTTCTTTTGTTCATAAGATTGAGAAATTAATTTCAAAACTTGTTTACGAGAAGTTGGTTTATAAGCCGGTTGAAGAAAAGTAGTGTTATATTCTCTTACATTAATAGATTCCGCATAAGAAAATGGAAAAGCTTCGGATGCAATTAAGTTGGCTAATCCTAAAGATTCATCAACATGATTATAAGTAAATAAAGAAGATTGAGTGGAAGAGGATGCAAACCCGTGGGACAATTGTGTTTGTCCCCGTGATATTCCGACCTTCTCCGGATGATTCTTTTGCATGTGGGTTTGCAAAGTCCCGTATCCGCCCTTCGCCTTCCACTTGTACACCTTCGGACAATAATTGCACGTAACTTGGCAATGATCATTCACCACCGGACCCTTCTTGTAATGCTTCGTGAATATGTCCGAGGTGAGCATTTTCGGTGGAGGAGCTTGTCGGAATGCCCCTTCACCTTGACCTTGTGGAACTTGTGGCATTTCCGAATCCGGCATTTGAGTCTCGCTTTCTTGTGTGCTAGGAAAGAAAGCGGGACTAGGAGTGAAGTCGTAGTCGCTTGGGTGATCCGGGTTTGCCATTTCACTTGATTGAAAGATCGAGAATACGAGAAAGAGAATACGAGATGGAGATTAAGAGTAGTAGTAGATAGATGAGAATGTTGGTGTTAGGTAAATGGAAGAATTGTATGGTATTTATAGGAATTGTGGGTAGTTATTTTATTTTTTTTAATTACACTAATATTACAAAAAAAAAATTTTAATTACACATCCAACGGCTCTAAGAGCCGTTGGGATGTGGGGCCCACAACGGCTAATAGCCGTTGTGGCCAAAGAGCCATTGGCAAATGCCAACGGCTCTTTTTTTTTGCCAAACCGCCGGTTTAGGCAGTAAAAAATTTAAAAAAATAAAAAATGGGTCGAACCGGTGGTTTAACCGCCGGTTTAGGTTTGGTCTAGAACCAAACCTAAACCGAAACCGTAAACCCCCGGTTCAACCAAACCGGCAAACCTAAACCGCCCATTTGGTCAAACCGGCGGTTTACGCCGGTTCACAAACCGCCGGTTCGGCGGTTTGGTTTGAACCGGACCCACCTCTAGCCACCAGCCGCCACTGCGCCTGAGCTGAGCCGCCCCTGTGCCTGGGTTGAGCCGCCCTTGCGCCAGAGTTGCTCCGCCCCTGTGCCTCACTGGTGTAGTGCCCTTGCGTCTCTTTCTTCCGCCCGTTCGTGTCTAGGGCATACCTAGTTGATATGTTTCCTTCCTTCCTTTCCTTTGGCCTTGACTTTAAATATGGCTAGGCTAGTATGGTTGATGATGAGCTTGATGAGATGTATGTTGGGAATGTGCCTTAAGCACTTGTGTGTATGTTGAGGATCTGAGGTTTAGATGCGAGTTATAGTTGGTTATGATAATGAGGTATAGGAGACGCGTCTCCTAACCTTTGTAGTGTTTGATATTGTGTATACCTTGCTTATGCAAGGGTTGATCGTTTCCTCGAGGGGAAATTGTGATGTGGTACAGATTACAAGTGTTTCACGTAAGTCCATAGGACTTACTTAGCGAACAGTTATGGATTTGTGATGGTTGTATGTGTGTACGCATATATGATTGTTGCATTTATAACCTAAACCGGACTTGGATGACCACTTCATTACCTTAATTGGCCCAAGTGCATTATAACCGGGAGGTAACCACCTGTCAAAGCTTGTCGAGAGTGGAGAAGGTGCTCGGAAGCCAGTACCTCAAGGAGGACATAGATCCTCACGCAAAACCTGAGTTATAGGGGGAAGAGGTGAGGTCTTTTAGGCTCCTTGTGCCACAAAATAAGTTGAATTAGTAATGGAATAACGTAATCGAAGATAATAAACGGTTGTGTGTGTGACATTGCATATTGTGATGTGTTGGTGTGTGTATGTGCTATTACTTCATTCTTATTCATTATTGTTAGCTAACAGTTTATACCGTGTTGTAGATGTTCTACAAGATAGGATGACTGCAGAGTGAGACAGATGGGTGATCAGCCGATGGCTTCCGTACACTAGGTTGTTCGCTGGATATGGGATGTTTTGTATTTGGATGTTATGGTTTTCCGTTTTGTACTCGGATGTGATGTTGTAAACCTTTTGGTCGTATATATTTATACAGTTTCATGTATTTGGTTTTAATCTATCTGTGCCTTATTGTAAGATCCATTGAACTTGTTGTCACGCTAGGTTCAAGATCCACTGTGAGATCCTATCCCAGTAGCGGCCCGAGTCTCGCGGATTCGGGGTGTTACAAAGTTGGTATCAGAACCTTAGGTTGATAACAATGGCACTTGCAATATACAATAAAAGTGGAGTAGATAAATAAACAGAACCCGAAAGGGGTCTGACTTTTCAAAAGTTTTTTGGTTTTGAAAGAGTACAGTGTTTTGGGATAGTGTGTACGGGAAGCCATCACCCTTCTGAGGATCTTGATAGTATATATATATATATATACATAAATATGGCATATATATAGCCTTATAAGTTAGTTGTGCATACCCTGTAGATGGCTCGGCGGACTAGAGCGACATGTGTAGTTGGAAGAGGTAGGGGTAGACCCCGTCTTCCTCTAGTAGTGATAAATGAGGGACTAGCTCCCGCTGTTGATCCGCCTATAGCAGAGGATGTACATGAGGAGGTAGCTGAGAGCGTCGTTCCTGAGACTAGGAGCGGTGGAGCTGGGCGACAAAGATCACAGCGAGTCCAGTCAAATGAATCGGATCATGTCTTTGTGAGGGGACCAGAGTTCCGCGCGTATATCAAACGAGTGGATGAGGCTGCTAGAGCAGGTAGACGTGCCCTGGATCTGCCAGCACAGGTAGGATCTTCTGAGATGTCCCAAGGAGCTTCTTAGGTGCCAATTACACTGGCACGTGCTATTGAGGTTGCTAGAACTCCATAGGAGTACAGAGGGCCTCGACTAAATACTTGGTTGAAGGCATTTCATCGGTGGGTGTACCCTCTTTCTCTGGGAAGGTGGGATTGGAGATTGAGGTTTGGATTGGGCATGTAGACTCAGCCCTTGAGTCTATCAGATGTCTAGAGGACAAACGGATAGAGGTAGTAACGACTTCACTCCGTGACCTAGCTCAGCAGTGGTGGAGGACCATGCGGGTTTGAGCCACTATCTATGACCAGATAAGGACTATGATCAGAGAGCGTTTCTTCCCTGCCTCTTTGAGGAGGAAGAAACTACAAGACTTTGTGGAGTCAAGCTTCGAGGATGTGCTGGTAGTTGATGTCATCAACTACCTTTTGAGGACTAACACGTGTTACTGGGTCCAACTGGGTCCAACTGCACCTTTTCAAGGATGTTACTGGGTCCAACTGCACCTTTTGAGGACTAACACGTGTATCTTCTCTCCCGCCGACTGAAAGAGAGTACACGTTCTTACATGGCAGAATTTCATTACGACTCTTTGATAGACTACCAGGATAAAGGCTCAACTTACGAGTGTGAGCGGGCTAGCCAGAGGAGGACTTCTCAGAGGGGACGGTCTGAGAAGAGACAAGGTATAAGACAGATTGGTGCAGGAGCATCTGGATACGGGCGAGGTTAATCTCAAGGCCGCTCGAGTTATCTAGTGCCTGCACAGACTTCTGAGAGAGGCCGACAGTGTTATAAGTGCGGAGCTTATGGACATGTGAGGATTGATTGCCCGAGAGCACCACTGACTTGCTTCTCTTGCAAGAAGCTAGGACATCGTGCTACGTTTAGCCGACAGGGCAAGACGACATCACAATAGGGTTCTTCCCTTGTTGGTGCAGCAAGAGGTGGGCAGAATCCGCCTCAAAACCAGACACAGAGACAACAGAGAGTCCCCGATCATCTTGCTACTTAGGGTTCTGCTCCAAGACCGAATAGAGGTAGAGGTAGAGATAGTGGTGCTAGTGATACCAAAGGAGCTCGAGGTCGAGTTTTTGAGCTGAGGAGTGTTGAGGAGCCGCCAGCACCGGCTGCTACAGGTACCATTTTGATTCATGGTTTACCTGTTCGAGTTTTGTTTGATACGGGTGCTACGCACTCTTTCATATCTAATACATGTGTGGATAGACTGACCCTAGATATAGTAGAGGGTAGACCTTTCTTGATAGGGTTACCAGATGGGGGTAAGGTTAGAGGTACCCGAGAGGTACATGGTTGTCCTAAACACTTAGGAAACCCTAATTTGGTTGTGGACTTCTTTGTCATGCCGTTGGTGCATGATGAAGTCATTCTGGGTATGGATTGGATGGATAGGCATCATGTTGTGTTAGATGTGGGTAGGAGGACCTTGATGGTCTCTACCAAGTCGGGTCAGATTGAGATCTTCCGAGGTTGGGACATTGAAAAGATGGGTATGGTTATTAGTGTAGTATGTGCAGTGAGATTTATCGCATAAAGTTGTGATGCCTTTTGGTGTTACGCCATGAAGGAGGGCGAGAGTCCAGCTTTATAGGACATCTCAGTGGTCTGCGAGTTTTTGGATGTGTTTGTTGAGCCGTCCAGTTTGCCGCCTCAAAGGAGCGTGGACTTCGGTAGAGTTGGAGCCTGGTACGAGATGAAGAGATGAAAAAGCATTGTGACCATCAAGAACAAGTTTCCTTTGCCGCGCATCGATGACTTGTTAGACCAGCTTCAGGGAGCAACTGTGTTCTCCAGGATTGACTTGCACTCGGGATATCACCAACTGAGGGTGAGAGAGCAGGATGTGCATAAGACGGCATTTTGACTCGGTATGGCCACTACAAGTTTGTAGTGATGCCATTCAGGCCCACGAATGCGCCCGCCATCTTTATGGAGTTGATGAATGGAATATTCATCAACTTCTTGGATCAGTTTGTGGTAGTCTTCATAGACGATATCCCGGTGTACTCTCGTAGAAGAGAGGAACATGTAGGACATCTACGGACAGTGATGCGAGTTTTAAGGGATAGAGAATTGTATGCCAAGTTCTCTAAGTGCGAGTTCTGGATGCCAGAGGTAGAATTTCTGGGTCATATTGTATCCGCCGATGGGATCAAGGTTGATCCGGCGAAGATCGAGTCAGTAGCAGCATGGACGACACCGACAAATATCAAGGAAGTGCGCAGCTTTCTTGGCTTAGCCGGTTATTACCGACGGTTTGTGGAGGGTTTCTCTGTGATTGCCCGTCCACTTACCATCCTGTTGAGGAAGACTACCCGGTTTGTATGGCCCAAGCCGTGTACTTAGAGTTTTGAGGAGATGAAGAGATGTCTGATTTTCGCCCCCATTTTAGCACAACCGAAGGGCACAAAGGACTTTGTAGTCTACAATGATGCATCCAAGCTAGGCTTGGGATGTGTTCTGATGCAACGTGGTCGAGTGATTGCCTATGCGTCTAGACAGTTGAAGATGTATGAGGAAAACTACCCGACTCATGACTTGGAGTTGGCAACGGTAGTTCATGCATTGAAGATCTGGAGACATTACATGTATGGTGCTACATGTTAGATCTTCACAGACCAAAAGAGTCTGAAGTATATTTTTACGCAACGGGAATTGAATAACCGCCAACGTAGATGGCTTGAGCTGATCAAGGACTTTGACCTTGACATTTTGTACCATCCAAGGAAGGAAAATGTTGTCGTTGATGCCCTGCGTAGGAAGACGCCTCAAGAGAAGACGATTGCGAGATTGACAGTTCAGCCCCAGCTTTAGAGAGATCTAGCTTGGCTAGAGATGGACATCTAGTTTCCTGATGAGGATGCCCAATTGAGTAACTTAGAGGTTCTACCTGATCTGTTGGGTGAGATCCAACAAAAGCAGGGAACCTGCCCGACCCTAACGAGGATATGAGATAGGATGTCTCGTGGTGAGGCACCACAGTTCTCCATAGGAGCAGATGGAGTGTCGAGACGCCGCAACCGCGTTAGTGTACCCACAGATGTGGATCTGAGATAGAGTATTTTACAGGAGGCTCAGTCCACACCTTACTCAATGCACCCAGGTGCGAGTAAGATGTATCAAGATGTGAGGTGTTCATATTGGTGAGGAGGGCTGAAGCCCGATGTGGCCAGATTTGTGGCATAGTGTGCGACCTCTCAACAGGTCAAGATAGAGCATTGCAGACCAAGAGGAGAGCTCCATCCACTGCTTGTACCACAGTGAAAGTAGGAGGACATCTCCATGGACTTTGTGACAAGATTGAGACCGAGCAGGATCTTTGATGTTATCTAGGTTGTGGTTGACAGACTGACGAATACTGCACGTTTCATCCCTATCAGGGAAACGTGACCAGTGAAAAGATTAGCTGAGGAGTTTACCAGACAAATAGTGAGACTCCATGGTATATGAGGACGATCGTCTCAAATCGAGATGGACGATTCACCTCGAGGTTTTGGCAGCAGATTCAGACTACTTTGGGGACGAGTTTGCACTTCACGACTGTATTTCATCCTCAAATAGATGGTCAATCAAAGAGGACCATTTAGACGCTAGAGGATATGTTGCAAGCTTGTGTGTTGGATTGGGGACAAGGATGGCCAAATTACCTCCCATTGGTTAAGTTCTCATACAACAACTGGCATGCATCGATTGGGATGGCTCCATATGAGGCACTGTATGGGTATAGATGTCGTACCCCGTTACGTTGGGATGAGCCTAGCAATGTCAGTGGTATAGCGTCGGAGCAAATTTAGGATGATATGACTCGAGTAGGGCTGATCAGAGAGAGGATGCTGGCTGGACAGAGTCGCCAAAAGTTGTATGCAGATTGGAGGCGTCGACCTCTAGAGTTCAAGGTAGGAGCTCATGTCTAGTTGAGAGTATCTTCGACGCGAGGAGTTAGATGTTTTGGCATAAAGGGGAAGCTGAGTCCCCGATATGTCGGTCCTTTTGAGATACTGGACAGAGTTTGGAGAGCAGCATACAGATTAGCTTTGTCACCGAGGTTAGAGGGTGTTCATCCTGTGTTTCATGTGTCTCAGCTGAGGGAGTACATACTAGATCCGAGACACATCGTCAGCTATGATGATTTAGTGGTTGAGTTGGACCACACTTTTGTTGAGCACCTGATTGTAGTCTTAGAACGAGGTGTGAGACGCATGCGTTCGAAGGACATTCCTATGTTGAGGATAAAGTAGTCGAGACGAGGACCTAAGGAGGCTATATGGGAGACCGAGGATAGTATCCAAAGGAACTATCCAGAGTTTTATGCCGAGATAGATGCACCTGTAGAATCCACGAGTAGATCTCAATGCTATCTTGGTGAGTGTATGTTATGTGTTTATGTGATATGATGTGTTTTCGTGATAGTTGTGATGTATGCATACGATCTTTTAGATCTTTTTTGCTAGCGCGAGTTATGTTATAGTTGGAGATGGTTCTTTCCTCCATGCTATCATGTTATATTTAGGATTAGCTGGAGATGGTTATTCCTCCATGCTATTGTTGATGGACATAGTTTGAGTGGAGATGGTTTTTCTCCACGCCCTTGCGGTATGAGTGCGGTTTGGCTGGAGATGGATTTCCTCCATGCCTTTGTGATGTGGTTATGAGTTGGCTAGAGATGGTTTACCTCTATGCCTTCTTTAGTGGTGTGACGATGTTGCTGGAGTGATGATTCATCCATGCTGTGCTTTGAGGTTATAGAATGTGTAGGTTAATATCTTATGAGCGGAGAGGAGATACCTCCGATAGATAGAGTGTTTATACCTTGGCATATGGGTCCGAGAGGATTTGGGATCATGCAAGTTTCGGGAGGAAACTTGTTTTTAGGGGAGTGTGATGTAAGAGCCTTAGTTTTAGGTGTTGAGGAGTACTGAGACAGGACCTAGCCGCCCCTACGGGTCCAGTGGGCCATCCCTGTGGATCCTATGGTCCGCCCCTACGGCTTTGCAGGTCCGCCTCTGTGGTTTCCTGCGGCTGTAGCCGTCTTTGTTGACCCTTTGACCCGTGCTTTACCCTTAGTTTCCTATATAAGCTTCCCTTTCGCTTCTGGATAAGGGTTTCTTCATCTTCTCCAGCTCCATCTCCCTCACGTTCTTCTTCTTCTCTTCCTCTCTTCCTTTGATCTTCTTCTAGATCTTCTTTGATCTTGTGTGAGTCTTGACTGAGTTTTGAGCTTGGTGAGCTTTGATGATGTTGATGCTCAAATGGGGAAGTTGTTGTTGTTGTTATGCTTTGGTTGGTAGCTGGGGAGGGCGTCCTTCCTTTCCTTAGCTGTTGTGGTAAGTTTTATTTCTCTTTTCCTTCTTCCTTTCTTCTCTTTTTCTTCTTAGATTAGGAATCCATAAGATTTAGTCTTGTGTTGATCTTCCTGGACCTTTATGTTAATAATATGTATGTATATATGTATGTGATTGCCTTTGGGGCAATGAAGAAGTGAAGAGGTCGAGAAAAGGATCGAAGAGAAGTCGGGATCAACTTTCTGCACACCAGCCGCCCCTGCGCCTGAGCTGAGCCGCCCCTACACCTGGGTTGAGCCGCCCCTGCGCCAGAGTTGGTCCGCCCTTGCGCCTCACTAGTGTAGCACCCTTGCGTCTCTTGCTTCCGCCGGTGCGTGTCTAGGGCATACCTAGTTGGTATGTTTCCTTCCTTCCTTTTCTTTGGTCTTGAAATTAAATATGGCTAGGCTAGTATGGTTGATGATGAGCTTGATGAGATGTATGTTGGGAATGTGCCTTAGGCACTTGTGTGTATGTTGAGGATTTGAGATTTAGATGCGAGTTATAGTTGTTATGGTTATGAGGTTAGGAGATGTGTCTCCTAACCTTTGTAGTGTTTGATATTGTGTATGCCTTGCTTATGTAGGCGTTGATCGTTTCCTCGAGGGGAAACTGTGACGTGGTACAAATTACGAGTGTTTCAGGTAAGTCCATAGGACTTACTTAGCGAATAGTTGTGGATTTGACTGTTTGTGATGGTTGTGTGTGTGCGCATATGATTATTGCATTTATAACCTAAACCGGACTAGGATGACCGCTTCATTACCTTAATTGGTCCAAGTGCATTATAACCGGGCGGCGACCACCTGTCAAAGCTCGTCGAGAGTGGAGAAGGTGCTCGGAAGCCAGTAGCTCAAGGAGGATGTAGCTCCTCACATAAAACCTAAGTTAAAGGGGGAAGAGGTGAGGTTCTTTAGGCTCCTCGTGCCACAAAATAAGTTGAATTAGTAATGGAATAACGTTACCAAAGATAATAAACGGTTGTGTGTGTGACATTGCATATTGTGATGTGTTGGTGTGTGTATGTGCTATTACTTCATTCTTATTCGTTTTTGTTAGCTAACGGTTTATACCTTGTTGTAGATGTTCTACAGGATAGGAGGACTACAGAGTGAGATAGATGGGTGATCACCCGAGGGCTTCCGTACACTTGGTTATTCATAGGATATGGGATGTTTTGTACTTGGATGTTATGGTTTTCCGCTTTGTACTCGGATGTGATGTTGTAAACCTTTTGGTTGTATATATTTATACATTTTCATGTATTTGGTTTTAATCAATCTGTGCCTTGTTGTAAGATCCAGTGAACTTGTTGTCAGGTTAGGGTAAGGATCTACTGTGAGATCCTAGCCTAGTAGCGCCCTGAGTCCTACGGATTCGGGGTGTTACACAGGGTTCACGGTTACGGATCCGGTGACCGTCACGGTCAAGGGATCCATAACCGTCGTGCCTTTATGAATTTTATCTCCATGCGTTTACGACTTCCGATCTTATATAAGAGTTTAGGAAGTGGTCCCCTTTCAAAAGGAATCAAATTGGCCGTTGCATAGATGGTTCTAGAAGAAGTGATGCAAAACTCGTCCAAGTAATAAAAAAAACTCGACTAGATTTGTAGAATACACTTCGCTCGAGTTTCTGCAAAACTCAACCCAAGTGACACATAAAAGATATGCGATCGACCTAGGAGGCTTGAGACTTGATTGAGGACTTTCCTATGAATTAAATGTTTGGTTTCTAGTTGATTCTTCTTCCATTTGCACTAGGTGGATGGAGTTTATGATGCTTGGAACCAATGTATGACTTGATGTGTTCTTTTTGCTCCTTTAAGGCCCAATTACCTAAAAAGACACATGAACAACGGGAGTAGGGGGGCTATTCGTACAACGGTTTCGTGCTATACGTACGAGGGGTACGGCTACGCAACGTGTAGCCGTAGTCATTTTTCCTTAGGACTACGAAATCAACTTATTGTTACGGCTCCGCCAGGTGTAGCCGGACCACGGGTGTGAATAGCACGAAACATGTGGTACGAATAGCAATCTCGGGGGAGTAGACATCTATTTGACATATTAAGCTCAAATCAAAGATATTAATGCCTAAACCATGCAAAACTAAGACAACACAAATAAAATACATCTAAAAACACAACATGGAAACATGTTAGGTGTATATATCGGTTCAAACCGAAAAAATCTAGTTTAGACCGTACCAAATCGATAATCGAAAACCAATAAATTTCATACCAGACGTTTATAAGCGGTCTAAGTTCGGTTTAAACCAAAACCGATAGATTTGATTCGGTTCTATGAATCGAACCAACTTTGATCAACCCTAAATAAACTGCATCAATTTCTACAAGGATATGAAACAAAAGTTTAGGCATAAAGGCTTAATCACAAGTGACTTTAAGTTTGGTTATATCTTTTCCCAAAAGAATAAGGTAGCGGGTTCTCATTATATATATGTGTTTGCATATTTTGGATGATGCTCCGAGATGTACTAAGAGGTGTAATCAGGAAAAGAAATTGCAAAAGGAATAATATATAAATAAGATATAAAATTCAAAAGACAAATTCCAGAAATCTCTCCCTCCCTGCTGAATTCCCGTGGACTCAATTGAGCAAAAATGGTGAAAATAGTGGAAGAGGAAGTAGAGGAATCCGACGCCATTACACCTTCTCCTTACACTACAACCTCCTCTGCTCACCTTCAATCTCCACCGGCATCCCATCCCTCTTCTCCGCTTCCTGTTTCTCCGGATTCCGTCTCCTCCCTCTCATCCGATCAGACTTTCCATGGGTTCTCTCCCAAACCCTCACCCTCACCCTCGCATAATGATCCTCCAGATCGCCAGAATCAACCGTCCATATCTGCCGTCTCCAGCCGGCTCATCCGTGAGGAACCCATCCCGCCTGTGACGAGGACCGAGTCGGGACCTGTTTCTGGTTTCGCCGTTGAAGGCAGGGAGGACGTCGGTAAAGGAGGAGGGGGAAGGAAGGGAAAGGCGTCGATCTCGTCGTTGTCGTCTCTGCGGAGATCGAGCAGAGTGGTTATGGCGAGGAAAATGGCGCTAGTTCTTCGGGTTTGTGAATTTGTGTTTTGTTTGATTTCTTTCTCTGTCTTAGCTTCCGATAAGAATCGTGGCTGGGCTCTTGACTCCTTTGATCGCTACGTGGAGTTCAGGTGTGAATCATCTTCTTTGATAAGTCTGAAATTTCCTTATTAAGCTTCCATTGCTGGCCAGAAATTTTGATTTTGTTTTTTGGAGCGTATGTCTAGTTCTCTGATCTTCTAATTGAATTGGAAGCAGTTTACTATTAGTTATAATTACTATACTAGTAGAAGTGATATCTGATGTTGGAGTATATGGATTATCATATAAATTTGTATTACTATTCATTTGCAATGGAAGATTTATAATGAAGTTTAATGTTTGTGATTGTGTGTGAACGCAGGTACTGTTTGTCAGTGAATGTGGTGGGGTTTGCATATTCAGTTCTACAAGGCTACAGTCTGGCTTATCAACTCACCAGGGGAAAGCAAGTTATTTGGGGCCAGCTTAGGTGTTGTTTTGATTTCTTGTTGGACCAGGCGAGTTCGTTCTTCTCTGTTGCTTATTAATCAATCTTTTTGTGGTTTCAAGGAAAAGTTGGCTTCATGTTTACCTTGACTGATTGTTTTGTGATCAAAATTTGGTCCACGAAAACTAATGGCCACCACTACTTTTCTGTATGCGTGAATTGTGATTGCAATAATGCAGTTATGTAGGGGCCATCACCTCCTTTCCCTATTTATATGATTAACCGTCCAACCAATGGGCTTGTCGATTGATGATAGACCCCATTTGTGGAAATTATTTGCTAGAAGTTTATGTGACTTTTCTTGGAATGGCTTAAAGATGGCTTGAATAACCAAAACTTGACAGTTCCTGTTTAACCTTCAAATCATTTTGGTGTTCAGATTGTTGTTGTAGCTTTTGTTACTGAAAACAATGGAAAGGAAAATGAGGTATTTTTTATACTATTTTGGTCCAATGAAATGATTTCGGATTATAAGTAAAAACACAATAAGTAATTAGAAAGCCAAATGTATCTTAAAATTTCTTTTCCAGTTTATTGACATGGAAATGTTAGCAAGATTAGCATTGTAATATAACCATCAGATGAGTTTGACTAGGGTAAGCTTTTGAGAGAGAAGGAGCATATGTTTGTACATACATGGAGGGGGTGCTTATAATGCTGAAAACGTCATAGACCACATGACTTTTATAAGATAATGGCTTAGCATCCAAAATAATGTTGTTTAGATATGATTCAGGGCATCCACTATTTCTTGAAGTCTGCTCCACAGTCACAGTACTTTTAGATGACATTTTTCTAATTCTTGAGCTATGTAGAGTCAAGCCTTGTTTGGTAACCGGTGATTTGTTTAAAAAATTAATTACTTGATTTGTATACTTGAATATAACATGCAGTATAACCTGTATATACGTATTACATGATGTGTACAATATGTTACACTTTTTTCTTTCTCCTTCTCCATTTACCAATGACTGATATTTGAGAATTAGGAATATATTTCTGTCCCACTGAGGGGGACCACAGGTCAGACATCAGTTATGACCTGCTCAAGAACCTATTCCTATCTTAAAAAGCAGATTGCACCGACTACTAGTTCACTTGGATTGGGAGGCTTAGCATTGTGTTGCTGGAATCCCTTTTTCATCTTATGAAAAGAGGAATTTACGGCTTTTGATAGTACAAAATTCTCCGTATCAATTACAACTTGTGGTGATATTATTAGGACTAAACTACCTTAACAAGAATAAATATATTTTTTTTTTTCCATTCTATATGATGCAAATGGCTTTCTGGAGTGAGTTTTGAAGCCAATCTAACATGGTTGATGCATTATGCTTGCTTTCAAGTCAATTATAACTGAAACCTTATGTTTGGAACATATGTAGACCAGAACCTTAGATGATTGAGAGAAAATAGTTTCTTTTTAAGGAGTTTTCTATGTTCTAGCTGTCATGGGCAGCTGTGCATTTGAGGGTTTTACCACAAGGCTATAAGGATCTCGGTTCTTGTGTTTAAATTTTTTGTAGTTCCTGACGACTGACAACATAAATGACTACCTCTTACCAGCTGCCTAATTAAGAAATTTTCGAAGATTGGCAACCTTTTCTGTCAGCTTTTCTCTGCTATATGCTCGTATGGAATTTTTTATTTCAATGAACTGAAAACAATTGAATGGCCAAGTGGTCATTGATGGTATTTATAAGGATTTTGGTGTGGAATGGCTGAACAAAGTTTAGGTTGTTATTTATGAGAAATTTGCCGTGGAATGGTCAGATGATGGTAGGTGGCTTTCCAATCTGCTGGTGGGTTCCTTTTTCAACTCTATGAAAAGAGGAATTGCTAATATAAGAAAATATCAATTAAAAAGTTGTGGTGATGCCAATGACTTTGAAAAGTCCATTTGGGAAGCTAGTTAAACACGGGTCCATGCATCATGCTTGCTTTCTGGCCAGTGATAGAATTTTGTCACAAGGCAGTACAAGGAACTCGGTTCTGTTGTTGCATGGATTTACTTATCTGTGGTTGCTGATTACTGATTACATAATTGAACCATTTACATCCTGTCTTAGGCAAAGTTTTGCAGATTCCAAACCTTATCATGCTAGCTTACTCTGCTATATAGCTCGTGTATGAATAAACTGAATTTTTGACAGAAGCATTTAAAGTATCATTCCCATGCTCTCATGCTTTGCATTAAAGAAACTGAATTATCTCTTATAGATTTATACCTAATGATTTGCATCCGGAACTGCAGATATTAGCATATCTTTTGGTGTCAGCATCATCCTCAGCTGCGACGCGGGTTGATGACTGGATATTGAACTGGGGCCAGGACAAGTTCCCTGCTATGGCCAGCGCATCTGTAGGAATGTCATTCCTGGCATTCGTGGCCTTTGCTCTGAGCTCTATGATCTCCGGTTATATAGTTTGTACGCGCATATAATTATTCACGCATATGTGATGAGTGATGACCAATTTTTGTTGTATTTGATGCTACACGAAATGTTAGAAGAGTGTGATAAGCTTTCAAGAATGAGGAGAGGGGAAAGAGAAAACAAGAGGGAGGTTCCTCCTTGCTCGGTAGAAAAATAAAAAATTTGTATGTAAATGCTGCCATATTTTTCAGGTAATGTAAATACTGAATTGTTCAAATTTTGGAGCTAGACAGGTTGAAGATGAAAAAAACGTGAACCACATTAATTGCACGCTGCATGTGAATAGTACAACAACTTGAATGTGGACGGAGTTTTGGCACTTGAGCCAAGGCCCGCCCTTGTTTGTCCTAGGTTGTCATCATTAATCTTTTATTTTCTACTTTTTCCCTTGTATTCAACGTCCATTATTGTCTCTCATAACCTCATTACAGCACAGTTGAAAGTGACAGAAAGCTCAAACCTTTTAAGGCACGGTAGAGCCATCTCTACGCAGCATCAACTAACGCTTAATACACTCATCAATTAGTTACTACCATGGAAAGCTCTTCAACTCTCGGCCTTCCCTCAACAATGAAAGCCTGGGCTTACGATGAATATGGTTCCCCCACGAACGTTCTTAAGTTGATATCCGACATCCCTGTCCCACAGGTTAAGGATGATCAGGTTCTCATCAAGGTCTCAGCCGCTTCTCTTAACCCGGTTGATTGGAAGAGAATGGTAGGCTTCTTCAAAGACACCGATTCGCACACCCCGGTATGTTTTTCTCTTCCTCTTTGCTTTGCAACTTGATTTTCATAAGCTATTAGTATAATTCTCATAAGCCAATTGAAATGGTTCATGTATACAGACTGTGCCAGGATATGATGTGGCTGGTGTGGTGGTTAAAGTGGGGAGCCAAGTTCAGCGTTTACACGTAGGAGATGAAGTCTATGGAGACATCAATGAGAAATCTTTGGAATACCCTAAAGAGTTTGGATCGTTGGCCGAGTACACTGCTGTCGAGGAGAAATTACTGGCCTTAAAGCCAAAGAATTTGAGCTTTGTGGAAGCTGCTAGCCTGCCCCTTGCAGTCGAGACTGCGTATGAAGGCCTTCATCGATCCAAATTCTCCTCTGGACAATCTCTCCTTGTTCTTGGAGGTGCTGGTGGAGTTGGCACGCATGTTATTCAGGTTTGTACATGTATATCCTCACTTCTAACTCCTAAGAGATTATAAGTATTGACTCTGCTATATAGCTCGCAAAGCACGTGTTTGGCGCATCTAAGGTTGCAGCCACGGCTAGCACTAAAAAACTGGAGCTGCTAAAGAGCTTAGGTGCTGATACTGCAATAGATTACACCAAAGAGAACGTCGCAGACGAGGAGAAGTTTGATGTTGTTTACGACACAGTCGGTAAAAATATCATTCCTTCATGACGTTAGTACTAAGTCGTGGGATTGCCAAATCTTTTCATGTGTTCGATGGCTAATGAGTTTGTTTGAACGGAAAACAGGACAGTACGACGTGGCTGTGAAGGCAGTGAAAGAAGGCGGAGTAGTGGTAGGGATAGTCCCCGGAGCAATACCAGACGACGTCACACCACAACACTTTGTATTTAAACTGACTTCCAATGGATCAGTTCTTGAGGAACTGAATCCTTACTTTGAGAATGGGAAGTTGAGGCCAGTGATCGATCCGACCGGTCCTTACACGTTTTCTCAGACTGTGGATGCATTCGCGTATCTCATGACCAGCAGGGCTACTGGGAAAGTGGTCATATCTCCAGTTCCATAAGCCATAAGGCGAGCTAGATAAGGAGCCACAAAAACTTACCATGTTGTCATTTGTCTTGTTATTATGTACGTTTTGTTTGTTTGCTTGCTCATGGCAATCAGTCAATGAAGTGGGTCCTTTTGATGTATTTTTAATATTTTTAGTTTTTACTGAAAATCCAGGTTAATGTGGGTAAATGTTATGTACGTTGAATCACGTTGAGTAACGTCATCCACGTTAGGTTTTAAAGTCGGTAAACGTTAACTACGCCACAATCCAACATGTCCCCTAACGTTGGTAAACGTTAAATACGACACAATCGAACATGTCCATATATACAATCCAGCATCTCCCCTAACGTCGGTAAACGTTAACTGACACAATCGAACATGTCCACATATACAATCCAACGTGTCCCCTAACGTCGGCAAACGTTAACTATGACACAATCGAACATGTCCACATATACGCTAACGTAATTAGAAATGTATCAGTAGGGTTTTTAGATGTGTAAAAGCTGAATTTCAGGAAACAATTTCCTAAACATCTAAACAAGGATCGCATGCATAATAGATTAGATAAGGGGGAAAAGGAATACCTTTTGATGCGTGTTCAATAACTCCTTCAAGTATATGTAGAGTCCCAAGTGTAACTCCTCTAGTTGGTCCACCCGAGCAAGAATCGCCTTAACCTTCGATTGCTAGAACAAAGGATGAAGCTTTTAAGAGAGGGATCGAAGAGGAAGAAGTGTATACACGGCTGATCGTTTTCTTATATCAAATCCTCTAATCGATCGAATATATATATTTAGGGTTGGGTTTTTTAACTATTAAAAAGCCCGACCTTCAAATATAAGATATATGTTCAGTAATTAATAAATAAATAATCCCTTATCTATTATTAATTACCAACTCCAAAATATATTTTGTACTCCTACAAAATATATACTTTTCCACCATATACTCCTATATGGTAATTCTCTTATTAATTGATTCAGTTTTCCTACTCGTTATGGTGTGACCTCGTAGGACCCGATAATACTAGCAACACATTTTATCATATAAATGTACTGATCATGGTTAGCTTCTAGCAAAACGTCGTGACCCCTAATATTATCAGATTATATATATCCCTATATTTAATATCATATCTCATCATCAGTAAGTGCACCTTGGATAAAGGACACAATTCCTTCAGTGTTGTGAATGTTGATATTGATACAGTGTTGTCAATGTTGATATTTTTTTTAAGATTGCTAGGAAGTAATTGAGAGCCTAAGGAAATTTGAGTAAGAAAGCAGGGGATATAAGAAATATAACTTTTCACTCTTATTTCATAATTATGGTAAAAATATATGTTACGGCTTTCTTTTTTGTGTAACTTTTATTTTCATGCGATAATGATTATTATGAATGATAGATTTATTTATTTTGAGATTCTAAACATTTGAGTAATAATCATAATATTGAAATATGGTATGTCATTTTGTATTCTTAGTGTCTTATCCCGAAATTGATGACGTGCTGTTTTATATCTTATTTTTGTAATCAAAATATATTTGGGGTGTCATATAATAGCATATTACATATGATAAATTTATAAGTATGTATATAAAATAATGACAACAACCTATAGATAAAATTATCGCTGTATACGGAGGGCATTTTCACAAGACCTGTTCAAATCTGGGCAACCCGTCCGGCCCGCCCGTCCAGAAAAACGGACGGATATGAACAGGCCCGATCAGGCCGAAAATTCCGACCCGGCGGCCATGATAAAAAAAATAAAAATAAAAAATATATATTATATTGTATTTATCATATAAATATAAATTTTAGTATAATTATAATAAATTTAATATATTTTACATAAATATCTTAAAACTTAATATATATAATTTTTTTGAAAATATCATATTAAAAACATTTTTTTAAATATATCTTTAAAAAATTATAAAACGGGTACCCGCAAGCCCGCCCGTCTGCCCTGCCGGACCGGGTATGGCTGCCTTTACAGGCCCGGGTCCGGACAAACGGGCTTAATATTTTGTGTTGTCCGGCCCGAGCCTGGATATGAACAGGTGTAGACATTACGGAGCACTATTTGTGTGACCCGTGTCAACTTTCTTTTAATTTTTTTTTTATTTTTACTGACACTTTTTCGTTCAAAATTTTGTATATTTTGTTTAAATTTTTTTTATCTGTTAGTTCGAATTATTTTATATTAATGGTTTATATATTTTTGAGCTAACTAGTTGTGCTCGCGTGCTACGCGTTAATTTAGAACGTGTTTGTTGTTGCGGTTTAATAAAGGTGAACAATTCAGAAAATAATGACCAGAGCATACAAGCAAACAATTTTAACAACTAATTTAAGACAGGCTCAAGATTCTAATACACGAGTAACCAATTCATTCACTTCAACTTAGATTTTTCAAGTCAAATATTTTAAGAAGACATTTATGGGAATTTTTCAACCAGAAGGTATAACCTAAGTCCTCTGTTGATCAAGGACGGTTACAAGGACATCCTACAATATAACTCAACTTCTTACAATTACAAACTCGACTTCTTACAATTACACCCTTTGTAGTGCTTTCCCAATTGTATCTAAATTGCACCCCCTAGATTTAATTTAAGAATACAAGTGCTTGATAATTCAACCTGCATATGTTGTTATCAAAACTCAAATGCAGATACGAAGTTAACTAACAGAAAAATTGGATAAGTAGAAAAGAAATGCATACACATTTATCAACACATGACTAGTATTCGAAGTACCACCTTGAAACATATATATGGACAAAATTTTAAGATTGTTCAAATGATAGCAAAAATATGTTGTAATAACCGGAAATTTTTAGTTCCGATTATTTACGAGTCAAATCGGACTTTGACCGGTTGAGACCTTTCTCCGTCGATTAAAAAGTTTTATGATACTTGGAGTTGAAGTTTTGTTTTCTTTGACCTTTCTATCATTTTATGTTAAGGACTCTATTCATATAAAAAGGCACAAATCGATTTTTTTTCGTAACCCGTTAGAATAGTTTTTAACCGTCAAAATAGGTCGTCTGGGCCCATCAAGACTCGACATTCAGATTCGTAATGGGCAAGCCGGATGGGCCCATTAAAGAGTTGAGTGAAACCTGCTGCTACCCCTCCTCAACCTCACGTCTGTTGTTTTTTCCCTAACCCTAATTTCCTACCTTCACGTGAAACGCACAGCCGCTACCCTCCTCCCTGAACATCAACCGGCGCTCCACCCCTTACAACCATCAGTAGCACCGACCGGTGCCGGCCCTCCTCGTCGTCGTCGCCTTCGAACCCACGGACTCCTGCCCTACCTATTTCTTGTGCAAAACGAAACCCACAGCCCTAGTGCCTCCGCCTTCAACCTATCGCAACAACGGTCCAGCCGGCTCAACCTTCTTGCCGTCCCACTCGCGCCCACAACCAGAGGACTGTCCGCCTGTAGCCGAGCCATCAACCGGAGTCTTCGGCCGCTGCTGTCCCTCGTCCTCCTAGTCGCGCAGCAATCGATCGAAGGGGTGCACTCTTCTCCAGACTCGCAGCAACGCACCAGACAGCAGATCGCAAGAGCGGTGTACACCACCCTCGGATGCGTCCATCCCCTGGGCTGCCGGTGCTACTGGATTAGGCCGCGGGTGTGCCTCCTGGGATCCTGTCGAGCCTCCTCCCCAGCCGCTGGTGCATCCATGGGACGGTGATCTCGATTCCGTCTCCTTCCTCTTCCTACTCGTATTATTTGAGCTTGTCGAGTCTATCTTGTTGGGTAAACATCTTCCCTCCCTTCTCTACATTACACTCTATATATATATGTGTTGATGTGAGCACATTTGTATCTCGGAACCTGCATAACAGCCTCGAAGATGGCTCGTGGTGCTGCTGCGTTTTCTGGGTTGTAAAGTGATGAACTGTTAACTTCGGGTCCATTGTTGGGTAATCTAAACTCCTTCTTTTTGGCTGATTTACGAATATGATATAGTCGGTATTGCAGTGTATAACATACTAAAGTCTTAGAGTAATATGAGTTACAGTTTGAGAGTTATGACGTTGCAAAGTGGACTCCTCATGCAGTTTTTATATATGTGCTGAGTGTTGGGGAAAACAGCAAGTGATGTTGTTTTGTGAGATGGTTTTGAATAAGATCTTGATCTCCGTTGGGCTTGAATTTTGGATATGATATATTCGATATAATGTTGTAGAACATATTAAAATTTGGGAGGCATCCAGCGAGTGGTTTGGGAATTATGAATTTTCAAAGATTGAGTCGTAAGCAGTTTTTCTGTTGTGCTGAAATTCGGTTTTGTGAGATAGTTTTAAACAGGATTTTGATCTCCTTTGCAGCTGAATTTTGGATATATTATAGATAAGATTTTATAGTAGAACATATCAAAATTTGGGATAAATCCAGCGAGTAGTTTAGGAGTTATGATTTTTCAAAGTTAAGACAGTGTGTTGTTTGTTAAGTGTTATAACCAACTTTGAAATTTTTTGTAGAAGCGATGCTTTAACAGTTTTAAGAAATTCTTTCTCCTATGAGTAGATGAGATATCATAGATGATCTAGGGAATTATTTCGGAATTTTTATAAGATTATTCTAATTTTATATTTGAAGTTGTAGTTGGACTTTAGTGACTTTTCGGGAAATAGAAAATGGGTAGTTTTTCTAGTTGTTACCTAAAATCATCTTAGAGAGTAGAATATGGTTAGCTAGTCTCAAATAAGAGTTTAAACATAAATTATGAAATTTTTAGAAGTTTCGGGACCAAGGGTAAAATAGTCATTTTACCATAAATTAACATTGTAATCAATTCCGTTTTATTAAGACCTACTATCTTAGAAGTCTTAGACTTCTAATTACCTAGAAGGTGTGCTGACACACTTGCCTCCTTTGACAGGCTACTGAATTCCTACAGTTACCGATGAGTGGTGATTAAGAGAGTCGAGATTTGATTCTGGTAAGTCCACGGACTTACTTAGCTGGCTTCTTGTATGAGTGTAATGTGTATGAGTGGTGTTTGTTAGTTATGATAAACAATGAAACCGGATTAGGCCGACTTTATTATTTACGTAATTGACCCAAGTGTATGATAACGGGTCGTGACATCATCTGCCTAGCTCTTGCGAGAGTCTAGGAGGTTCCCTGCGACCAGCCCAGTCCGGTAGACGGTCAGATGCATTAGTACCATTCCGCGTTGGTAAACGGGGACATGGGCGAGGTTTGGGAATCCCTCATATCACAAAAGTATCATTAGTAATGACCTATCACCTAATTAAAGATAAGAAAGGATTGAGTGTGCATGTTGATTGTGTATGTTGTGTGTTTGTGCTTTTACCTTTATACTTATGCGTAGAATGTTAGCTAACGGTTTTACACCGCTTGTAGATGGCTTGCAGGTTAAGACAGTTGTAGAGAGATCCGGAGGAAATGGTCAGCCGGGTTCACGTACTCATTTAGTTGGGGACGGGGATGTCTTCTGTTCTTCATACGTGTCGTTTTAATATCTTTTCTTGTAAGGCTGATACATATCGAAAGAATTAGGAAAATGAGGCTTTTAAAAGTTCTACTTTGCAAAATGGGCTCCTACATAATATAGGAAAAAGTAGGCCTGCAAATAAAAAAAAAGGAAGAATGCAAATGACGGTGGTGGGTCCCTTCCTTCTACTTTTTTCTTTTATTTCTCATTCCTTCACTTTTATCTCTCCTCACTTTATCTCAACCGTAACTCTTCCCCTCTTGTAAATGATAGTGGTAGGCCCTAATTTCTCTATTCCTTCACTTTTCTCTCTCTTCATTAACTTCTAATTTTTCCCTCTATTTCTCATTCCTTCATTTTTCTCTCTCCTCACTTTATCCCACCCGAAACTCTCTCCCTCATGTATTTTTTGGGTAGTTGGAACCAAATCTATATTTTTGGCTAGGCTATTTCCACTAGGTTTTGGGTATGCTTTTGACTCGTTTTGTTAAATAATATTAGTATGTGTTTGATGAATTGAGTATACTGTTTACCCAATTTATGGGTATTATTATTTTATGTTGTAAAATGTTACCCAAATTATTGGTACGGTTGGGCATTATATGTTTATTGTTGGGTATGTTTTATGGTATGTTTCTTATTGTTGAGTATGTTTAAAGTGAAATGTTGGGTATGTTTTATGGTTACCCAAACTGTGTTATAATGACCAAATGTCATTTGGTATTGATGTTTGTGTAGAGTATCGATTTATGTAAAATTTGGGTATGATAAGTTCTACCCAATTTATGAGTGCATTGGGTATGAATATTTTATAACACAAAATTCTACCCAATTTATGGGTATGATATTTTTTGATATTTTAGTTTTTTTGGGTATGTTTGGGTTTTGGGTATGTATGTTTTCGAGTATATTTGTGTAGTTTGACAAAATTATTTTGGGTATGAATAGTAACGTTTTTGGGTAAGAAGGTGGGAAAATATGCATGTTTTCGAGTATATTTGAGATGGACAAGTTGATAGCTTTTGTACTATATTTATTCCAACCTATATTTTAGGGACCCAAATTTTCAATTGAAAAAGGGAGGAGTTTTAAATATCAACTCATTGGTCTAAAAGGCCCAATTCACCAATTTATCCATACATATTCTCCATGTATATATTGTTTACAGTTTTCAAATGTTTTAAATACTTTTGTGCCTTGATGTAAGATCCAAGTAAAATTGTTGTCAAACTATGGTCGGGACCCATTGTGAGGTCCTAACCAGTAGCTCCCCGAGTTCTCAGAATTTGGCGTGTTACAATATGGTATCAAAGCTCTGGGTTTACAACAATGGCACTCGAAATCTTCTGAAAGACCAAATGTATAAAATAACTAGAACCCGAAAGGGGTCTAAATTTTCAAAACGGATTTATGTATTTACACGCACGCATAGTCGGGTTGTTGGGTTAGTAGTACGTCGGACCACCATCGCTCTCCGTGGATCTCTACAACTTGGATCGATATGAGTTAGTATATAGACTTATTATGATGAGTATTAATGTATGTTGTATATATGTATATGTGTAGCATGTTAGTATCCTAAAGGATATATTATATCCTTTAGTTGTGATATCATGAAGCGATTATCGCCTCATGATAAATCGGTAGCAGACTTGAAGAGTTTTCAACACGAGACAAAGGACTCAAACCTTGGATCAAGTATTATACTCGGGTTGACGTCCTAGTAACCCTTGTTAACCATCCAAAGAACTAATAGGTGAAGAAGTAAAGTTGTGGAGATAATTTTGACCATAAGTACAATCAAATGAGGAAGAATTCCCGAGTCAACACAGATAGAAGAAATAGAAGGTCATACAAGGGACTTGGTTGTATGAAGCCAATAAATGAATTATAAGAACCATGCAAGAGACTACAGGAGTGCGGAGTAGAGATAACAATATTGGAACGAGACAAGTAGAATTGAGTACAACCAAGATCGCGGAATCAAGGACATTACCATCGAGGCGGATGCCCCACATACCATTATGGGCATGAGAAACCAGAAGAGATAAAGTGTCAATCTGAGTGTGATAATCTAAGGTGCACGGAATGAAGACCTATAATTGAGTGTAAAGCGAAAAGGCAGACCCCACAGATGTGGGGAGGGTTGACCTCCTCGAAAATATAAGAAGTTTGAAAGAAATCGCGACGCCAATATCCAAAGAATGGAGGCATGTAGCAGGGTCAACGGAGTTTCAGGAAGGCGATATTACCACCAACACTAGTGAAGAAATCTGTATGGGAGAACGACCTTGCTAGACTCGAGAGCCCAGGGTAACCCAAATAATCACGGGACCTAAGCCATCAACACAGATGGTCCATGCAAAAGGGAACTGCAAGTGGATGATCATTACGGCCATAAGAATTTCAAAGACGCTTGCAAGCTATCGTAAAAACTTGAAACGACTATTTATGCTAGGTGAATGACACAATCGGACTAGAGAAATGGAGTTAGCCCATAAGAAGCGGAAGGGTGGAAGGTAGAAGGACTAAAGAAGTATAAAATGATTTTTATGAGCAACTGTTTACCTACTAGCTAAGGAAAATTTTGACAGGTCACAAGTAACACGGAATGGAGACTTACAACTTAATGTAAGAGCGAAAGGTAGACTTCACGAGCAGGGAGACGTTTTGTCTTCTTTAAAAGATAAGAATTCTAAGAGGAATCACAACGCCAGTATCGAAAGGATCGAAGCCCTGTAACATAGTCAACCGAGATTAGAAGGAAATATTACAAACAACGCCGATTAAGAACCTGTGCTGGTGAGAATCTTGTAGGGGACTCAAAAGTCTAGGTTAACCCCATTTATAACAGAACATAAGTCATCAACACAGACGGTCCTTGTAAAGGGACTACAATTGGGTGGTAATTAAAAGTCATTGGAACTACAAGATGCTTACCATCTATCGTGGAGTGTTAAGAACAACTTTTGACGTTAGGCGAATGGCACAGTGAGACTTGAGAAAGAGAGTTGTCCCAAAGAAAGCAGAAGAGTGAAAGATAAGACGAACTAAAGAAGGATAAAAGGATTAATCTAGTAGGTGATGTGCACCAAAAGTTTAATACCAGTAAAGGTATGAAATTGAGATAAGTCAATTATAGACTGATCGATGTCAACCAAGGACGTGCAAGTATGGTTTGGTATTGACGAGTTATCTGCCGTTAAGAAGAGATATTTGTGACTGTGGATCTATGGAGTAGCTTTACCGTGCCTTGGAGGATTTCCTCCAGTAGGCAACGACAACCTTCTTGGATAAATTAATGGTATAGAGAAAACCATGTTAGAGATTTCGGGATGGTTTGTTTACATCAAACTTTGGTCGAGTCAAAGAGTTTGGATTGTAATACTTCATCCGGATAGGAATTATGGTGTAATCGGGAGAAAGAGTGTTGAGGACAATCATTTTAGACTTACGCAAAATGTCCGTATAATTGATGAATGACAACAGAACTATCAGAGTAGTGCATCGGAAGCGTGGTGGGTCCTAACCCACAGAGCATGAAGCTCAATGGTACAACAAAAAGACGTGTCGAGTTTAAAATAATAATAGTTGGTGAGATGCATTTGTTTAAAAAGAACGTGAGATAGGCTACGTGGAGTGACTGGAAATAATGTATGGGAATATGGAGATTATAGAAAAAGAGTGCTACCCAATTATGGGTCCGAGTGGAGAATGACGGCTTCACTACATGTTGCTAGACAAGTGAATTTTGAATCCTATACTAACGGAGTACTCTGGAGTGAGTTTCTGGATGGATTAAGAGAAGAATTAATGACGTTGTAGAAGTATTGTGCAGGGCTTACACTAGAAAGTTCAAAGAGAGTAACTACCTTACTGAGTAGGAAGACATATAAGGAAAGAGCGTTAGGAGTATACTTGCAACCCGGTAATCGAGCATCGAGAAAGCATAATCTCGGGTAGAGTTTACTTGTGATGTTATATCGGAACGGATCCGAGTTGCATTTCAAGTCAGAGCGATATTATAGGTCTGATAGACGTGGTGGATAAAAGAGTGCAATGTTGATGGTGTGTTAGCAGTTATTGAGTAGATATGACCAAACGGCGGTGATGTGAGACCATCTTGTGTCTAGTATCAACATTCTGGACACATCTATGTCACTTAAGATCTTGGAAACAGTGTAAGAAGCTTGGGTTGGGTCAGTAATATATTAAAGATCTATAAAGACTAGACGACGTCGATGAAACGCAGAGAAGGACTACCGGATTTCTAATTGTGGAGTTATATCAAATTTAAGACCAAAAAAAAAAAAGAAAGTATGTGATAAATCTTTAACGGAGGAAAGATCCGATTGGGTCACAATAAGGAAACAGGACCAAACAAGTTGTATTACAAAGAGCATTAGACAATTAGTAAAATGCCGGTAGATGTCTGAGAACTTGGTTACAAAGTTGATAGGCGGGATCTTCCAAAGGGTTAGCAGTGAGTGGATTCAGCGGAAGGAATAAAATTTTATAGCTATTTTGGTAGAGTCATCAAAAGAGCCGAATTTGAGTTTAGAATAGTAATTATTGATATCTTAAAGTAGATTGAAAAGTTATTCTCCGACTAACATTCTTACCCATACTAGAGGGTGTACACCTAGTGATTTACATGTCTCAGTTGGGAGAGAACATACCGGAGTGGGGACACGTCATCAACTATGAGTACTTGATAGTTGAGCCATATTATACTTTATAGTGTATCCGGTGGCCATCTTAGAGCGCAGTACTAGACGTCTGTGGTGTAAGGAGAGATCGATGTTGAGGATCCAGGGTTCCAGACGAGGAGTCGATGAGGCTACTTGGGAGATGGAGGAGAGCCTTAGACGTAGTCATCCCGAGTTCTTTGCGGGGTTAGCCACTACTACTGTACCGACGAGTTAGTGCTCGAATGTTATTGTGTGACTTTGTGATTATACATTGGATTGGGTAATTATGTTTTGTGTGCTGCATGATTCTAATGATTGAGTAGTTCTTGCATGTTAGGACATGGGGTTGAAAGTTTAGTAGAGACCAAATTAGACTCTTCTATTTATGGAAGTCATTTGTTTAGATACCTTATTCTAAGTTTCGGGACGAAACTTATTTTTAAGGGGGTACTGATGTAATAACCGGAAATTTTTAGTTCCGATTATTTTCGAGTCAAATCGGACTTTGACCAGTTGAGACCTTTCTCCGTCGATTAAAAAGTTTTATGATACTTGGAGTTGAAGTTTTGTTTTCTTTGACCTTTCTATCATTTTATGTTAAGGACTCTATTCATATAAAAAGGCACAAATCGATTTTTTTTCGTAACCCGTTAGAATAGTTTTTAACCGTCAAAATAGGTCATCCGGGCCCATCAAGACTCGACATTCAGATTCGTAATGGGCAAGCCGGATGGGCCCATTAAAGAGTTGAGTGAAACCTGCTGCTACCCCTCCTCAACCTCACGTCTGTTGTTTTTTTCCCTAACCCTAATTTCCTACCTTCACGTGAAACACACAGCCGCTACCCTCCTCCCTGAACATCAACCGGCGCTCCACCCCTTACCACCATCAGCAGCACCGACCGGTGCCGGCCCTCCTCGTCGTCGTCGCCTTCGAACCCACGGACTCCTGCCCTACCTATTTCTCGTGCAAAACGAAACCCACAGCCCTAGTGCCTCCGCCTTCAACCTATCGCAACAACGGTCCAGCCGGCTCAACCTTCTTGCCGTCCCACTCGCGCCCACAACCAGAGGACTGTCCGCCTGTAGCCGAGCCATCAACCGGAGTCTTCGGCCGCTGTTGTCCCTCGTCCTCCTAGTCGTGCAGCAATCGATCGAAGGGGTGCACTCTTCTCCAGACTCGCAGCAACGCACCAGACAGTAGATCGCAGGAGCGGCGTACACCACCCTCGGGTGCGTCCATCCCCTGGGCTGCCGGTGCTACTGGATTAGGCCGCGGGTGTGCCTCCTGGGATCCTGTCGAGCCTCCTCCCCAGCCGCTGGTGCATCCATGTGACGGTGATCTCGATTCCGTCTCCTTCCTCTTCCTACTCGTATTATTTGAACTTGTCGAGTCTATCTTGTTGGGTAAACATCTTCCCTCCCTTCTCTACATTACACTCTCTATATATATGTGTTGATGTGAGCCCATTTGTATCTCGGAACCTGCATAACAGCCTCGAAGATGGCTCGTGGAGCTGCTGCGTTTTCTGGGTTGTAAAGTGATGAACAGTTAACTTCGGGTCCATTGTTGGGTAATCTAAACTCCTTCTTTTTGGCTGATTTTCGAATATGATATAGTCGGTATTGCAGTGTATAACATACTAAAATCTTAGAGTAATATGAGTTACATTTTGAGAGTTATGACATTGCAAAGTGGACTCCTCATGTAGTTTTTATTATGTGCTGAGTGTTGGGGAAAACAGCAAGTGATGCTGTTTTGTGAGATGGTTTTAAATAATCTCTTGATCTCCGTTGGGCTTGAATTTTGGATATGATATAGTCGATATAATGTTGTATAACATATTAAAATTTGGGAGGCATCCAGCGAGTGGTTTGGGAATTATGAATTTTCAAAGATTGAGTCGTAAGTAGTTTTTCTGTTGTGCTGAAATTCGGTTTTGTGAGATAGTTTTAAACAGGATTTTGATCTCCTTTGCAGCTGAATTTTGGATATATTATAGATAAGATTTTATAGTAGAATATATCAAAACTTGGGATAAATCCAGCGAGTAGTTTAGGAGTTATGCTTTTTCAAAGTTAAGACGGTGTGTTGTTTGTTAAGTGTTGTAACCAACTTTAGAAATTTTTGTAGAAGCGATGCTTTGACAGTTTTAAGAAATTCTTTCTCCTATGAGTAGATGGGATATCATAGATGATCTAGGGAATTATTTCGGAATTTTTATAAGATTATTCGAATTTTATATTTGAAGTTGTAGTTGGACTTTAGTGACTTTTCGGGAAATAGAAAATGGGTAGTTTTTCTAGTTGTTACCTAAAATCATGTTAGAGTAGAATATGGTTAGCTAGTCTCAAATAAGAGTTTAAACATAAATTATGAAATTTTTAGAAGTTTCGGGACCAAGGGTAAAATAGTCATTTTACCATAAATTAACACTGTAATCAATTCCGTTCTATTAAGACCTACTATCTTAGAAGTCTTAGACTTCTAATTACCTAGAAGGTGTGCTGACACACTTGCCTCCTTTAACAGGCTACTGAATTCCTATAGTTACCGATGAGTGGTGATTAAGAGAGTCGAGATTTGATTCTGGTAAGTCCACGGACTTACTTAGCTGGCTTCTTGTATGAGTGGTGTTTGTTAGTTATGATAAACAATGAAACCGGATTAGGCCGACTTTATTATTTACGTAATTGACCCAAGTGTATGATAACGGATCGTGACATCATCTGCCTAGCTCTTGCGAGAGTGTAGGAGGTTCCCTGCGACCAGCCCAGTCCGGTAGACGGTCAGATGCATTAGTACCATTCCGTGTTGGTAAACAGGGACAGGGGCGAGGTTTGGAAATTCCTCGTGTCACAAAATAAGTATCATTAGTAATGACCTTTCACCTAATTAAAGATAAGAAAAGGATTGAGTGTGCATGTTGATTGTGTATGTTGTGTGTTTGTGCTTTTACCTTTATACTTATGCGTAGAATGTTAGCTAACGGTTTTACACCGCTTGTAGATGGCTTTCAGGTTAAGACAGTTGTAGAGAGATCCGGAGGAAATGGTCAGCCGGGTCCACGTACTCATTTAGTTGGGGACGGGGATGTCTTCTGTTCTTCATATGTGTCGTTTTAATATCTTTTCTTGTAAGGCTGATACATATTCTCCATGTATATATTGTTTACAGTTTTCAAATGTTTTAAATACTTTTGTGCCTTGTTGTAAGATCCAAGTAAAATTGTTGTCAAACTATGGTCGGGACCCATTGTGAGGTCTTAACCAGTAGCTCCCCGAGTTCTCGGAATTTGGGGTGTTACATATGTTACCTCTTTGGAAACAAATTTAAGATAGTTATCGTGAAGGAGGGCAAAGAACTTGTTGATGATCTTGTAAAACTCCCTTTGTCCGTATCTAGGAGAGTTGTTGAGATCATTCACAAGAACAAAGAAGCTAACACCGGTAGGACTCAAATCAAGCTTCCTTATCGTCTACTGCAAGAACTGCATCAACCATTTCATGAACATTTTTTGTTTTTTAGACAAAATATAAAAAAACTATGTCAAGAGATACACAATAGATTACACATGTAAATGAAAATAGAACTAACTAGAATATCTTAATTTCTTTGGATCTTTATTCACCACCGCAATCGTGAACTCTGCAAAATGATGCACTTGTCTGAGCATGCAACTTAAGTTTCCTAGTTGCATCACTTAAAAATAGTCTTAGCATCTTATACCATCCATCACAAGCTCATGCCTTTCACAGAGTCACAACATATTTTCTTTTACATAAAAGAAAAATATAAAATATAAAGACAAAAGCACTAATGCTTCAATATATCATAAAGTGTTGTCCCTATTTGAGCTCTTCCAACTTCCGTTTTTTAAGACAATGCAAGAACTTGAGCATTATTTGCATATTTGCCCTGCCTCATCCCGTTCCATATTAATCTTCTTTTCCACCAAAGGAGACAACAAACCATCCAAATTCATCGATGATATTTCACAACCTTGTCTAGGAATGAGACCAATAGGTAAATCTCAAAATATAAAAAAAATAGACAAACAAGTGATTTAAACAAGTAAAAAAAAGAAAATCGAAGGCAATGACTGCTTTGACAGAATAGAAGATCACTTGGAACTACTAGCAGGGTGATCATTTCAATGAGAGACAAACTATGTATGGCTTCGTAGATTATCCAAACAGATGATTTACACAATGAGTTTATGATGTACTAGTTTCTCGGTGCTATAAATGTTTTTGTTTAATAAATAGCACAGCAATGTTACAATGAGTTTGTGATGATAATAATTCAAGAGGGAAAGATCAAGTTATGTCTGACCAACAAACTCTTTTCTAGAGAACACAATATACATTGGGCCTGAGCGAGCAAGATTCGGAGATATTTCAACAACCTACACATCAATGGCTCAGAGCGTTCACATACAGAAAGATGCCTTTCGGTTTGTGCAAAGCTCTAGCTACTTTTCAAAGATGCATTATGGCGATCTTCTCAAATCTGATCGAGGATGTTGTGGAAGTCTTCATGGACGATTCCTCCGTTTATGGAGGATCTTTCGGTGAATGCTTAATTCATCTCACCAAAGTACTTAAACTCTACGTTGAATCAAAACTCATACTCAATTGGGACAATTTTCATTTTATGGTAAACAAAGGGATAGTTCTTGGACATCTAGTCTCACAAAGAGGGTTCAAAGTTAATAGAGATAAAGTAGAGCTTCTCGAAAAGTTGTCACTACCTTCCTCTGCCAAAGGTATAAGAAGTTTTCTTACTCATGCTGGTTTTTATTGATGTTTCATTCGATATTTATGTAAGATAACTAAACCATTGAATAACCTACTTATTAAAGATATTGCTTCTTAGTTCATGTAGGAATGCCATGAAGTTTTCGAGAAACTAAAGGAAGCACTAGAAATTACTCCGATCATGCAGGTGCCCGATTGGAACCTTTGATTCACAATCATGTGTGATGCTAGCGATTGCATAGTTAGTGTTGTCCTATGGCAAAGAAAGTAGAAGAAGCTTCATGCCATATACAATGCCAACAAGACACTAGATCCTACACAAGTGAACTATGCCACAATTGAAAAGAGCTTCTCGCCATCGTCTACACCTTTGATAAATATAGGTCTTATATAGTTGGTTCAAAAGTCATTGTCTATACTGATCATGTTTCTATTAAACACCTCATTACTAAGAAAGATGCAAAAACAAGGCTAATAAGATGAATATTGTTGCTTCAAGAGTATGACTTGGAAGTGCAAGACAAGAAAGAAATTGAGAATCTTGTCGTTGATCACCTATCTTGCCTTCTACTTTCTGCTCATACTTATCATGTTGATGGTCCTATTAGTGATGATTTTATGGACTATCACCTCTTCAACTTCGAGACATGTTTCCAAATCTCCACATAAGAACATAACATGCCTTGGTATGGTGATATTGTGCATTTCTTGGTTTGCAACGAGTTACCTCCTAGACTCACATATCATCAAAAGAAGAAGTTCTACAAGAACTTCAATTACTACTACTACGAGGAACCTTTTTTGTACCACAAAGGCTCCGACAGTGTGGATTGAAGATGTGTCCTGTAAGAAGAAACATACAACATCACAGGTCATTATCATTCCCATCCAGCTGGTGGACACACCATCACCGGAAAGACGATAACTAAAATCCTTCAATGTAGTTTTTTTTTTGCCTAATATTGTTAAAGATGTGCGTAAATTTGTTGCAGCTTGTGATTCTTGCTAGAGAACAAGTAACATATCAAAGAGGAACGAAATGCCATTGCACAACATTCAAGAGATCGAATTGTTTGACTACTGTGGAATTGACTTCATGGGACCATTCTGATACGGGAATTCCCGTAATTTGCACGATCTTGTTGGATTGATTTCTTCGATGAATCAAGCAAAAGAGAAAATTAGATAATGACACTTAAAAAATGAAAAATAAAAAGAAGGATAGATATGGAAATGAATTCCAAATAATGAAGGAGAAAGAACCTAGGAGATCAAGGGAAAAAACCTTGATCTTGATTGATCAAAACCCGTATCTCCGTCTTACGTTAACCCGACTAACAATATAACCTTACAAAAACCTCAAGATGAAGCAAGTACAAGGAGGAGGCAAGTGAGGAACTTTGAAGCACCAATCTTTAGAAAGATTGACACAAATAAAGATTCAATCAAGTTGTACAACACTCAACAATTTCCCAATCAAACCTCTCTTTTTGATTAGAAATTTGTGGAAAATAAACTATGACAAATTGTCTTTAGTTTCAAACTTAACTTGATAAAACTAAAACTAGGGAAAGCTATTTATAGGGCTAGCAAGCCTTGCAACCTAAGCTATAGATTAAATGCAAGAGTTTTGAAATACTAAAACAATTGAATTAAAAGCATTAAAACTTTAGACTCATATGTCTAATTTATTCTTCAACAACTATTTAAGCAACGTGTAGGGTGAAATAGTAGCCATGAGTGCGGGAATGATAAACGTTAGAAACGCATCATCTTCTTGAAGATGTGCAGAACCCGCGGGTACGGTGAACAGTAGCTGCGGGAGATGGATCAGAGGAGAAGTGAAACGTCAGCAATCTTTCTGTTTTGATCTGCGGATGCGGGTTGAAGCATCCGCGAGTGCGGAATCAGGCCACAGGTGTAGAAAAAGGCAGCCACGGGTGCAGACGGAGCAGTCTAGCCACGGGCATGGATAAAAGGAACAGCGGGTGCGCCACCTTGAGCCGTGGGCACGAGCAAAATCTCCGTGGGCGCGGCCTTGTGTCACCGCGGGTGTGGATTGTTGAGTCGTGGTTGCGCCCTTGTGTCGCCATGGGCGTGGCCTTGTGTCACCGTAGGTTTAGATCGCTGTGCCATGGATGCGAACAAAGTTGCCATGGGTGCGGCCTTTTGGGTGCTATGAGTGTAGTGTCTAGGCTATCTCAGATGCTCCTCATTTGATCGTTTTCTCCTTGATAAAGTGATGGTTCCTTGTGTAGGTCCCTAAAGCCTTGTTGGATAGGCCAAAGATGGTCCCACATCAAACTCCCCTTCTTGGAAAATATACGAACTCGAATCTTGGTGACCCTCAAATTGTATTTATTCCTTAGAGGCTTGTAACACATTTCGGAGTTGCTTTAGCTTAGTAAAATCTGGACTCCCTTCCTTCATTCGTGTGCTCTTCCCTCTCTTCTTGTCATTTCCTAGTTCATTGCTTATTCCCTTATGCTTTTCACAACTTTCAGCAACCTGTTATAAGAGCTGTCAAACGGGGTTTATGGGTCAGGTTCGGGTCGGGTTATAACAAGCTTGGATCGGAATTGAGTCGGGTAAAAAGTATGCTTGGTTTTTAAACAGTTTGTTTCGGGTCGGGTCGGGTACCAAATGTTCGGGTTAAAACGGGTTATCGGGTAGCATCGGTTCTTTTTGTGGTGTCAAACGGGGTTAGCGAGTCGAGTTTGGGTAGGGTCAAACGGGGTCGGGTTGGAGTCGAGTCGGGTATATATAGGTTTGTTTTTGTTAGCGGGTTGTTTCGGATCACGTCAATTTGGGTCGGTACTAGTTGTTCGGGTTGGAACGGGTCATCGGGTAGACTTGGTTCTTGGGCCATCACAAATTGGTTTAGTTGGTCACTTCGGGCCGGATTATTTTTGTTTTGTAATATTTCGAGAGGTGCCAATTAAGGCGAGTCAAGTTTGGTTGGGTCAAAGATGATATGATTTTCTAACATCTTGATTCAGGTCGGTTTTTGGATGGTGCAATTTTCCGAGTTAAATCCAAATTACCTAGTTATGTGAATATTTTGGTCTAATAAAATATGGCATCCATAGATGATTTTAGTTGGATAGGATAATATTCGCCAATATGATTAGTATGGGTGGCAAAACCAATTTGATCCAGCAATCCGGTCCGAAAAATCCGTTGACTCGATCCGAAAAAACCCCGATATTTTAGTACCCGTTTTGAGCCGGTCCGAATCCGATACGGGAGATCTTCCTCGATCACCAGATCAGATACTGATCAGGGTGTTAGGCATCCGAATATCCACGGATATCCGAATAATCCTAGATATCCGAATAATCACGGATATCCGAATAATTCGGGATATCCACCTATCCGGATACTCACGGATGAGTGGATCACCGGATATGCATGGATAATTGGATATCCAAATATCTGTGGATCATCGGATTCGTTGCCTCATCGGATTGGTCCGAGTACCCGTTTTGTTTTAGGAAGGATAAATCAACATTGTATGTACAAATATATATATTTTAAAATATATGTATATGTATTAATGGGAAAATATTTGAGTTAAGCATAATAATGAATTAATAATGTTAATTTGTTACAACTTAATAACTTATGCATATTTCGTTACTTCATAAGTTCATAATAATCTTTTACTATAAGTGGGTCTGATTTTAAAATATAGATTCTTATAAATATGATTATAATTTGGTCTTAATTATAATCTTTTAATTGAAATTAGTCTCACTTAAATGAACAAATGTCTATAATAATCTTTAATTATAAGTTCGTCTCGTACTCTCGTTTTCACATATAGTTATAAAATTTAAAGATATAGATATCTATTGTTTTAAAATTCTAAATTTTATTTTCTTATTATAACATACTTAATTATTCTTTTTTTTTTATCATCTATATGATTATCATATTTACTTTGATTTTGTTTAGTGCCTTTTAATTGTTTTTTCATTACATTTTTGTGATAAATAAATTAGAAAATACATATCCAACTCAAACGGATATTCAGATCAAGAGGATATTCGGGTCAATTGGATATCCGGATTCGGCTAAATTATTTTTGCATATTCAGATCAAGAGGATATCCGGATCAATTGGGTCAAACAAAAGTCATTCGGATTTTCCGGATATCCATGGATAAATAATCCGATCCGATCAAACCAAATCATTTTTGCATACTATGTTTTGGAATCTAGATCAGTCGGACATCCGGATAATTATCCGATCCGATCCTGAGAAAATTGCCGGATATCCAACCAAATACGGATCGGAATAGATATCCAAATCTTAAAACCGGGAGATATTTAAGACGAGTGATCATTACAATTATCATAAATTCATAATCATCGTTCTTTATATTAATGATAAACTTATCTTTGATAATTGAATCATTGATACCTCAGGACATTAGACATGTCTTATATTTAACACAAACTAGTTATAAGAATAAGAATTAAAACGACTCGATATAAACTTATAGTATTTAATATGTATAATAAAACATAAGTTAAGAAAATAAATTTGTTAAATTAAAATGGATATCCGAGTTCTTGTAAATGAATATCTGAGTTATAACAATAAGAATTAAAACGACTCGATATAAACTTATAGTATTTAATATGTATATTAAAACATAAGTTAAAAAATTAAATTTGTAAAATTTAGATGGATATCCGTGTTATTGTAAATGGATATCCGAGTTATAAGAATAAGAATTAATGCGACTCAATATAAACTTATAGTATTTAATATGTATAATAAAACAAAAGTTAGAAAAAAACAAATTTGTAAAATTTAAATGGATATCCAAGTTCTTGTAAATGGATATCCGAGTTATAAGAATAAGAATTAAAACGACTCGATATAAACTTATAGTATTTAATATGTATAATAAAATATAAGTTAAAAAAATAAATTTGTAAAATTTAGATGGATATCCGCGCTTTTGTAAATGGATATCCAAATTATAAGAATAAGAATTAAATCGACTCGATATAAACTTATCTTTAGAAATGTTGATGTTCTAAACATGATATTGAATGTTATTTAGGTAGAACTTGTTTATTCAATATGCATAAAATATAGTCGATGTATGACTAATTATTTGTAAAATGACCCTATTTGTGGATAAATACTACCTATTTTCTCTTTTGATAAATCATATCAAATTATCACTTTAACTCAAAACTCAAAATCTATTAAATCAAACTAAATAGTTTTTTATTTTGTAAGAGAAAAGTAAAGATGAAAACTTAACATATTCTATACATATCATGAATTTATGATACATGTAAGAGTAATGAACTTATGATATATGTAAGAGTATTATTGATTTAAAATTTTAGGTTTTAGTTGTGTCATTTTTTTTTTATCAATTTACTCCAAATTAACATGTCATATTGGCTCGGATTACTTCATAGTTCATACTTCATACTATCACGCCATTTTACTTCACATTATCAAGGATATCTAGGGTCGGGTTATTTTGGGCTGACGGGTTATTTCAAGTCGGGTTACTTTGTGCTAACAGGTCATTTCGGGTTGGGTGACTTCAGGCTATCGAGTCATTTCAGGTCGGGTTACTTCGGGATATCGGGTCATTTCGGATCGAGTTACTTCGGGCTATCGGGTCATTTCAGGTCGGGTTACTTCGGGTCATTTCGGGTCGGGTTACTTCGGGTTGTTGGGTCATTTTCGGGTTATTCTGCTCGGGTTTTATCGGGTCCGGGTCTTTTTCGGGTTCGACCATTCGGGTTGTTTATTATTTCGGGTTAAATCAATATCAAGCGGGTCGGTTCCGGGAAGTTTCTTTTTTTGAAAATTTTCAGGGCCAAGTCGGGTTCGGGTTTGTCGGGTCAGTTTCACGGGTCGGGTCAACTTTTGACAACTCTACTTGTAATGGCGTCATAGGTTTAAGAGTTAATGAATATCCATTGAATTCAAAAGAATGTCTATTGGTAAACCCATCATGCATAACTCTCCTATCAAATTGCCGTGAACATCCTACAACAATATTGCAAGCTTACATGGGAACAACATCACAAATAAAAGAGTCCTCATAATGACCCAAAGTGATAGTAACTTTATCTTGTTTATTCACTTTTAATTCACCACAATCATTCATCCAATGTAATTTGTATGCATAGAGTGATAAATAGTGGTAATTTGCATTTTGTTAATTAATTCAGTGCTAGCTATGTTGCAATAACTACCTCCATCTATGATAATAATACACAATTTTCCCTTAATGAGACATCCAGTATGAAATAGGTTCTCTCTTTGATTATCTTCATAATGGGCCATTTTAACATGAAAAGTTCTCCTAGCTGTCAAAGATTCACCATGTTCATATTCAATGCAATCATCGTTATCATCATACTTATGCTTAATTTCAATTTTAATGTCATTTTCGTGCTCATGATCATCATCACTTGCATAATGTCCTAGATGATTTATGGTTAAAGTTCTTGATGCGGGGTGAAAGCCACAGTTTCCCGATCTAGATTGAAAGTCCTCAAATCGAACAATAGAAGGAAATCTCGGGCGAGATTTAATGAAAAACAGACCGAGATTTATCAGAAAATCAGAATGCGGAATGATGAATGATATGAAAATATAGGAAGATGATAATATGGAATGATAAATGATAGATATAGAAAGATAAGACTATTATAGTACTTGCAAAGAACCTTGACCAATTATGTGTCAAAACCCGATACAAAGAATTACCTTTCACCCTTCCTTTTTTTAACTTTACACAAGCCTTCTAGATAAGACAAGCACAATGAGGGACCAATTTGACTTGTAGCACCAACCTTCAAAAGATTAACACACACAAGAACAAACCTAGCAAAGATTCACAACTTTTCAGCAAAAAACTCTCCTTTTGATTGAATAGAAATGATAAAATGCAAACCCGTGAGCAAAGTCACAAGTATCTCACAATAATCTAGAAGTAATAATCACAATTAAGCTATCTAACAATCTCCCCCTCTAAGGCTATTTATAAGGGAGATCTCCTATGTATACTCGAAAGATATATTTAAAAGATAATCTAGGAAATATATCTTTTCAAGATAATCTAAAAATAATCCTAAAAGATAGGATCCAAAAATAACAACTCCCTTAGGATAGTTTGAGAGCTTTAAGGAAATAAAATAAAAAAGATAGTTGCCAAAATTAAAAGATCTTGATCGGATTTTCAAGAGCTCATTAGAGACCAAATCTCGGTCGAGATTCTTGGGGATCAACCGAGATTCCTTCTCTACAACTCATTCTTGATCTTCTTTGTTGGTTGTTCCTCTCGGATCCTTTTAATCCTCGATCTTGTGATTGGTCCTTGTATGAGTGCTTTCAAGGATGGTCCCACATCATACTCCCCTTCTTGGAAAAGATTCGACCTCAAATCTTCACCTTGCTCGTTACTAATCATATCGGAACTTGAATCCGTTTGGAGTAGAGACCGCAATGTATACTCTCATGGAGGATACCTTGAAGTTTGTAAAACTCGTGTCTTGAAGACGAGTCGTGCAACACTCAGCAGCAGCAAATCTTGGTCATCAAACATAAATCTAGGGCGAGATTTTTCTTTAGGAATGGCTGAGCTATCTAATAAGTATCCGTACGCCGTTGTTGGTGACGCTAACTAAGGGTGGAGTGTAATTCCATCCTCTTCTAGTGGTGATTCCTTAGGATCTCCAGGATCAAGAAACAAATTCATGTTCATCTGATCGTCCTTGTTCCCTACTAACTTTCCTACAATAACACTTACTCGCTCCTTAATAGGAAACGGTATAAGATCAAAGAATGTTATGGAAAACAACGTAATCACAAAATCATTATTGTTTAGAGTTGTATATGGATCACAACTCCTAGAGTAAGCACAATTAATAGGAGATAATAATAATAATAATATAAAGTCAAATGTATAGTTACTCCCCTTCTTAGCTTTAGATAACTCCTTAGATATGTCCATGCTAAGCTCAGAAAGAAACCTTGAAGGGATGGGGTGAGGTCCAGTAGATTGTAATCGAAATAATCAACGAAAGTAGGTTATCTCGGGTAAGAATCTCAGCCGAGATTTTTGGAAACTGGCCGAGATTTATTCTTTGGAATGCAATCTTGCTTTCCTATGTCGTGGTTTTGTTCTGATTATGATAGAACTTCCTTCACCACACACTCTTCTGGCATTCCTTGAATATTGACTTTGTGTGTATCCTCCTTCTTGACAATCTCATCTTGCAATCCTATAATAAAGTTCACTCGCTTCCTCTTGGATAACGGTGCACGATTAAGGTTTTGAAGAAGTAACGCATTAACAAAATCATGGCAATGCAAAGCATACAACACTCTATGTCATTTCAAACTTTCATTAACAATCTTATGCATAACATACCTCCTATGGTAATCTAACAATGCAACAACTTGAGGATGCATTGCATAAAACTTAGGCACATCAGAAGATAGATTACTAGGACTTTGTACTAAAGAACAATCTAAAGATGAATGCAACAACTCATGATCATGCACATCACATTTAAGAGAATGTTCTTCCATACTTTTATATATATATATATGTGTGTGTGTGTGTGTGTGTGTGTGTGTGTGTGTGTGTGTCATGTTTATCATTATCTACTTCAATTATCAAACCAGATTCCGATAACTACACATGGTCATTAATAGGGACAAATGGTTTAGAAACATTAACCTTTTCAACTTGGATATCCCCTATTAATGCGATCAACTAGTTACATACTTCTGCCCAATCATCTCGGATCTTCTCTAAGGAATCGTAATCCTTAATAGAAAGATGTCTATGTGGTTCCGCCCTTGGATAAGACTCCTTGTCATGTACAAATCTATCATGTGATGGAGGAGGTTTATATGAATCATAATAGCTATCCCTTATGGAACGTTGATCATACCTATGATAATCCCTCTCATCCTCGAATTCCTAAAAATCAACATACTTCGGAGCGTTAGGTATATCATAATATTGATTTGAATATCTCATACCTTGCTTATAATGGACTTGTGGATGTGGTTACAGGGCTGGAGTTCTATACGGAACACGTGAACGTCCGTCATCCTCATTCATCGATCTCCGTTGAGGAAAGTATTTATTAAACCTCGACTGGGACAAATCTCGGTCAAAATCTCGGGCGAGATTTTGCTCTGGGAACCGATATTTTCCTCTGGCATGATATTTCGGGTGATAATCCTACATAATCACATAAAGTAACAACAAATGCGTGCCATTAGTGAAAACAAGGGTTCCTTACCTGTCTTCTCTTGCACTCACACTCAGTTGTAAATTACAAGCTAATTTGATGTAATTGTCTTGAATGGATTAATGCTCCTTTACCAATCTATGCCCTAGCTTCCACTAGAACTTCCTCGGATGCCTCAAGTAGTCAACTTGTGTTCGGAAGAAAGGTTCTTGGTTGGAAGATAGTGAAAGGGTGACTGTTGGTGTCTTCACACAATGGTTCAAGATAGAAAGAATATTGCAAGTATGACACAACTAATATGATAGAAAGTATAGATAATAACTAACACACTCAAAGAAAAACTCAAGTGCTTAGAGTAGAAAAGAGGCTAAGGAAAGGTACACACAAGAGATTAAGAAGAGAGAAAGAATGTACCTTGAGTTTGTGAAGTTAGAAAGAGAGATAGCCAGGATTGGTTTTGGGTATGACTACGACTCTTAATTGTTTCAAGGTTATTACAAAAACTCTTCCTTTGTTGGGCTCTTGTACACGGTGCACTTGGATTCTTCAAATTATGCCTCAGAAATTTCTCGAAAATTGACAACAATAGCAAATTTTGGGTGAAGATCTCCGCCGAGATTCCTGAGGGTTGACCGAGATTGTTGAAAAAAAATCGACTCTTTGTGTTGACGTTCAACAATCACCTTTTGGGGCTTCTACTCCTTGGTTTCCTTGTGATCTTTAACTGCTGGAGAGGTGTTTATAGCTTGTTTGAAAAGGTGGATAGGATCTTATATACTAGATAAGATCGTTAACTTTAAGCACAAAACTTTGTGCGCTCTTTCCGTAGGGTTAAGCGGGGTTTTCAAGGTCAACGGCTGGTTTGTGTTTGGTTGGGGCGTTTCTCTCGTCCAAAACTTACACAAAGCAATGCATGTTAATCTCAAATAATCTCGCAAAAATAGAGAACAAGAAAAGACTCAACTTTTATATTACTCAAAGAAAACTCAAAAAATATTGACTTAAACTTGATAAGTGTAACACCTCGAATCCGCGGGACTCGGGATGCTACGGGCTGGGACCTCACAAAGGGTCCCGACCCTTAGCTTGACAACAATTTCACCGGATCTTTCCAACATAGCACAAATAAAGGCAAATATCGAAAACATTTTATTGCAATGCAAACAATTCGTAAAGAAAGGTACAATTTGGAAACTCAGCCGAGTCCTCAAAATAACACAACTCCAAAAACGTCCCCGTCCTATAATGTACGGAGACCCCGGTTGTCCACTCCTCCACCTCACTCGGTGGCATCTCTAACCTGCAAGACATCTACACAATCGGTTTAAAAACGTTAGCTAATATTCAAAGCATTAGAAACAAGGTGATGAGACAAACACAGAAATAAACAAAACACTCAACATGGTCAAAACACACAAGCCCGATTCATTAAATTTTTATTTATTAAGTCGTATCCCGTTACTAATTCAATTTCCGTTTGTGACACGAGAATCACCGCATGATCTCGCCTCGGTCCCTACTCATCGTCAAGGAATGACACTGATGCATCTGGCCGTCTACCTGCTCGGGCTAGTCGCCGAGAACCCCCTAGCTCTCCGCAAGAGCTAAGCAGTGTTGTCACCGCCCGTTATCATACACTTAGGCCAATAATAAATAAAGTCGGTAATTTTGATTCCGGTTTAATTGTTATACAATAAACGATAAATAAACACCACCAAACACACATCGGAACTAATACGACGAATACAAGCTAAGTAAGTCCCCCACTTTTGTAAAACCCCGAATCCGCGGGACTCGGGATGCTACGGGCTGGGACCTCACAATGGGTCCCGACCCTTAGCTTGACAACAATTTCACCGGATATTTCCAACATGGCACAAATAAAGGCAAATATCGAAAACGTTTTAATGCAATGCAAATAATTCGTAAAGAAAGGTACAATTTGGAAACTCAGCCGAGTCCTCAAAACATCACAACTCCAAAGACGTCCCCGTCCTATAATGTACGGAGACTCCGGTTGTCCACTCCTCCACCTCACTTGGCGGCATCTCTAACCTGCAAGGCATCTACACAAGCGGTTTAAAAACCGTTAGCTAATATTCAAAGCATTAGAAACAAAGTGATGACACAAACACACGAAAATAAACAAAACACTCAACATGGTCAAAACACACAAGCCCGATTCATTATCTTTTTATTTATTAAGTCGTATCCCGTTACTAATTCAATTTCCTTTTGTGACACGAGAATCACCGCATGATCTCGCCTCGGTCCCTACTCACCGTCAAGGAATGACACTGATGCATGTGACCGTCTACCTGCCCGGACTAGTCGCCGAGAACCCCCTAGCTCTCCGCAAGAGGTAAGCAGTGTTGTCACCGCCCGTTATCATACACTTGGGCCAATAATAAATAAAGTCGGTAATCCTAATTCCGGTTTAATTATTATACAATAAACGATAAACAAACACCACCAAACACACATCGAAACTAATACGACGAATACGAGCTAAGTAAGTCCGGAGACTTACCTCGTCTCCACACTCAACTCACAACACTCTTGCTTCCCTTGGGAAGAAGCCTACAACCTTCTCACAAGAGGATATATGTCAACAACCCACTCACACAAGAAGTCTTAGACTTCTCTACAAATGATCTACGCAAGACCATTTGACTCTCAATTCTAGGACCACATCCTAGAATTCCTACACTCACCTCTCACTCAACGCATGACGAGATCTACCCACAACCCACTCTCTTAAACACATGCTAGAACTCATAACAAGATATACCTCACAAGATCATGAACCCCAACCTAAGGAACGATAATCTAGCCTAGAAGGTCTAACATGCTTAATCAATTCTCCTAAGGTTCAAAGCCACTACTTGACATTCACTCTAAGTTATGCTATATCCAACCTAACATGATACTACTAAACATAATTAGTTCGAGGAAGAGAATACTCACACGACGTCAAAAGACGGATGTTGAGCTTGGACTCGTTAGGCCTTTATCGGGCGCTTCTGGACCTAAAACCAAAGCTACACAAATTTAGCTAATACGCTAAATTTGATCGTAATATATAAGATATAATATTCTAAGGTAAACTCATTTTCAAAAGCAAACGCTAAAAACCCGCAATTAAACCCTTGAGTCATAACTCGAAATTAATCCCACGAGGGCATAAAATATAAGGAAAGTCCCGCTTTTAAAACAATGATTAAAACTCGCAAAAACGCTTTCCGGGACGGTCCATAAAAAATTTATAAACATGGATAAAACCCGAAGTCAACTTTTCCGGCAAAAAAGAAACTCACAAAACTCGGCCCTTTCCGAAATAAGCTTTGGGTCAAAATTAAAATTTATACCCAAGGGCAAAAGCTTCACATGTTAAGAATATAATTTCATGACTTACAATAATACAATTCAGCAGGGTATAAATGCAACTTCCAAAAAAAAGTGGGTCAAAACTGCAATAACAACATATGGGTACATTTTGTAAATAACACACGTAGGGCCCGTTTGGTTCAAACTCCGGAAACGGAAACGGAAACGGAATGAAAATGAATTTAGTCCATATCCATATATTCTTATTCTTGAAATTTATGGAATCATTCCTTGTGGTTTCATGCAAATTGCAGTTGTCTCCCCACATTTTGTTACCCTACAGGGTATCAAAAGTAATCAAATTCAACTCCAATTACTACAAACTATAAGTAATGATTCCAAAAACTTTCATGAACAAGTATATACATATGGACTAGAGTCGTTTTCATTCCGTTTCCGATTCCGGAGTTAAAACCAAACGGGCCCTTAATGGGGTCCCGATTTTAATTAAACTAAGGGTTTTAAAACCCAAAGCAGCGCATTACTGGGGAAGGGGAGGCAGTTGCAGCGGCGGCAAGGGGCGCTCCAGGGCAGCAGGGGTTCCGGCCGGGAGGAAGGCGACTCCGTTGTCCCTTGGTGGTTGTAGAAGGTGGTGACCGGCCTCTTGCTCCGGCAAGGACGGGGTAGCGTTGACGAGGACAGACCCGGATTGACAGGTGAGAAGAGAGGCGAGCCGAAGGTGAGGCTCTCAGGCAGGAATGTTGGCGGCATCCGACGAGGCTCGAGGAAGCGAGTGGAAAGGCTGGGGAGAGGTGAGGGTGAGAGGTGAGACAAGGGTGAGGTTTGGGAGTCCGAAACAGAGGATGCAAGAAGGAGCGGAGGTAGGAGGCGGGAGAGGGAAATGACAGTGGGACCAAAGGGAAGAAAAGGGTGAGGTCGGGTTAAGCGTGGGGCTGAGTAGCTGTTCATCAACCAGAGGAGAGAGGGAAGGAAGCACAAAAAAATAAAAGGAAAATAAAGGAGACAATAAAAATAAAGGAAATCGGGAATTAACAAACTCGATTGAATTAATCGAGTGAAAGTTCCGGATCGGAAAATATTTCCGAACTTTTCTGTAAAATAATTTGCAAAAAATAAATAAATCAATTATATGTAAATATACTTGGAATAGTATGATTTTTGATTTAGTAAACGTTCTCTTAAAAAGAAATATGTACGAGATTACAAAATAAAATTTAAACGTATAATATATGATTATCAAAATATATTGATACATACATATATACTCATATATTATTTAGGCCATTAAAATATCAATAAATATACGGAAAGTTAAATATCGAGAACACGCCTAAAATTGGGGCGTTACAATACGGACTTCAATCGCTTAGCTCTGATGCCACTTTGATGCGGGGTGAAAGACGCAGTTTCCGGATCCAGAAATCGAACATCAGAAGGAAATCTTGGATGAATTTCTAGAAATCTCGGGCAAGATTTAATGAAGAACAAACCGAGATTTATCAGAAATCAGAATGCGGAATAATGAATGACATGAAAAGATAGGAAGATGATAAATGGAATGATAAATGATAGATATAGGAAGATAGGAATATTATAATACTTGCAAAGAACCTTGATCAATTATCTGTCAAAACCCGATACAAAGAATTACCTTTTACCCTTCCTTCTTTAACCTTACACAAGCCTTCTAGATAAGACAAACACAATGCGAGACCAGTTTGACTTGTAGCACCAACCTTCAAAAAGATTAACGCACACAAGAACAACCTACCAAAGATTCACAACTTTTCAACCAAAACTCTCCTTTTGATTGAATAGAAATGATAAAATGCAAACCTTGTGAGCGAAGTCACAAGTATCTCATAATAATGTGGAAGTAATACTCACAACTACGCTAACAAACAATCTCCTCCTTTAAGGCTATTTATAAGAGACATCTCCTATGTAAACTAGAAAAAATATATTTAAAAGATAATCTAGGAAATATATCTTTTTAAGATAATCTAAAAATAATCCTAAAAGATAGGACCAAAAATAACAACTTCTTTAAGATAGTTTGAGAGCTTTAAGGAAATAAAATATAAAAGATAGTTGTCAAAATTAAAAGATCTTGATCGGATTTTCAAGAGCACGTTAGAGACAAAATCTCGGTCGAGATTTCTGGAGATCAACTGAGATTTCTTCTCTGGAACTCATTCTTGATCTTCTTTGTTGGATGTTCCTCATGGAACCTTTTAACCCTCGATCTTGTGATTGGTCCTTGTGTGAGTGGTGTCGAGTATGGTCCCTCATTAGTTCTCTTATTAGGATAATCCCTACTAACGTGTCATCTACCTTGGCACTTAAAGCAAACAATATGCCTAGATCTAGAAGAAGGGTTAGAAGTACTCCCTTTATGACCATTTGAAGGCTCATTCAAAGGTCTTGTGGAGGGTGTAGGAGTTCTTCTCAAACCATCTTGTTATGTGGTTGGTCATTGGTTTTGGCCCTTCCATGCACTTGGAGACCGATAGGAGAGCTTGCTTTGGCTTCTTGCTTTAGCCTTCCTCTCCACCTTAATTGCTAAGTGTAGCAATTTCTCCATAGTGCTATACGGAAATAAACAACTTCATTAGCTAGAGATGAATTTAAAATGCGTAAATACCTTGTTGTTGTAGATTCCTAATCTTCTAGCACATTTTCTTTCACCATGGTCATTTGCATAGAAGTGTAGACTTCTTTGGCACTCATGGTTCCTTGCCTTAGGTTTTCCGACCCTTGCCTCAATTCTCTAGTATGGTAAGGCGGGACAAATCTTGCTCTTATGAGAGCCTTCATATGGGCCCATTAGCAATAGGAAAATCCAGGGTCCTCACCCTTTCTTTCACCAAATGATCCAACCATACCAAGGCGCATCCTTAGAACTCTAGGGATGTTGTTCGGACCTTTTAAGTGTGAAGTGGTGATGCATTGAAAGTGTTTCGAGTGATAAAGATTTGGTACACATGATATTATTTGCTAGTTCAACCTACTTTTTAGGCCTACCAACATCACTTTTCCATGTCCTCTATCCCATTACACCCTTATAAAAACACCTCGTGATATTTATCTTGTATTATAGTTTCATTTGGCAAGTAGTGGATCTTGATAACGCTTTGACAAGCTTATGGTAAGACCTTTTCATGTCTGCCAAGTTTGAGAGATTACTAATATATGCCTAAACACATCTTGTGAGATTGAGAGAAAACACAATACCCTTGAGTGGTTTGGATGGCTATGATTCTTTATTTGTCATCTTACGGTGATTGATGTTAGGATGACATATTTTAAGTTGTTTTTTCTTTCTCTTAGTTGAGGCACTCATTTGTTCTTACACATAGTATGCATATGGCATGATCTTACTCGAGGACAAGGAAGGTTTAACTATGGGTTATTTTGATGAGTGCCAAATGTAACATCATATAGGATTTAGAACCATGCATTTCATACATCTATTGCTTTCTCATACATATTTATTTGTATAAAATGAATCCAATTTCCATATTTCGGTATCTACATTGGCTTTTTTGTGTTTTAGTCATTCACGGCATCAATTGTGCCAGAAATACCTCCTCCCTAAAGTCAGACATGAAGAGAAGACCTTACATGACTGATGAACTACAACACAAGTCACTTGATGATATCGTGAACACAAGATCCAAGATTAGAGCAATAACGCATGCCAAACGGCATGCGAAAAGGCTTGTTATTCCGTCTCTTGGTACAAATACCGGAACTTTCAAACATAGAAATCCTCAAGGATTTCTAAGTTCTTAAAGAGTTTTCATATACTTGCCGAACTACCGGATTAAAGGCTACATGAGTTGAAAAGCACAATCTTTGTTTGTCTATGCCAAATGTTATTTTAGACGATTATCTACCTTGTTCACACATCAATGCTCATAAGTCTCATATGTAATACTGTTTTAGTTCATTATAGTGGGGATTTATGTTTCTGTAGATGACCTTTATTCTTTGTTTGCCTACAATCATTATTGCTTTTGCTTGCTATTGTTGTTTCTTTTATCCGTCTTTACTTAAAATGATTAATTATTAGTATCTACCAAATCAGGCGTGGTCCCTATGAATTATATATCTAAATATACGATACCTAATCTCGTATCCTTGAAGGGAGGTTGTTAACTATTTATTTATAACTTCCACGATCATCATGCATGACTGAGGGTTATTAGAGGCATTAATTGATAATATTCACTTACTCTATGACATATATTGTGACATCTCATGGTCTTATTTAGTCAGCCACTGTCATACCCTATGCACTCACATTAATTATGAATGATATCCTTGTAGCTCTATGTTACTTAGTAATATCAAACTTTTAAACTAGATGCAGGCATTCCAGGGCACCAATTGAAAGAAGAATTCTTATCCCTACCATATGAGAAATTAAAACTAGAGCAAGTTGAAGTTTTAGCCTTCTCTAATAAAATGTGCACGCTTGTACTTCATTTAGGTACAATACACTAAGAGTTGCCACCTTTCACTCAGACTAGTCAGGATAACTTGGATTGAGGTCGAATCCAATTAAAAAGGAGGGGTTGATGTAGGAGCATCTCTCGAGCTAGGATCCACACATCTTGAGAGCAAGAAGAAGAGGCCAAGAACAAGGGAAGACATGATTACATGGGACTCAAGTAGAAGAAGAAAGGATCTATATGCAATCTGGATGAAGAGAAATATGACACATTATAGAGCTCGTTGTACTAGAAGGAACCGCATGCACCTATATATAAGAAATCACACGCGAGAAGCAATGAGGAAAAGGATATACAAGAAGAAGGTACACTCCTCAACAATAGAAGACCCCAGTCCCACATCCACCCCAGAGCAAGCCAACCATGCACCTAGAAGCCGGGATAATCATGCATGACTACCTACACATCTAAATCGGGACAAGCATGCAAGGACGTAGGGACAAGCATGCATACATGATCATTGTGCATCCATGGGCCACAAATGTGGCTAAATTTCAGTCCATGTGTTATATTTTTATCCATAAAGACATATTTTCATTATGGATTAGTTTTGGGCTTTTAGTTGCTATTTTTCAACCCATATTTTATTTTAATTATTTTGTAAATAATTTAAGTCTTCTAATAGAGAAAATGAAAGATAGATGAAGAGAATCATATATTTCACAAGATATTATTTGATTAATCTTAGAAGATCAAATCTTATTAGAGATGAATCTTATTTAAATTAGAAGATCGTATCTTATCCTAGATAAGATAGGATTCACCCGGATCTTTTACTTGTAGGCTACTCGACCCACACCCTATATAGGGGGTATTCGAGCCTTTTTAAAATCAATCTAACTTTGAATCAAACACATATTCTCAAACACATATTTTTTGGTATTTGCTAAGTGCAAACCGTTTTGCTTCTGATATGAAGTAGAGAGCGAACGATGTCTTGTTCAACCTTTAGCTTGGACTTGTTTGAGTTGTTTTGCTTGCGACCCAAGTTGGTATCTTTTCTTGGATTTCACAAGCCTCATTCGATTGTGCATTGGTAGACTGGCCAATAGTGTCGATTGTAGTGGAAGAGTTCTATGATCGTTCATCCGTTGTGTGATAAGACTATACACAACTTATCATGCTCCGAGTCGTTTCTTAGTATTTGACATGATCTATTTAACTATCGATCTATTTCGTCGAGACAATTGGTGTCGAACGATCGGTACTCCCCACACGGCTAACCACCATATCACCTCTTCGTGAGAGAAGATGACAAGACTTCATACAAGAACGGTATTCACCAAGAATAAATAAACAAATCAATAATATGGTCGTGAATCCAAGACTCAACAAGCTAATAGTTAACTTAGCCAATTTACTATCCGAAGAAAACATGTTAAGATCACTCTCCAAGCCGAATGATTCACCTTATGATTAAAGTTTAAAGATCTTTATCCCCGTTCCTAAAATGTATATACTTTCTTATGTAGAAAGGATGACATAAATTATTTTGAGCAAAGAGACACTATGAACACAACTGACATCCAAGAGAAATCATGACTTCAATCATCTTGATTGGATCATAAAGAACTTTGTTTCTCTCTATAAATGATTGATTATAAACTTGATCATTAACAAAAGATACATTCTTATCGCACTAGGTAGCTGAAATTCTCATCTATGTAACGAGCGATTAAAATGCTCTCTCCTCCTCTCCACAGAAAACACTCCACTGCCCTGGAGTAGGCCGTCTGCAGCCCCACCTCTAGCGTGGTCGCCCTGCCACCACCCCCCACCCACCCACCCACCCCACCCTCCCCTCTTGCTTCCCTCACCGTGGGCGGAGCAAAGCAATCCAAAAAATTTTTGGTGAAGATATCTGACCTTATACCAGGCCACCTTGCCTCTTGCCCTAAGAAGTCAGGCTCTCCACCAAAACCCCCCAATCCATATGATCCAATCCCAAAGGACATCATCCGATCAAATAACATTAGACTTTCAAAACCACCACCAAGCCCCGCCCCACTGATCTCATCGGTCACTCTCTTTCCACCACTCTCCCCTTCTCAAGCCTCCCCCACTCCCACCCCTCATACTACCCCCACTACCCCTCAATCTCAGGTCCACGATCATGTCGTCCCTCTATGCACCTCCCTGCTGAACCTGTTCCGGAAGATACCATGCAAACCACCCCTTCACCTCCCACAAACACTATCATTCATTCCTAGATGGACCCTATAACCGTCTCGACTACCCCTCCCCCCCCCTCTTCGATGCCCCCATGCGGCTGACATTCCAAATGTCACTTTTAAAGAAGCCTTGACAAACTATAAAACCTTGAACCATGTCCCTCTTTCTTATTCCCCAGGTTTTAAAAACGGAATAATCCATTTCTCTAAGGAAGACATATCTGACACGATCTCAAAGTGGCAGCGCTCCCTAGTTAGCTTCCCCTTGGGCAGCCCTCTTGCCTTCCACTGCATGGATTCCTTCGCTACTCTTTCTTGGAACCTTGCCTCAAAACCGAAGATCTTATGTAATGATCATGGGTATACGTCTTCCAATTTCCCACTGTTGAAGACATGCACTCTATACTACATGGCAACCCATGGATCATTAATGGCTCGACGTCTCTCCTACTCAAGCAATGGAATCATGGTATGGTGCTGGACTACTCGAGCCTGTCATCTATTCCTATTTGGGCGACTCTTCACAACCTGGATTATCGGTTCTAGTCGTCCCACATGTTGGCTAAGATAGGATCTACAATTGGTGTCCCTTTGCTCACGGATACATGCTCTGCAAATCAAGATAGGTTGGGTTTTGCCAAGATATTGGTTGAGGTTCAAGCCTCAAAGCCCTTGCTTCGTGAGGTCAAGTTCATGGGTCCTTCTGGTGAAGCTATTACTCAAAAGATTACATACGGTTGGATCCCTAAACATTGCCCTTCATGCCTCGTTTTTGGGCACCGTTGCAAAAAAACTAAGCCAAATGTTACCCCTTCCCTGTTGGGGGCAACTATGGTTAGGCCCGCTCCATCTCCAAACACCCTTCCTATGCTCCCTACTCCGGATGACTCTCTTCGAATCACGGATCCGAACCCCCCCCTTGTTGACACTAACCCCCCCAGTGTTCAACCAACCTCAAGCCCTGATTCTACTCAATCGAAAAATACGCTTAACCCACCCCCCTCTAAACCTCTCCATTACCTACACACAATGACTCAAGCCAAAACACCTCCACCACACCTAGTTTCACACCCCCTTTTATCTCACTCTCAAAACCTCCTTTTTCATCCCACTAATCAACTGAATGTGATAGCAACAAGGATGCTAACACACCATCATTAGGTTCAAATGAATGTTAATATATGTGCCTGGAATATTAGGGGCCTTCACCACCCTAAAAAGCACAAGGCCATCTGGGATATAGTTATCCGACACAACCTTGACCTTATAGCCATTCTTGAAACAAAGTTTTCGACTAGTATGATCGACAAACTCTCCGATCTCATACCTAATTGGAACCACACTTCAAATGTTACGAATGAACTCAAGTGCCACATTTGGGTTTGGTGGAACCTCCTCCCCCTCGTCCTAAACCCTATCATCACAAATGAACAAATGATCCACTATAAACTCTCCAAAAGCCTCCCTGGCCCCTCAAACATAAATTACCCCTTTGAGTGCTCCTTCATCTATGCTCACAATCAACTTGAGGACCATTCTTCTCTTTGGAACAACATTGCCACTTTAAAGATTCTCAACTCTAACACTCCTTGGATTCTCATGGGTGATTTTAACACAATCCTAAACCAGGATGAGAAGATTACCTATGGCTCAACAATTCCTTCACCTCCCTCCGGAGAACTCACTAATTGCTTCTCTCTAAACTCCCTTGATGATCAATGTTTTTCGGGGTGCAAGTTTACTTGGAGTAACAAGCAAATCATCTCGAGAATCTGTTGTAAATGGATAGAATTGTCAAGAATGATAACATGTATTATAGTCTATATTTTGGGGCTACTTTAGACATTTTATCTTCATAAATCTGCATGTATGGATGTATATTCTATGATTATATTGTTGTTTTGTCTACCTTTTCGAGAATTAAAGTCTACACCTAGTTTCGTTGTAATTGTAGGTAAAATGGCACATTTTGCATCGAAATGGAGCTAAGGGAGCTAAGGAGTCATTGGAGCTACATTCTGGAGCTTTAAGAAGATCTCAAGAAGCATGGAAATGATTAAGAAGATTGACTTTGGATCAGATTCGAGAGATTTCACATTCAGTTGAGATTCACCTCGGTCAGCTACAGTACCACCTCGACCGAGGTGATCTTGAGGAGCGTCCCGACCGAGGCGAACACCCTGTCGTCGGTGAGATCTTTATTTTTGGCTGAGATATTTTATTTTTGGAAGGAGGATATCTTATATTTTTGGCTGGTTTTCTGGAAGGAAGATATTATTTTTGGCTGATTTATTTTAAGAGATAGTGATATATTTTGTAGGAAATTATCTTTTTAACATATTATTATCTTTGGAAGATAATTCTCCTATATAAAGGGTTGGATTTTCCACAAGTTTAACCATGCTTAGGGCATCCAACAATTGAGAGATTTTATGGAGTTTTGAAGGAAGAGTTGAAGAAAGTATTGAAGGATTGACGTTCAAGGAAAGAAGGAATCATAGTTGGAGTTGGCTTTTGAAGGAGTTTGTAAGATCTTCTTAGATTTCTTTTGATTTATTGTCTTTCCTTATTTGTGACTGAGGAACGCTTGTTTGTTGATTGTTTGATTCAGTTATTGAGACCTTTTTCTTAAGGTTTTCTTGTTCGAATATTGATTCCCTTTCCATTAATTTGATTATTGTTATCATGATGATTGTTCTCTAAGTTTCTTATGCGATTCTAGGGTGATTGGCTGAAAGTTGTAGGAAAGACGATGATAGAATGATCTTAATCCCAACAGGACCCTGAAAGCTCGAGTCTTTACCTTAACCCTAGAACACCTCACTCAGTCATTGAACATATCGGCCGGGGTGGAATATAATTGAACGAGGTGAACCTTTCCTAAACCTATTCTGAGTTAAGAGTTAAAGTTTGCCAAATCCTATCCTTATTATACCTTTCCTGGTTCAATGCAAGCCTAGGATGAGACTTACCTGGTGATTCCTTTATTTGTTTACCTAAGATCATGAGTGTAGGTAATAAAGGTTTATCCTTTATTGGGGTTTGAGTGTGCCTTGATCTCATCTTTGTGAGTTAGCCTGAGAGTGACCCGGTAAAAGTTGATTCTATTCCCTTGGGTGGTGTGTTGGTTTGAGATTATAGTTCCTTTCCTTAGTACCTTGAGACTTACCCGGTAATAGGAGCTTGGGTTTGGGATAGTGAGTAGTGAGACTTACCCGGTGATCTATTCCCACCTTAGAAACATCTTCCCTTTGCAAACCTCAGCTTTGTCCGCGTTATCCTTTGAGATCTTGAGTCGGAACCACAATTAGATGCTTTAATCCCTAGAATCCGCATATTCCCTTACTTGACTTTATATCATCTTCGATTGCTTTAATTTGTAGTTATTAGCAATATTTGAATACATGATTCCGTGCTTTGTTTCACCATTGTCCTTGTGTTCGACCCCTAGAATTCTTGCTTTTATTACAATTGATTCGCACACTGCGGTTTGCATATTGTTCAAGCATACTTCTTGGGTTATAAATTTTAAAGCTTGCACACAACTTTTGGAGCGAACAGAGAACCCTCACTAGTCTCCCTCCTTTCGAAACTCAACGGCTTTCTTTGATAACTTCTTCATCTCAGACCATTCCCCTGGGCTCCTCTATACAAACACCAAAACAAACCCACCCAAATGCCAGTTCCGCTTCAACAATGTTTGGGGCTCTCACGAGAGCTTCATCCCGACGGTTACTCGCACTTGGTCCATCCCTTTCCCCGAAAACCACAAATGCTCCATGCTCAAGCTTATCACCAAGCTTAAGCATCTCAAAAGTGAACTCAAAAAATTTCCCAGCTCCAAACTTGAACTCTTGCACTCCTCCATTGGAAGCTTAAAGGTCACCCTTGCCACCACTCAATCAAACCTCCAACTCTCACTTCATGACCTTCACCTCTAGAACCTTGAGCGTGATACTACTTTCAACCTCAATTTTGAGATGGACCACCTACGTACTACGCTTTCACAACTGTCAACGGCTTCGTGTTCCAAGTTTGGAGATCAATGCAATGCTTATTTCTTCAAGAGTATCACGACCAGGAGAGTAGGTAATACCATAAAATCCTTGTTGGATCCTGAAAATCCTGGAAATGAACCGACGTTAAACACGAATAAGATCTCGGATATCCCGGTGAATCACTTCAATAAAATTCTAAACCCGACCCATGATCTAAACCCTCACAACCTCTTTCCAGATTACCCACTCCCTCAAATCTCGCAGAAGGTGATAGCATGAATTATTGTCTATATTTTGGGGCCTGTTTAGACATTTTATCTTCAATAATCTGCATGTTTGGATGTATATTATGTGATTATATTGTCATTTCATCTACCTTTGCGGGAATCGAGGTCTACACCTAGTTTGGTTGTAATCGTAGGTAATATGGCACGTTTTGCATCAAAAAGGAGCAAAAGGAGCTATGGAGTCATTGGAGCTACATTCAGGAGCTTAAGGAATAATCCAGGAATCATGGAATTGGATTAAAGATTCACTTTGGACCAGATTTGAGAGATTTCACATTCAGTTGTGATTCACCTCGGTTGACTACAGAGTCACCTCGACCGAGGTGATCCAGAGGAGCTGACTCGACCGAGGCAAACACCTTGGACGCGGCAAGGATATTTTATTCTTGGCTGAGATCTTTTATCTTTGGAAAGAGGATCTTATATTTTTGGGTTGGAATCCTGGAAGGAAGAAGATAAGTTAGACCATATATTTTACATATTTTTATGGGAAGAGATCTTTCTAAGATATCTTATCTTTGGAGGGTAATTTTCCTATAAAAAGGGTTGGATTTTCCACAAATCCGACATCCGCTATCACCCGGAATATAGTTTAGGGCTGCTTATACACCGCTTAGGGTTGAAACATCCGCTATCACCCGGAATACAGTTTAGGGCTGCTTATACACCGCTGAGGGCTGAAAGATTTGAAGAACCTTTTTGAAGGTTGAAGGAAGAAAGTCTATAGCTTTTATAGCTTTGTGAAGGGTTTTTTAAGATTCTCTTAGATTCCCTTCACTGTTGTTTGTCTTATTAGATTTTGATCCAAGGAACGCTTGTTGTTTGATAATTGATTCGGTTATTGAAGTCTTTCTCTTAAGGTTTTCTTGTTCAATTATTCTCTTTCTTCCCATATATTTGATTACTACTTTCATGATGATGAGTGGCTAATTTCCTTGTGTGATTCTAGGGTGATTGGCTGAAGGTTGTAGGAAAAACAATGATAGAATAATCTTAATCACAGTAGGACCCTGAAAGCTCGAGTCTTTACCTTAACCCTAAGCATCTCGCTCAGTCGATGAACATTTCGGCCGGGGTGGAATTCTTCTGACCGAGGTGACTTATCTGATCCGAAACTGAGAGTTAAGTGTTAAAGTTTGCCAAATCCTATTCTTATTACACCTTTCCTGGTTCAATGCAAGCCTAGGATGAGACTTACCCGGTAATTCCTTTGTTTGTTTACCTAAGATCATAAGTGTAGGTTATAAAGGTTTATCCTTTACTAGGGTTTGAGTGTGCTTTCATTCCATCTTTGTGAGTTAGCCTGAGACTTACCCGGTAAAGGTTGATTCTATTCCCTTAGGTGGTGTGTTAGTTTGAGGTTATAGTTCCTTCCCTTAATTCCTTGAGACTTACCCGGTAATAGGAGTTACGGTTTGGGAATAGTGATTAGTGAGACTTACCCGGTGATCTATTCCACTTTAGTAACACCTTCCCTTTGCAAAAACCTCAGCTTTGTCCGCTTATCTTTAGATCTTGAGTTGGAACCATAACTAGATGCTTTAATCCCTAGAATTGCATATTTCCTTTATTGACTTTTTATAATCCTTGATTGTTTTAATCGCTTTTGTGGTTAGTAATTACAAAGCTTACCCAATCCGACTTTGTTTCACTAAGTCCCTGTGATCGACCCTTGGAATTCCTTGCTTCTTTACTACGATTGACCCGCACACTGCGGGTTCGCATCCTTGTTTTAAGCTTACATCTAGGGTTATAAATTTAAAGCTTGCACACACCGTTTGGAGCGAACAAGTTTTTGGCGCCGTTGCCGGGGACTTGGTCTACACCGAGCCGGTTGCGGTACGCTTTTGGGGCACTTGCCCCCGTGTCTAACCACTCTACTTGAGTGACTTTCGCAGGTTCTTTTTCTTAGGTTTATGTGAAGAACCCGCGCTGGGAAGGAAATCGTTCCTTACGATCCCGAACCAGAAAAGACATATAAACGACACTTAAGAGAAGCGAAGATGGCCAACCAAGACGATCGCGATCTTGAGGCCGAATTGAAGGAGGCGTTAGAACAACTACGCCTCATCAAGGAAGAGCTGAGGCAGGAGAAAGAAGAAACTCGCACCAGGACTGAAGTGATCGAAGTAGATATGGTAGCCTTACGAGACCAGTATCTACTTCGACCGAGGCAAGACCCTGTTCCAGATCCTCGACCGATGCAGGATCCAGTTCCAGACCCTCGACCGAGGCAGGTCCCAGCACCTGTTTCCCCGGCCGATGTACTTCCACCTCGGATACTAGTCCGAGGCGCTCTTTTTTGCAGGAATCCCGCAAACCCTAGGGCAAAGGATGGACCCCAATCAACAACTGAGGCGTCCTGGAGTTAACCTGGGAGATCCGGCGGACCATGACTACGAACTTCGACCGTAAGTTCTTTCCATGATTCGCCAATGCCAGTTTGGAGGGCTAGAGAAGGAATCTCCGCATCAACATCTGCAAAACTATGAGATTGTTACGCTAAGATTGTGTAGCACAAAAATCTTACAATTTATAAACTCGATATAATTTCCTAACTCCTAGCGAACCCACAGTGTATGGGTCGTTTTGTAGCAAGGATAGTATTCCGAGGTCGAACACGAAGACTAAGGTGAAATCAAATCAACAAGTGATCATAAATAGTGTGAATCTAGTCTAAGAAAAGAGAAAGAAATAAAGAAATGAAAATCATGATATTTTTTGTTTGGTTTTTGGGGTGATCAAGCAATGATCATAAATCAAGCAAGATAATAAAACAAACTAACAACTCAAGCTAGCAAATCAAACAAGTAACACAAGCACAAAATGTGTGATCAAAGAGAGAAGAGTGGATTCTAGAGGTCAAGATTTCCGGTTATGGCATTGGACTCAAGCTTCTAAAGATTCTAAGGACAACACTGCGGTGTTGGGAAAGGGTGTTTCTCTAGTGGAAACAATTACCAGGTAAGTCTCTCGCTTCACTAATCCCGCATTAAACTCCTATTACCGGGTAGGTCTCTAGTGGTTAAAGTTGGGAATTCTACACAAACCGGACTCTACTTAAGAGGCAAACCTCTCCTTACCGGGTAAGTCTCGGAAAAGGCAAGTCTCAAGCAATAATCCTAGCACACTCAATCCAATAGCGGCTTATGAGGCTCACTACTACCTAGAGTTCATCATCTTAGATATCTAAGATCGGAAATCACCGGGTAGGTCTCTTCCCTCACTTAGGTTGCTAGCATTAGGTGACCCTAAGCTATATTATGCTTAATAAACACTAGGATTCCAACAACCTAACATCCTAACACACAGATTCATCAATTAAGGATCAACAGAGAGAAAAATCGGGTGGATCATAGCATAAATCGGACGATCTACCCTATGAACAGGTCGATTTTTCTGTCTAGGTTAGGTTTTGTGCATACGATTCATCCTAAACTAACATACAAGTCCATCCTATCATCACCCAAGCCATAACCATCAATCCATCACTCTAGAATCACAATAAACTAGCCAATAATATGCATTTCAAGATCCAAAATCATCACACAAGCACACATGGTTTTCATAGATAGATGATGAAAGATAAGCAAGTAAAATCAATAAATCTCAACTGAATATAAGTTTAAGCAAGACTTACAACCCTTCAAAAGAAGTTCCAAAACGTTCCTAACAATCCTTCCAAGAGTTCTTCAACCAAAATCACCAAAAATCACTCAAAAACTCACTATCACTGTAAGTTTGGTGTTCTTCTTCCCCCCCAAAAATGAGAGAGTTTTTCTTCTTCTCCAAGTCTATCCTCCAATTGGAATGAGGTGTGTGTGAGAGAATGTGGGAGAGATCCCCCAGCAACAGCTTGCAGGACCAGTTATATTCTCCATCAAGAGCAAGGGCCGGACAAAGAGATCGTGGGACACGTGGCTTAAGCTGTCAAAGGCCAGAAAATCGACCCAGTCAGAAAAATCGGACAATTTTCCTGAGTGTTGGTCCGATTTTTTTCAATAGAGATTTGTTATGATCGTCTAGCCATGAGTTGCTCCATTGCTTGCACCAATAAGGGTCTTTGTGTCCTTCATTGCTCCAATTATGTTCCTTCAATGCTTTGGATGTGTACCACCACGAGGCTTGACTCTCGAATGTATCAATTAATGTCCAAAAGATCCCCGAATTACCTACAAAACCGACAAAAGCTCGTGTAGACATCTTTTCTAGAGATATGCATAAATTAGGCGTAAACGTTATGAACTAATGTCAAACCGTGCATGAATAACGGGAAAAACTATCTAATTGTTAGCCTAAACTAACGTCATAAATCACATTATCAAAGTACCCCATACTTAAGATTTGCTCGTCCCCGAGCAAGACCCAACTATAGACTAAGAGATGACATGATTTATGCATGTAAAAAAACAACAAAATCTTTTTGGAATTGTGCTTCTAACATTGGATCACCTTCATAGTCATGTTTCATAGCAATGGACAAGCAATCATGCACAAAATGAATGAAGGCATAGAAAGACAATTATACTTAACTAGAAAGCATGCATGAGAGGTGAAAATGAAGAAGTCAAGATGATCATGAGTATGTCCAATCAAGATCACTAAGTCTTACACACAGGCATTTAGGTCACAAGGACTTAGAAAAGAAGAAGCTAAGAAACGTTGTGATTAGGTGGGAATTTTTAGGTCATGTGATGCTAATCCGGGAAAAGGAACTAACTCCACAATTTCGTTTTTGCGCACTTCCCAACAAGTGTATAATTTTCTCCATCTTTTCTTTGTTTTCTTTTCTTTTTCACTTATTTTTGAGACAATGACATTGGTGTACAAAAGCCGAAACCTTGGTGATAAGCCGTCCTCGGGTTTTTTTATTTTTCGAGGTGCATCCACACCAGGCACACATACCAAAGCTCGTTAGGACTATCGGTTTATTTGACTTTGGCAAGGCACAAACACCCGATTATGTGAATGGTGCCGAGTTACTCGTCATTTAAACCAACGTCCCCAAACCTATATTTTTTTCTACACTTTCACAACAAATTCAGCACTTCATTCACAACATTCTTTCATCAACAACTTCACCCCACACTTGCTTTTCACACACTCAACACACTAGCATGCTCCTATTCCCGGATGGGTCAAAAGAGGTCAAATTGTTCATCAATTGAGGTGCTCAAACAACATGATCAAGATGAGAAGTAGAGGAAAATGAATTGCCTTAATCACTCCTAAATGATGTGCAAGAACTAGCATGTAATTTCGACCTTCAATCCTCAATCCAATCAAGGCAAGCATTCATGATCACAATTCACACATGGGATTCAAGATAAGTACTTCAATTCCACATATGCATTCATCTATTCAACACATAAGGCCATCCATAGCCAATTCACAAGACAATCTCATCATAAGGGTCATTCCCAAGCTTAGAAGCACTAAAACTTTTAAAATTTTCTGATTTTTTGGATTTTTCAAAATATGTATGTACAATGCAAGACATAATGAAACATGTGACAATATTAAACTATCCTAGATGTTAATCATGCAAGTGATCATGAAAACCCCACCCCATACTTAGAAACACATTGTCCCCAATGTGCAAACTAAATAAAGAAGTGAAAGAGAGTCCTCACGATGTAAAATTGGTGATGCTTTGGTATTTCGGTTCACATCGAATGATAGTGGTGGATGATCGATCAAGGATGGTAGAGAGCTCTTGATGTTCATTATGGTGTCGGAACCCGCGCTTGGCACCGCAAACCGTCCAAGTTCCACGTCCGCTCCACCCATGCTTGATTGGAGATCAACACTTTCCTTGATAGAAGGAAAAATCGGACCAACTACCCAGGAAAATCGGCCGATTTCTATGAAGAACGGTCCGATTTTCCTGGGTGCTTTCTTCCTCGTCCATGTGCTCGGATCTTGTACCTTCAACAATTCCATGAGGTTTTCACATGACCTCCAACATCTCATCACACATGACAATCAACAAGATCTAGCACCCAAAAACACAAAAGAAAAACAAAGCACACCAAGAGCAAGATCAAACAAAAGCAAGAAAAATAAAAGAGAAAAATATGTACCAATGGGTTGCCTCCCATTAAGCGCTTCTTTAAGGTCACTAGTTTGACCAAATTCAGGAGCGTTTCACTCAAGGTGAAGTGGGGCAATCACTTCCACCGGGGCTTCCAGGATGTACTTCTTCAAACGGTGCCCATTCACCTTAAAGTTACCACAATGATCTCCTCATATCTCCACCGCTCCATGAGGAAAGATCTTCTTCACAACATAAGGACCGTCCATCTTGACTTGAGCTTTCCGGGGAAGAGCCGCAGTCTTGAGTTGAAGAGAAGCACTAAGTCACCCTCACTCAACTCTTTTGGGATTAGACGCTTGTCATGCCAACGCTTGGTCCTCTCCTTGTAGATCCGGGCATTTTCATAAGCATCCAACCGGATCTCCTCAAGGGCGTTCATGTCTAGCAACCTCTTCTCACCGGCCTCCTTGAGGTCAAAATTCAGCCACCTTATGGCCCAATAAGCCCTATGCTCCATCTCCACCGGAAGGTGGCAAGACTTGCCAGAAACTAGCTTGTAGGGAGTGGTGCCAATCGGTGTCTTGAAAGCGGTTCTATAAGCCCACAAAGCATCATCGAGCTTCATAGCCCAATCCTTTCTTGTTCTAGAAACCGTCTTCTCAAGGATCCCTTTTATCTCCCGGTTGGAGATCTCCACTTGGCCACTAGTTTGGGGATGGTAAGGTGTTGCCACCTTATGAGTCACCCCATACTTAGCCAAAAGTGACCCGAAGTTCCTATTAGTGAAGTGCTTTCGTCCATCACTTATGATCACCCTTGGTGTCCCAAACCTAGGAAAGATCACTCGGTTGAAGAACCGCACCACAACCTTGGCATCATTTGTGGGAGAGGCGATTGCCTCCACCCATCTCGAAACATAGTCCACCGCCAATAGGATGTAGAGGTTGCCACATGAAGAGGGGAATGGTCCCATGAAGTCCACACCCCACACATCAAATATCTCCACCTCTTGTATGTTGTTCAAGGACATCTCATTCCTCCTTGAGATGTTGCCCGTCCTTTGGCAAGCATCACAAGCTACCACAAAATTCTGCACATCCTTGAACAAACTTGGCCAAAAGAAACCGGATTGCAATACCTTTGCACACGTCTTGTGTGAGCTAGCATGGCCTCCACATGGCAAGGAGTGACAATGATGGATCACACTCTCCACCTCATCCTCCGGTATGCACCTCCTAAAGACTCCATCCGGCCCTCTCTTGAACAAGAGAGGCTCACTCCAATAATAATGCCTCACATCCTTGAAGAACTTCTTCCTTTGGGCATATGACAAACCGGGTGTACCTCCTCACACACTAGGTAGTTCACAATATCGGCATACCAAGGCTCATTACCCCTTGACACTTGAAACAAGCACTCCTCTACTATTTGCAATTGCTCATCCCGGAATGAGTCATCAATCGGGATGTCGTCTCTCTCAACCTCCAATGGTGGGAGCCTACTAAGATGGTCCGCCACAGAATTTTCGGACCCTTTCTTATCCCGGATTTCCAAGTCAAATTCTTGGAGGAGAAGGATCCAACGAATGAGGCGAGGCTTGGCATCTTTCTTTGTGAGGAGGTAACGGATCGCAGCATGATCCGTGTACACAATGGCCTTTGCTCCAACAAGATATGACCGGAACTTCTCAAAGGCATACACCACCGCTAGCAACTCCTTCTCGGTTGTGGCATAGTTAAGTTAAACATCATCCAGCGTCTTGCTAGCATAATAGATGGCATGTGTACGCCCATCTTTCTTTTGTCCTAAAACAGCCCCAACGGCCACATCACTTGCATCACACATCACTTCAAATGGTAAGCTCCAATCCGGAGGTTGCATGATGGGGGCGGTGATCAAAGCATCCTTCAACCTACAAAAAGCCTCAAGGCAATCCTTGGAGAAAACAAACTCAACATCTTTCATTAGTAGGTTAGTAAGAGGCTTAGAAATCTTAGAGAAATCTTTATTGAATCTCCGGTAAAAACCAACATGCCCTAGAAAACTCCTTACCCCCTTCACCGAGGTAGGTGGTGGCAACTTCTCTACCGTCTCTATCTTAGCCCTATCAACCTCAATGCCACGGTTGGACACCAAGTGTCCCAACACAATGCCTTCACGTACCATGAAGTAGCATTTCTCCCAAATCAAGACAAGATTTGTCTCCTCACATCTCTTAAGCACCAAAGATAAGTTAGCTAAACAATCATCAAATGAAGATCCATAAACAGAGAAATCATCCATAAACACTTCCATGATGTTTTCAATATATTCAGAAAAGATAGCCATCATACACCTTTGGAAGGTGGCGGGTGCATTACACAACCCAAATGTCATTCTCCTATATGCAAATGTACCCCAAGGACATGTGAATGTAGTTTTCTCTGGGTCATCCGGGTGCATAGGGATTTGGAAAAACCCATTATAACCGTCTAAGTAACAAAAGTGTGAATGTTGAGCTAATCTCTCTAGCATTTTGTCAATGAAAGGAAGAGGGAAGTGATCTTTCCTAGAGGCCACATTTAGTTTCATATAGTCTATACACATCCTCCATCCTGTAACCGTTCTAGTAGGGATTAGTTCATTATTCTCATTAGTTACTACGGTCATACCATCCTTCTTAGGAACCACATGAACGGGACTAACCCATTTACTATCCGAAATTGGGTAGATGATTCCCGCATCTAGCAACTTAATGATCTCTTTCTTGACTACCACTTTCATTATAGGATTCAATCTTCTTTGATGTTCAATAGAGGGTTTATGGTCATCTTCCATCAATATCTTATGCATGCACAAAGAGGGCTTAATGCCAACAAGGTCATTAATGGTGTATCCTATTGCCTTTCTATGAAGTTTCAATTCAGTCAACAATCTATTAAGCTCATCATCATTCAAAGATGCATTCACAATCACCGGATAAGTAGAATTTGAACTAAGGAAAGCATACTTTAAATGAGAAGGAAGAGGTTTTAGATCAAGTTTAGGAGGACCTTTATCGGTTGGAGATGATCCATACAATGTAGGTTGAGATGATTCCAAAGCCATTGAAGCCTCACCTAAGTCCTTTGATGATTGCTCACAAACACTTGGATGATGCTCAAAAGACTCAGGAAAGTCGACCCTCTGTGAAGAAAATCGGCCCATCTGGGGGTCAATTTCAGTTTCTGCATTTGTAAAATCGGATGAAAATTCAGGATTTATGCAAAAATCGGCCGATTTTTGCCCCCTCTGTCCGATTTTTCTACAGGTATTTCTCTCTTCCTCTAGTACTTCAAATCCAATACTTGGTAGCTCATCCAATGCATTCAAGGCCTTGATCACTTCATTGCTACTCTCCTCAACTCCTTCCTCCATCAAACTCGAGCTAAGAACCTTCTCAAGTGGATCCTTGAGCAAGATTGAGCTCACAACCTCTCTAGACTCCTCTTCCTCAATAATGTTGAAGACATCTTCACCTAGGGCTGGCCCCTTCACCATTGTGGACAAATTAAACTTGATGTTCTCTTCTCCAATGTTGAAAGAGAGAATCCCATTTTTGCAATCCACCAAACACCCGGAAGTAGCTAGAAAGGTCTCCCCAAGATGATAGGAACCGGATAATCCGCCGGGATGTCCAAAACAACAAAGTCTATGGGCACATAGAACTTCCCTAGTTGCACCGCTATGTATTCCAAGATTCCAACCGGGTGAGTGATTGAACGGTCCGCCATGTAAAGGGTCATCTTGACCGGCTTTGGCTCTCTTAGCCCAACCTTGTTGCAAAGTGCAAGCGGGATGATGCTTACACTTGCCCCAAGATCACATAGGGCGTCATACTTCACTTCTCCCACTCCAATTGGCACACAAAAGGATCCCGGATCTCTTAGCTTAGGAGGCATCTCCTCCTTCATAGTTTGAATCAATTCCGAGGACCTCTTTGTCATCCTCACTTCTCCATACTCCTCCAACTTCCTCTTGTTGGAGAGTATTTCCTTCAAAAATTTGCCATATGCCGGCATAACTAGAATAGCATCCATGAACGGAATGTTAATATGCAATTTAGACATAAGTTCAAGGAATTTACCGAAGTGTTTGTCCAAACGAGCTCTTGCTTGTGATTGTGGGAATGGTAGCGGTGGCTTGTATGGAGGTGGTGCCACATATGATGGCTCATCATCCTTGCTCTTCCCTCCATCTTCTTGCAATGGCTCTTCCTCTATCACCACTTGCTTCCCCTTGTCATTTCCCTTTGGTAAGGGATCCTTCATGCTCAGCACACTCCTTGTTGTAATAGCTAACACTTGGCCTCTTGGGTTATCTTCGGTTCTTCCGAGAAGCTTCCCCGGATCTCTATGAGCTTCACCTTCCTTTTAGAACACTTGTGCTTCCAAAACTTTTTGAGCTTTAGAAATTGAAGTCACCGTGCTCTCAAGACCACTCAACCTTCCAAGCAATTGCTCAAACATCATCTCGGTTCTATCCTTTGGAGGTTGAGTAAATCCGGGTGGAGGTTCTTGTGAAGCCTTTGGTGGTGGAGTTGCACTTGTGGAAGCGGGAGGGTTCAAGGCTCCATCCGGGTTAGAATAGGAAAACCCGGGATGGTTATGGTTAGGCCGGTAATTGTTGAATTGCCGGTTGTTGTTGAAGTTCCTTGGGCCTTGATAGTTGTTGTAATTGCCCCTTCCCATGTAGTTCACATCTTCCTCCTTGGAATACAAGTTTGCTTGCACTTGGACTTGAGGGCTTGCTTGAATCTTCAAAGTTGTAGCACACAACTCCCTCAAAGATTTCAACTCATTGTTGATTGCATCAAGCTTGAAGTTACTCATGGTGACTTCACTCGCCTCATATGCTCCCGCTTTCCTCCCATCACTCTTCCTATAGGAGTACTTCTCAATCACTAAAGCTTGTTTTTCAACAAATTCCCAAGCTTCATCCATATTCTTCTCCATGAAAGTCCCACCGGAAAGAGATTGAAGCTTGAATTGGCTATCTTCATCAAGTCCTTTGAAGTAGATCTCCAATAGCTCAATTTTCGGTATACCATGGTGTGGACAATCTAGGAGAAGGTCTTTGAACCTCTCCCAAGACTTGAATAGGCTTTCTCTATCCTTCATCACAAAGGCATTGATCTTCCCTCTTAGCTCGGTAGTCTTGGAAGGTGGGAAGAACTTAGTCAAGACTCGGTTGTCATCTCCTCCCAAGTACTCACTCGCCCTTGTGGAATAGATTGATACCAAGCCAAGGCTTTATCCATAAGTGAGAAGGAGAAAGCCCTAAGCTTATGGTTGTTTCTCTCCAATCTAGGCGGTCTAAGAGTCTCCATCAAGATCTCATAGTTCATCAAGTGTTGATGGGGAGACTCTCCTTCCATCCCTCCAAATTGATTATGCCGGTTTTTTTGTAGAACTTGAGGGCGGAGCTCGTAATCATGGGATGCGGGATCTCCTAAGTTCACACGCGGACGGTGTGCTCTTTGTGCCGGATCCATACGTTGCCCTCACGTTTGTGGCTCTTCAGTTGCAATGGGCACAACCCGAATATTAACCGCCGCCGGCTGCGGTTGTGGTGGAGGTGGAGGTTGTTGACGATTAAGCTCTCTTTGCACAAGAGCTTGCCTAATCTCTTCAATCTCCCTCCTAGTCGCTTCTTGCCTCTCATTGGCAAGTCTCCTTTCATTCTCCAAGTGCTCATCTCTTAGTCTAATTTGCTCTAAAGCCTCATCCAACTCAGCTTGGAGATCTCTTCCGGCCATCTCTTTTCCCTTTCTAATGCTCTTGGATCAAGATCTAAGGGTTTTCTCCGGTTCAGGATCGAATGGAGCTAAATCCTTGCCACGAGATCTTCGCATACACCTAAAGAGTGAGAGACGTCCTGAAAAGCAAAGACACAAACCAAACGAGATCAAAAGCAACAAGAAAGATCTACACTATAAACAATCACAAAAATGACTCAATCTAAACCTAGTCCCCGGCAACGGCGCCAAAAACTTGTTACGCTAAGATTGTGTAGCACAAAAGTCTTACAATTTATAAACTCGATATAATTTCCTAACTCCTAGCGAACCCACAGTGTATGGGTCGTTTTGTAGCAAGGATAGTATTCTGAGGTCGAACACGAAGACTAAGGTGAAATCAAATCAACAAGTGATCATAGATAGTGTGAATCTAGTCTAAGAAAAGAGAAAGAAATAAAGAAATGAAAATCATGATATTTTTGGTTTGGTTTTTGGGGTGATCAAGCAATGATCACAAATCAAGCAAGATAATAAAACAAACTAACAACTCAAGCTATCAAATCAAACAAGTAACACAAGTACAAAATGTGTGATCAAAGAGAGAAGAGTGGATTCTAGAGGTCAAGATTTCCGGTTATGGCATTGGACTCAAGCTTCTAAAGATTCTAAGGACAACGCTACGGTGTTGGGAAAGGGTGTTTCTCTAGTGGAAGCAATTACCGGGTAAGTCTCTCGCTTCACTAATCCCGCATTAAACTCCTATTACCGGGTAGGTCTCTAGGGGTTAAAGTTGGGAATTCTACACAAACCGGACTCTACTTAAGGGGCAAACCTCTCCTTACCGGGTAAGTCTCGGAAAAGGCAAGTCTCAAGCAACAATCCTAGCAGACTCAATCCAATAGCGGATTATGAGGCTCACTACTACCTAGAGTTCATCATCTTAGGTATCTAAGATCGAAAATCACCGGGTAGGTCTCTTCCCTCACTTAGGTTGCTAGCATTAGGTGACCCTAAGCTATATTATGCTTAATAAACACTAGGATTCCAACAACCTAACATCCTAACACACAGATTCATCAATTAAGGAGCAATAGAGAGAAAAATCGGGTGGATCATAGCATAAATCGGACGATCTACCCTATGAACAGGTCGATTTTTCTGTCTAGGTTAGGTTTTGTGCATACGATTCATCCTAAACTAACATACAAGTCCATCCTATCATCACCCAAGCCATAACCATCAATCCATCACTCTAGAATCACAATAAACTAGCCAATAATATGCATTTCAAGATCCAAAATCATCACACAAGCACACATGGTTTTCATAGATAGATGATGAAAGATAAGCAAGTAAAATCAATAAATCTCAACTGAATATAAGTTTAAGCAAGACTTACAACCCTTCAAAAGAAGTTCCAAAACGTTCCTAACAATCCTTCCAAGAGTTCTTCAACCAAAATCACCAAAAATCACTCAAAAACTCACTATCACTGTAAGTTTGGTGTTCTTCTTCCCCCCCAAAAATGAGAGAGTTTTTCTTCTTCTCCAAGTCTATCCTCCAATTGGAATGAGGTGTGTGTGAGAGAATGTGGGAGAGATCCCCCAGCAACAGCTTGCAGGACCAGTTATATTCTCCATCAAGAGCAAGGGCCGGACAAAGAGATCGTGGGACACGTGGCTTAAGCTGTCAAAGGCCAGAAAATCGACCCAGTCAGAAAAATCGGACAATTTTCCTGAGTGTTGGTCCGATTTTTTTCAATAGAGATTTGTTATGATCGTCTAGCCATGAGTTGCTCCATTGCTTGCACCAATAAGGGTCTTTGTGTCCTTCATTGCTCCAATTATGTTCCTTCAATGCTTTGGATGTGTACCACCACGAGGCTTGACTCTCGAATGTATCAATTAATGTCCAAAAGATCCCCGAATTACCTACAAACCGACAAAAGCTCGTGTAGACGTCTTTTCTAGAGATATGCATAAATTAGGCGTAAACGTTATGAACTAATGTCAAACCGTGCATGAATAACGGGAAAAACTATCTAATTGTTAGCCTAAACTAACGTCATAAATCACATTATCAAAGTACCCCATACTTAAGATTTGCTTGTCCCCGAGCAAGACCCAACTATAGACTAAGAGATGACATGATTTATGCATGTAAAAAAACAACAAAATCTTTTTGGAATTGTGCTTCTAACATTGGATCACCTTCATAGTCATGTTTCATAGCAATGGACAAGCAATCATGCACAAAATGAATGAAGGCATAGAAAGACAATTATACTTAACTAGAAAGCATGCATGAGAGGTGAAAATGAAGAAGTCAAGATGATCATGAGTATGTCCAATCAAGATCACTAAGTCTTACACACAGGCATTTAGGTCACAAGGACTTAGAAAAGAAGAAGCTAAGAAACGTTGTGATTAGGTGGGAATTTTTAGGTCATGTGATGCTAATCCGGGAAAAGGAACTAACTCCACAATTTCGTTTTTGCGCACTTCCCAACAAGTGTATAATTTTCTCCATCTTTTCTTTGTTTTCTTTTCTTTTTCACTTATTTTTGAGACAATGGCATTGGTGTACAAAAGCCGAAACCTTGGTGATAAGCCGTCCTCGGGTTTTTTTATTTTTCGAGGTGCATCCACACCAGGCACACATACCAAAGCTCGTTAGGACTATCGGTTTATTTGACTTTGGCAAGGCACAAACACCCGATTATGTGAATGGTGCCGAGTTACTCGTCATTTAAACCAACGTCCCCAAACCTATATTTTTTTCTACACTTTCACAACAAATTCAGCACTTCATTCACAACATTCTTTCATCAACAACTTCACCCCACACTTGCTTTTCACACACTCAACACACTAGCATGCTCCTATTCCCGGATGGGTCAAAAGAGGTCAAATTGTTCATCAATTGAGGTGCTCAAACAACATGATCAAGATGAGAAGTAGAGGAAAATGAATTGCCTTAATCACTCCTAAATGATGTGCAAGAACTAGCATGTAATTTCGACCTTCAATCCTCAATCCAATCAAGGCAAGCATTCATGATCACAATTCACACATGGGATTCAAGATAAGTACTTCAATTCCACATATGCATTCATCTATTCAACACATAAGGCCATCCATAGCCAATTCACAAGACAATCTCATCATAAGGGTCATTCCCAAGCTTAGAAGCACTAAAACTTTTAAAATTTTCTGATTTTTTGGATTTTTCAAAATATGTATGTACAATGCAAGACATAATGAAACATGTGACAATATTAAACTATCCTAGATGTTAATCATGCAAGTGATCATGAAAACCCCACCCCATACTTAGAAACACATTGTCCCCAATGTGCAAACTAAATAAAGAAGTGAAAGAGAGTCCTCACGATGTAAAATTGGTGATGCTTTGGTATTTCGGTTCACATCGAATGATAGTGGTGGATGATCGATCAAGGATGGTAGAGAGCTCTTGATGTTCATTATGGTGTCGGAACCCGCGCTTGGCACCGCAAACCGTCCAAGTTCCACGTCCGCTCCACCCATGCTTGATTGGAGATCAACACTTTCCTTGATAGAAGGAAAAATCGGACCAACTACCCAGGAAAATCGGCCGATTTCTATGAAGAACGGTCCGATTTTCCTGGGTGCTTTCTTCCTCGTCCATGTGCTCGGATCTTGTACCTTCAACAATTCCATGAGGTTTTCACATGACCTCCAACATCTCATCACACATGACAATCAACAAGATCTAGCACCCAAAAACACAAAAGAAAAACAAAGCACACCAAGAGCAAGATCAAACAAAAGCAAGAAAAATAAAAGAGAAAAATATGTACCAATGGGTTGCCTCCCATTAAGCGCTTCTTTAAGGTCACTAGTTTGACCAAATTCAGGAGCGTTTCACTCAAGGTGAAGTGGGGCAATCACTTCCACCGGGGCTTCCAGGATGTACTTCTTCAAACGGTGCCCATTCACCTTAAAGTTACCACAATGATCTCCTCATATCTCCACCGCTCCATGAGGAAAGATCTTCTTCACAACATAAGGACCGTCCATCTTGACTTGAGCTTTCCGGGGAAGAGCCGCAGTCTTGAGTTGAAGAGAAGCACTAAGTCACCCTCACTCAACTCTTTTGGGATTAGACGCTTGTCATGCCAACGCTTGGTCCTCTCCTTGTAGATCCGGGCATTTTCATAAGCATCCAACCGGATCTCCTCAAGGGCGTTCATGTCTAGCAACCTCTTCTCACCGGCCTCCTTGAGGTCAAAATTCAGCCACCTTATGGCCCAATAAGCCCTATGCTCCATCTCCACCGGAAGGTGGCAAGACTTGCCAGAAACTAGCTTGTAGGGAGTGGTGCCAATCGGTGTCTTGAAAGCGGTTCTATAAGCCCACAAAGCATCATCGAGCTTCATAGCCCAATCCTTTCTTGTTCTAGAAACCGTCTTCTCAAGGATCCCTTTTATCTCCCGGTTGGAGATCTCCACTTGGCCACTAGTTTGGGGATGGTAAGGTGTTGCCACCTTATGAGTCACCCCATACTTAGCCAAAAGTGACCCGAAGTTCCTATTAGTGAAGTGCTTTCGTCCATCACTTATGATCACCCTTGGTGTCCCAAACCTAGGAAAGATCACTCGGTTGAAGAACCGCACCACAACCTTGGCATCATTTGTGGGAGAGGCGATTGCCTCCACCCATCTCGAAACATAGTCCACCGCCAATAGGATGTAGAGGTTGCCACATGAAGAGGGGAATGGTCCCATGAAGTCCACACCCCACACATCAAATATCTCCACCTCTTGTATGTTGTTCAAGGACATCTCATTCCTCCTTGAGATGTTGCCCGTCCTTTGGCAAGCATCACAAGCTACCACAAAATTCTGCACATCCTTGAACAAACTTGGCCAAAAGAAACCGGATTGCAATACCTTTGCACACGTCTTGTGTGAGCTAGCATGGCCTCCACATGGCAAGGAGTGACAATGATGGATCACACTCTCCACCTCATCCTCCGGTATGCACCTCCTAAAGACTCCATCCGGCCCTCTCTTGAACAAGAGAGGCTCACTCCAATAATAATGCCTCACATCCTTGAAGAACTTCTTCCTTTGGGCATATGACAAACCGGGTGTACCTCCTCACACACTAGGTAGTTCACAATATCGGCATACCAAGGCTCATTACCCCTTGACACTTGAAACAAGCACTCCTCTACTATTTGCAATTGCTCATCCCGGAATGAGTCATCAATCGGGATGTCGTCTCTCTCAACCTCCAATGGTGGGAGCCTACTAAGATGGTCCGCCACAGAATTTTCGGACCCTTTCTTATCCCGGATTTCCAAGTCAAATTCTTGGAGGAGAAGGATCCAACGAATGAGGCGAGGCTTGGCATCTTTCTTTGTGAGGAGGTAACGGATCGCAGCATGATCCGTGTACACAATGGCCTTTGCTCCAACAAGATATGACCGGAACTTCTCAAAGGCATACACCACCGCTAGCAACTCCTTCTCGGTTGTGGCATAGTTAAGTTGGGCATCATCCAGCGTCTTGCTAGCATAATAGATGGCATGTGTACGCCCATCTTTCTTTTGTCCTAAAACAGCCCCAACGGCCACATCACTTGCATCACACATCACTTCAAATGGTAAGCTCCAATCCGGAGGTTGCATGATGGGGGCGGTGATCAAAGCATCCTTCAACCTACAAAAAGCCTCAAGGCAATCCTTGGAGAAAACAAACTCAACATCTTTCATTAGTAGGTTAGTAAGAGGCTTAGAAATCTTAGAGAAATCTTTATTGAATCTCCGGTAAAAACCAGCATGCCCTAGAAAACTCCTTACCCCCTTCACCGAGGTAGGTGGTGGCAACTTCTCTACCGTCTCTATCTTAGCCCTATCAACCTCAATGCCACGGTTGGACACCAAGTGTCCCAACACAATGCCTTCACGTACCATGAAGTAGCATTTCTCCCAAATCAAGACAAGATTTGTCTCCTCACATCTCTTAAGCACCAAAGATAAGTTAGCTAAACAATCATAAAATGAAGATCCATAAACAGAGAAATCATCCATAAACACTTCCATGATGTTTTCAATATATTCAGAAAAGATAGCCATCATACACCTTTGGAAGGTGGCGGGTGCATTACACAACCCAAATGTCATTCTCCTATATGCAAATGTACCCCAAGGACATGTGAATGTAGTTTTCTCTGGGTCATCCGGGTGCATAGGGATTAGGAAAAACCCATTATAACCGTCTAAGTAACAAAAGTGTGAATGTTGAGCTAATCTCTCTAGCATTTTGTCAATGAAAGGAAGAGGGAAGTGATCTTTCCTAGAGGCCACATTTAGTTTCATATAGTCTATACACATCCTCCATCCTGTAACCGTTCTAGTAGGGATTAGTTCATTATTCTCATTAGTTACTACGGTCATACCACCCTTCTTAGGAACCACATGAACGGGACTAACCCATTTACTATCCGAAATTGGGTAGATGATTCCCGCATCTAGCAACTTAATGATCTCTTTCTTGACTACCACTTTCATTATAGGATTCAATCTTCTTTGATGTTCAATAGAGGGTTTATGGTCATCTTCCATCAATATCTTATGCATGCACAAAGAGGGCTTAATGCCAACAAGGTCATTAATGGTGTATCCTATTGCCTTTCTATGAAGTTTCAATTCAGTCAACAATATATTAAGCTCATCATCATTCAAAGATGCATTCACAATCACCGGATAAGTAGAATTTGAACTAAGGAAAGCATACTTTAAATGAGAAGGAAGAGGTTTTAGATCAAGTTTAGGAGGACCTTTATCGGTTGGAGATGATCCATACAATGTAGGTTGAGATGATTCCAAAGCCATTGAAGCCTCACCTAAGTGCTTTGATGATTGCTCACAAACACTTGGATGATGCTCAAAAGACTCAGGAAAGTCGACCCTCTGTGAAGAAAATCGGCCCATCTGGGGGTCAATTTCAGTTTCTGCATTTGTAAAATCGGATGAAAATTCAGGATTTATGCAAAAATCGGCCGATTTTTGCCCCCTCTGTCCGATTTTTCTACAGGTATTTCTCTCTTCCTCTAGTACTTCAAATCCAATACTTGGTAGCTCATCCAATGCATTCAAGGCCTTGATCACTTCATTGCTACTCTCCTCAACTCCTTCCTCCATCAAACTCGAGCTAAGAACCTTCTCAAGTGGATCCTTGAGCAAGATTGAGCTCACAACCTCTCTAGACTCCTCTTCCTCAATAATGTTGAAGACATCTTCACCTAGGGCTGGCCCCTTCACCATTGTGGACAAATTAAACTTGATGTTCTCTTCTCCAATGTTGAAAGAGAGAATCCCATTTTTGCAATCCACCAAACACCCGGAAGTAGCTAGAAAGGTCTCCCCAAGATGATAGGAACCGGATAATCTGCCGGGATGTCCAAAACAACAAAGTCTATGGGCACATAGAACTTCCCTAGTTGCACCGCTATGTATTCCAAGATTCCAACCGGGTGAGTGATTGAACGGTCCGCCATGTAAAGGGTCATCTTGACCGGCTTTGGCTCTCCTAGCCCAACCTTGTTGCAAAGTGCAAGCGGGATGATGCTTACACTTGCCCCAAGATCACATAGGGCGTCATACTTCACTTCTCCCACTCCAATTGGCACACAAAAGGATCCCGGATCTCTTAGCTTAGGAGGCATCTCCTCCTTCATAGTTTGAATCAATTCCGAGGACCTCTTTGTCATCCTCACTTCTCCATACTCCTCCAACTTCCTCTTGTTGGAGAGTATTTCCTTCAAAAATTTGCCATATGCCGGCATAACTAGAATAGCATCCATGAACGGAATGTTAATATGCAATTTAGACATAAGTTCAAGGAATTTACCGAAGTGTTTGTCCAAACGAGCTCTTGCTTGTGATTGTGGGAATGGTAGCGGTGGCTTGTATGGAGGTGGTGCCACATATGATGGCTCATCATCCTTGCTCTTCCCTCCATCTTCTTGCAATGGCTCTTCCTCTATCACCACTTGCTTCCCCTTGTCATTTCCCTTTGGTAAGGGATCCTTCATGCTCAGCACACTCCTTGTTGTAATAGCTAACACTTGGCCTCTTGGGTTATCTTCGGTTCTTCCGAGAAGCTTCCCCGGATCTCTATGAGCTTCACCTTCCTTTTAGAACACTTGTGCTTCCAAAACTTTTTGAGCTTTAGAAATTGAAGTCACCGTGCTCTCAAGACCACTCAACCTTCCAAGCAATTGCTCAAACATCATCTCGGTTCTATCCTTTGGAGGTTGAGTAAATCCGGGTGGAGGTTCTTGTGAAGCCTTTGGTGGTGGAGTTGCACTTGTGGAAGCGGGAGGGTTCAAGGCTCCATCCGGGTTAGAATAGGAAAACCCGGGATGGTTATGGTTAGGCCGGTAATTGTTGAATTGCCGGTTGTTGTTGAAGTTCCTTGGGCCTTGATAGTTGTTGTAATTGCCCCTTCCCATGTAGTTCACATCTTCCTCCTTGGAATACAAGTTTGCTTGCACTTGGACTTGAGGGCTTGCTTGAATCTTCAAAGTTGTAGCACACAACTCCCTCAAAGATTTCAACTCATTGTTGATTGCATCAAGCTTGAAGTTACTCATGGTGACTTCACTCGCCTCATATGCTCCCGCTTTCCTCCCATCACTCTTCCTATAGGAGTACTTCTAATCACTAAAGCTTGTTTTTCAACAAATTCCCAAGCTTCATCCATATTCTTCTCCATGAAAGTCCCACCGGAAAGAGATTGAAGCTTGAATTGGCTATCTTTATCAAGTCCTTTGAAGTAGATCTCCAATAGCTCAATTTTCGGTATACCATGGTTTGGACAATCTAGGAGAAGGTCTTTGAACCTCTCCCAAGACTTGAATAGGCTTTCTCTATCCTTCATCACAAAGGCATTGATCTTCCCTCTTAGCTCGGTAGTCTTGGAAGGTGGGAAGAACTTAGTCAAGACTCGGTTGTCATCTCCTCCCAAGTACTCACTCGCCCTTGTGGAATAGATTGATACCAAGCCAAGGCTTTATCCATAAGTGAGAAGGAGAAAGCCCTAAGCTTATGGTTGTTTCTCTCCAATCTAGGCGGTCTAAGAGTCTCCATCAAGATCTCATAGTTCATCAAGTGTTGATGGGGAGACTCTCCTTCCATCCCTCCAAATTGATTATGCCGGTTTTTTTGTAGAACTTGAGGGCGGAGCTCGTAATCATGGGATGCGGGATCTCCTAAGTTCACACGCGGACGGTGTGCTCTTTGTGCCGGATCCATACGTTGCCCTCACGTTTGTGGCTCTTCAGTTGCAATGGGCACAACCCGAATATTAACCGCCGCCGGCTGCGGTTGTGGTGGAGGTGGAGGTTGTTGACGATTAAGCTCTCTTTGCACAAGAGCTTGCCTAATCTCTTCAATCTCCCTCCTAGTCGCTTCTTGCCTCTCATTGGCAAGTCTCCTTTCATTCTCCAAGAGCTCATCTCTTAGTCTAATTTGCTCTAAAGCCTCATCCAACTCAGCTTGGAGATCTCTTCCGGCCATCTCTTTTCCCTTTCTAATGCTCTTGGATCAAGATCTAAGGGTTTTCTCCGGTTCAGGATCGAATGGAGCTAAATCCTTGCCACGAGATCTTCGCATACACCTAAAGAGTGAGAGACGTCCTGAAAAGCAAAGACACAAACCAAACGAGATCAAAAGCAACAAGAAAGATCTACACTATAAACAATCACAAAAATGACTCAATCTAAACCTAGTCCCCGGCAACGGCGCCAAAAACTTGTTACGCTAAGATTGTGTAGCACAAAAGTCTTACAATTTATAAACTCGATATAATTTCCTAACTCCTAGCGAACCCACAGTGTATGGGTCGTTTTGTAGCAAGGATAGTATTCTGAGGTCGAACACGAAGACTAAGGTGAAATCAAATCAACAAGTGATCATAGATAGTGTGAATCTAGTCTAAGAAAAGAGAAAGAAATAAAGAAATGAAAATCATGATATTTTTGGTTTGGTTTTTGGGGTGATCAAGCAATGATCACAAATCAAGCAAGATAATAAAACAAACTAACAACTCAAGCTATCAAATCAAACAAGTAACACAAGTACAAAATGTGTGATCAAAGAGAGAAGAGTGGATTCTAGAGGTCAAGATTTCCGGTTATGGCATTGGACTCAAGCTTCTAAAGATTCTAAGGACAACGCTACGGTGTTGGGAAAGGGTGTTTCTCTAGTGGAAGCAATTACCGGGTAAGTCTCTCGCTTCACTAATCCCGCATTAAACTCCTATTACCGGGTAGGTCTCTAGGGGTTAAAGTTGGGAATTCTACACAAACCGGACTCTACTTAAGGGGCAAACCTCTCCTTACCGGGTAAGTCTCGGAAAAGGCAAGTCTCAAGCAACAATCCTAGCAGACTCAATCCAATAGCGGATTATGAGGCTCACTACTACCTAGAGTTCATCATCTTAGGTATCTAAGATCGGAAATCACCGGGTAGGTCTCTTCCCTCACTTAGGTTGCTAGCATTAGGTGACCCTAAGCTATATTATGCTTAATAAACACTAGGATTCCAACAACCTAATATCCTAACACACAGATTCATCAATTAAGGAGCAACAGAGAGAAAAATCGGGTGGATCATAGCATAAATCGGACGATCTACCCTATTAACAGGTCAATTTTTCTGTCTGGGTTAGGTTTTGTGCATACGATTCATCCTAAACTAACATACAAGTCCATCCTATCATCACCCAAGCCATAACCTTCAATCCATCACTCCAGAAGCACAATAAACAAGCCAATAATATGCATTTCAAGATCCAAAATCATCACACAAGCACACATGGTTTTCATAGATAGATGATGAAAGATAAGCAAGTAAAATCAATAAATCTCAACTGAATATAAGTTTAAGCAAGACTTACAACCCTTCAAAAGAAGTTCCCAAACGTTCCTAACAATCCTTCCAAGAGTTCTTCAACCAAAATCACCAAAAATCACTCAAAAACTCACTATCACTGTAAGTTTGGTGTTCTTCTTCTCCCCCAAAAATGAGAGAGTTTTTCTTCTTCTCCAAGTCTATCCTCCAATTGGAATGAGGTGTGTGTGAGAGAATGTGGGAGAGATCCCCCAGCAACAGCTTGCAGGACCACTTATATTCTCCATCAAGAGCAAGGGCCGGACAAAGAGATCGTGGGACACGTGGCTTAAGCTGTCAAAGGCCAGAAAATCGACCCAGTCAGAAAAATCGGACGATTTTCCTGAGTTTTGGTCCGATTTTCTTCAACAGAGATTTGTTATGATCGTCTAGCCATGAGTTGCTCCATTGCTTGCACCAATAAGGGTCTTTGTGTCCTTCATTGCTCCAATTATGTTCCTTCAATGCTTTGGATGTGTACCACCATGAGGCTTGACTCTCGAATGTATCGATTAATGTCCAAAAGATCCCCGAATTACCTACAAAACCGACAAAAGCTCGTGTAGACGTCTTTTCTAGAGATATGCATAAATTAGACGTAAACGTTATGAACTAATGTCAAACCGTGCATGAATAACGGGAAAAACTATCTAATTGTTAGCCTAAACTAACGTCATAAATCACGTTATCAAAATACCCCATACTTAAGATTTGCTCGTCCCCGAGCAAGACCCAACTATAGACTAAGAGATGACATGATTTATGCATGCAAAAAAACAACAAAATCTTTTTGGAATTGTGCTTCTAACATTGGATCACCTTCATAGTCATGTTTCATAGCAATGGACAAGCAATCATGCACAAAATGAATGAAGGCATGGAAAGACAATTATACTTAACTAGAACACATGCATGAGAGGTGAAAATGAAGAAGTCAAGATGATCATGAGTATGTCCAATCTAGAACACTAAGTTTTACACACAGGCATTTAGGTCACAAGGACTTAGAAAAGAAGAAGCTAAGAAACGTTGTGATTAGGTGGGAATTTTTAGGTCATGTGATGCTAATCCGGGAAAGGAACTAACTCCACAATTTCGTTTTTTGCGCACTTCCCAACAAGTGTATAATTTTCTCCATCTTTTCTTTGTTTTCTTTTCTTTTTCACTTATTTTTGAGACAATGGCATTGGTGTACAAAAGCCGAAACCTTGGTGATTAGCCGTCCTCGGGTTTTTTTATTTTTCGAGGTGCATCCACACCGGGCACACATACCAAAGCTCATTAGGACTATCGGTTTATTTGACTTTGGCAAGGCACAAAACACCCGATTATGTGAATGGTGCCGAGTTACTCGTCATTTAAACCAACGTCCCCAAACCTATAATTTTTTCTACACTTTCACAACAAATTCAGCACTTCATTCACAACATTCTTTCATCAACAACTTCACCCCACACTTGCTTTTCACACACTCAACACACTAGCATGCTCCTATTCCCGGATGGGTCAAAAGAGGTCAAATTTTTCATCAATTGAGGTGATCAAACAACATGATCAAGATGAGAAGTAGAGGAAAATGAATTGCCTTAATCACTCCTAAATGATGTGCAAGAACTAGCATGTAATTTCGACCTTCAATCCTCAATCCAATCAAGGCAAGCATTCATGATCACAATTCACACATGGGATTCAAGATAAGTACTTCAAGTCCACATATGCATTCATCTATTCAACACATAAGGCCATCCATAGCCAATTCACAAGACAATCTCATCATAAGGGTCATTCCCAAGCTTAGAAGCACTAAAACTTTTAAAATTTTCTGATTTTTTGGTTCTTTCGAAATATGTATGTACAATGCAAGACATAATGAAACATGTGACAATATTAAACTATCCTAGATGTTAATCATGCAAGTGATCATGAAAACCCCACCCCATACTTAGAAACACATTGTCCCCAATGTGCAAACTAAATAAAGAAGTGAAAGAGAGTCCTCACGATGTAAAATTGGTGATGCTTTGGTATTTTGGTTCACATCGAATGATGGTGGTGGATGATCGATCAAGGATGGTAGAGAGCTCTTGATGTTCATTATGGTGTCGGAACCCGCGCTTGGCACCGCAAACCGTCCAAGTTCCACGTCCGCTCCACCCATGCTTGATTGGAGATCATCACTTTCCTTGACAGAAGGAAAAATCGGACCAACTACCCAAGAAAATCGGCCGATTTCTATGAAGAACAGTCCGATTTTCCTGGGTGCTTTCTTCCTCGTCCATGTGCTCGGATCTTGTACCTTCAACAGTTCCATGAGGTTTTCACATGACCTCCAACATCTTATCACACATGAAAATCAACAAGATCTAGCACCCAAAAACACAAAAGTAAAACAAAGCACAGCAAGAGCAAGATCAAACAAAAGCAAGAAAAATAAAAGAGAAAAATATGTACCAATGGGTTGCCTCCCATTAAGCGCTTCTTTAAGGTCACTAGCTTGACCAAATTCAGGAGCGTTTCACTCAAGGTGAAGTGGGGCAATCACTTCCACCGGGGCTTTCGGGATGTACTTCTTCAAACGGTGCCCATTCACCTTAAAGTTACCACAATGATCTCCTCCTATCTCCACCGCTCCATGAGGAAAGATCTTCTTCACAACATAAGGACCCGTCCATCTTGACTTGAGCTTTCCGGGGAAGAGCCGCAGTCTTGAGTTGAAGAGAAGCACTAAGTCACCCTCACTCAACTCTTTTGGGATTAGACGCTTGTCATGCCAACGCTTGGTCGTCTCCTTGTAGATCCGGGCATTTTCATAAGCATCCAACCGGATCTCCTCAAGGGCGTTCATGTCTAGCAACCTCTTCTCACCGGCCTCCTTGAGGTCAAAATTCAGCCACCTTATGGCCCAATAAGCCCTATGCTCCATCTCCACCGGAAGGTGGCAAGACTTGCCATAAACTAGCTTGTAGGGAGTGGTGCCAATCGGTGTCTTGAAAGCGGTTCTATAAGCCCACAAAGCATCATCGAGCTTCATAGCCCAATCCTTTCTTGTTCTACAAACCGTCTTCTCAAGGATCCCTTTTATCTCCCGGTTGGAGATCTCCACTTGGCCACTAGTTTGGGGATGGTAAGGTGTTGCCACCTTATGAGTCACCCCATACTTAGCCAAAAGTGACCCGAAGTTCCTATTAGTGAAGTGCTTTCCTCCATCACTTATGATCACCCTTGGTGTCCCAAACCTAGGAAAGATCACTCGGTTGAAGAACCGCACCACAACCTTGGCATCATTTGTGGGAGAGGCAATTGCCTCCACCCATCTCAAAACATAGTCCACCGCCAATAGGATGTAGAGGTTGCCACATGAAGAGGGGAATGGTCCCATGAAGTCCACACCCCACACATCGAATTTCTCCACCTCTTGTATGTTGTTCAAGGGCATCTCATTCCTCCTTGAGATGTTGCCCGTCCTTTGGCAAGCATCACAAGCTACCACAAAATTCTGCACATCCTTGAACAAACTTGGCCAAAAGAAACTGGATTGCAATACCTTTGCACACGTCTTGTGTGAGGTAGCATGGCCTCCACATGGCAAGGAGTGACAATGACGGATCACACTCTCCACCTCATTCTCCGGTATGCACCTCCTAAAGACTCCATCCGGCCCTCTCTTGAACAAGAGAGGCTCACTCCAATAATAATGCCTCACATCCTTGAAGAACTTCTTCCTTTGGGCATATGACAAACCGGGTGGTACCTCCTCACACACTAGGTAGTTCACAATATCGGCATACCATGGCTCATTACCCCTTGACACTTGAAACAAGCACTCCTCTACCATTTGCAATTGCTCATCCCGGAATGAGTCATCAATCGGGATGTCGTCTCTCTCAACCTCCAACGGTGGGAGCCTACTAAGATGGTCCGCCACAGAATTTTCGGACCCTTTCTTATCCCGGATTTCCAAGTCAAATTCTTGGAGGAGAAGGATCCACCGAATGAGGCGAGGCTTGGCATCTTTCTTTGTGAGGAGGTAACGGATCGCAGCATGATCCGTGTACACAATGACCTTTGCTCCAACAAGATATGACCGGAACTTCTCAAAGGCATACACCACCGCTAGCAACTCCTTCTCGGTTGTGGCATAGTTAAGTTGGGCATCATCTAGCGTCTTGCTAGCATAATAGATGACATGTGTACGCCCATCTTTCTTTTGTCCTAAAACAGCCCCAACGGCCACATCACTTGCATCACACATCACTTCAAATGGTAAGCTCCAATCCGGAGGTTGCATGATGGGGGCGATGATCAAAGCATCCTTCAACCTACAAAAAGCCTCAAGGCAATCCTTGGAGAAAACAAACTCAACATCTTTCATTAGTAGGTTAGTAAGAGGCTTATAAATCTTAGAGAAATCTTTATTGAATCTCCGATAGAAACCGGCATGCCCTAGAAAACTCCTTACCCCCTTCACCGAGGTAGGTGGTGGCAACTTCTCTATCGTCTCTATCTTAGCCCTATCAACCTCAATGCCACGGTTGGACACCAAGTGACCCAACACAATGCCTTCACGTACCATGAAGTGGCATTTCTCCCAATTCAAGACAAGATTTGTCTCCTCACATCTCTTAAGCACCAAAGATAAGTTAGCTAAACAATCATCAAATGAAGATCCATAAACAGAGAAATCATCCATAAACACTTCCATGATGTTTTCAATATATTCAGAAAAGATAGCCATCATACACCTTTGGAAGGTGGCGGGTGCATTACACAACCCAAATGGCATTCTCCTATATGCAAATGTACCCCAAGGACATGTGAATGTAGTTTTCTCTTGGTCACCCGGGTGCATAGGGATTTGGAAAAACCCACTATAACCGTCTAAGTAACAAAAGTGTGAATGTTGAGCTAATCTCTCTAGCATTTGGTCAATGAAAGGAAGAGGGAAGTGATCTATCCTAAAGGCCACATTTAGTTTCATATAGTCTATACACATCCTCCATCCCGTAACCGTTCTAGTAGGGATTAGTTCATTATTCTCATTAGTTACTACGGTCATACCACCCTTCTTAGGAACCACATGAGCGGGACTAACCCATTTACTATCCGAAATTGGGTAGATGATTCCCGCATCTAGCAACTTAATGATCTCTTTCTTGACTACCTCTTCATTATAGGATTCAATCTTCTTTGATGTTCAATAGAGGGTTTATGATCATCTTCCATCAATATCTTATGCATGCACAAAGAGGGCTTAATGCCAACAAGGTCATTAATGGTGTATCCTATTGCCTTTCTATGAAGTTTCAATTCAGTCAACAATCTATTAAGCTCATCATCATTCAAAGATGCATTCACAATCACCGGATAAGTAGAATTTGAACCAAGGAAAGCATACTTTAAATGAGAAGGAAGAGGTTTTAGATCAAGTTTAGGAGGACCTTTATCGGTTGGAGATGATCCATACAATGTAGGTTGAGATGATTCCAAAGCCATTGAAGCCTCACCTAAGTCCTTTGATGATTGCTCACAAACACTTGGATGATGCTCAAAAGACTCAGGCAAATCGACCCTCTGTGAAGAAAATCGGCCGGTCTGGGGGTCGATTTCAGTTTCTGCATTTGCAAAATCGGATGAAAATTCAGGATTTATGCAAAAATCGGCCGATTTTTGCCCCCTCTGTCCGATTTTTCTACAGGTATTTCTCTCTTCCTCTAGTACTTCAAATCCAATACTTGGTAGCTCATCCAATGCATTCAAGGCCTTGATCACTTCATTGCTACTCTCCTCAACTCCTTCCTCCATCAAACTCGAGCTAAGAACCTTCTCAAGTGGATCCTTGAGCAAGATTGAGCTCACAACCTCTCTAGACTCCTCTTCCTCAATAATGTTGAAGACATCTTCACCTAGGGCTGGCCCCTTCACCATTGTGGACAAATTAAACTTGATGTTCTCTTCTCCAATGTTGAAAGAGAGAATCCCATTTTTGCAATCCACCAAACACCCGGAAGTAGCTAGGAAAGGTCTCCCCAAGATGATAGGAACCGGATAATCCGCCGGGATGTCCAAAACAACAAAGTCTATGGGCACATAGAACTTCCCTAGTTGCACCGCTATGTATTCCAAGATTCCAACCGGGTGAGTGATTGAACGGTCCGCCATGTAAAGGGTCATCTTGACCGGCTTTGGCTCTCCTAGCCCAACCTTGTTGCAAAGTGCAAGCGGGATGATGCTTACACTTGCCCCAAGATCACATAGGGCGTCATACTTCACTTCTCCCACTCCAATTGGCACACAAAAGGATCCCGGATCTCTTAGCTTAGGAGGCATCTCCTCCTTCATAGTTTGAATCAATTCCGAGGACCTCTTTGTCATCCTCACTTCTCCATACTCCTCCAACTTCCTCTTGTTGGAGAGTATTTCCTTCAAGAATTTGCCATATGCCGGCATACCTAGAATAGCATCCATGAACGGAATGTTAATATGCAATTTAGACATAAGTTCAAGGAATTTACCGAAGTGTTTGTCCAAACGAGCTCTTGCTCGTGATTGTGGGAATGGTAGCGGTGGCTTGTATGGAGGTGGTGCCATATATGATGGCTCATCATCCTTGCTCTTCCCTCCATCTTCTTGCAATGGCTCTTCCTCTATCACCACTTGCTTCCCCTTGTCATTTCCCTTTGGTAAGGGATCCTTCATGCTCAGCCCACTCCTTGTTGTAATAGCCAACACTTGGCCTCTTGGGTTATCTTTGGTTCTTTCGGGAAGCTTCCCCGGATCTCTATGAATTTCACCCGCCTTTTGGAACACTTGTGCTTCCAAAACTTTTTGAGCTTTAGAAATTGAAGTCACCGTGCTCTCAAGACCACTCAACCTTCCAAGCAATTACTCAAACATCATCTCGGTTCTATCCTTTGGAGGTTGAGTAAATCCGGGTGGAGGTTCTTGTGAAGCCTTTGGTGGTGAAGTTGCGCTTGTGGAAGCGGGAGGGTTCAAGGCTCCATCCAGGTTAGAATAGGAAAACCCGGGATGGTTATGGTTAGGCCAGTAATTATTGAATTGCCGGTTGTTGTTGAAGTTCCTTGGGCCTTGATAGTTGTTGTAATTGCCCCTTCCCATGTAGTTCACATCTTCCTCCTTGGAAGACAAGTTTGCTTGCACTTGCACTTGAGGGCTTGCTTGACTCTTCAAAATTGTAGCACACAACTCCCTCAAAGATTTCAACTCATTGTTGATTGTGATAACGTGATTTATAACGTTAGTATATGCATACATTCAGATAGTTTTTCCCGTTATTCATGCACGGTTTGACATTAGTTCATGACGTTTACACTCATTTCGCGCATATTTCTAGAAAAGACGTCTACACGAGCTTTTGTCGGTTTTGTAGGTAATTCGAGGATCTTTTGGGCACTAATCGATACATTCGAGGGTCAAGCTTCATGGTGGTACACATCCAAGGCTTTGAAGGAACATAATTGGAGCAACAAAGGACACAAGGACCATAATTGGTGCAAGCAATGGAGCAACTCATGGCTAGACGATCATAACATGCCTCTGTTAAAGAAAATCGGATCATCACTCAGGAAAATCGGCCGATTTTCCTGACTGGGTTCGATTTTTGGCCTTCAACAGCTTAAGCCATGTGTCCCACGATCTCTTTGCCCGGCCTTGCTCTTGGTGGAGAATATAAGTGGGTCTGCAAGTTGTTGCTGAGCATCTATCCTTCTCCTTCCATTGGGAACCTTCTCCTCTAGCATCTTCCAAAAAAAGACTCTCCCATTGTAGCCTCTCTTCAAGGCACCCTTGTGGGTGTTCTTGAGAGAGATTAGTGTAGATTCTAATTTCGTAGTGAGATTTGAGTGATTTTTGTGAAGAAACTTGTTGAAGGTTGTAAGATCTGACTTGGAGCTACATTTGGTGTGTTGAAAGACTTGTTTTGAACTCAAATCCAGCTAAGTTTCATTGCTTTCATTTCCTTACTTCATCTTCTTGCTATGGATTCCATGTATGCTTGTATGATGATTTTAGATCTTGAAATGCATGATGTTGGCTAGTTTATTGTGATTCTAGAGTGATGGATTGATGGTTATGACTTGGGTGATGATAGAATGGACTTACATGTTAGTTTAGGATGATTTTTGTGCCCGAAACCTAAACCAGAGGAGAAAAATTAACCTGTTCTTCAGAGTAAATTGGCCGATTTTTGCTATGATCCACCCGATTTTTCCTTCTGTTGCTCTTTAATTGATGAATCTGTATGTTAGGATGTTAGATTGTTGAAATCCTAGTGTTTGTTGAGCATAATATAGCTTAGGGTGACCTAATGCTAGCAAACTAAGTGAGGAAAGAGACCTACCCGGTGATTTCCGATCTTAGATACCAAAGATGATGAACTCTAGGTAGTAGTGAGCCTCATAAGCCGCTATTGGACTGAGTGTGCTAGGATTGTTACTTGAGACTTACCTTTTCCGAGACTTACCCGGTAAGGAGAGGTTTGCCCCTCAAGTAGTGTCCGGTTTGTGTAGAATTCCCAACTTTACCTCCTTGAGACTTACCCGGTAATAGGAGTTTAGTGCGGGATTAGTGAAGCATGAGACTTACCCGGTAATTGCTTCCATTAGAGAAACACCCTTTCCCAACACCGCAGCTTTGTCCTTAGAATCTTTAGAAGCTTGAGCCCAATGCCATAACCGGAAATCTTGACCTCTAGAATTCACTTTTCTCTCTTTGATCACATATCTTGTGTTTGTGTTACTTGTTTGTTTTGCTAGCTTGAGTTGTTAGTTTGATTCATTACCTTACTTGATTTGTGATCTTGCTTGATCACCACAAAAACCCAACCAAAAATATCGTGATTTTCATTTCTTTATTTCTTTCTCTTTTCTTAGACTAGATTCATACTATCTTTGATCATTGAATGACTTGATTTCGCCTCAGTCCTTGTGTTCGACCTCGGAATACTTTCCTTCCTACATAACGATCCGTAAACTGTGGGTTTTTGCTAGGTAGTTTAGGAGATTAGATCGAGTTTATAAATGTAAAGCTTTTTCCGTGTCACATCCTAGCGTAACAAGTTTTTGGCGCCGTTGCCGGGGACTAGGTCTAGATTGAGTCATTTGCTTTTGATCGTTTTTAGTGTTTATCTTTCTTGTTACTTTTGATCTTGTGTTGTTTTTGTCTTTGCCTTTTCATATTTGCCATGGACGGATTGTACTTCCAAGATGACCTTGACAACATGGAGTATGAGGAGTGGATGGAAAGCCAAGATCTAGGACCTCTCTATGATGAGTTTGAGTATTGGGAGGAGTTTAATGCCTATCATGAGTCCCATGATCAAGCTCACATGACTACATTGCCTTATGTGGAACCTCACCATCAACCTCACAATGACCGAGTGGAATCAATGATAGAAGAAATATTGAGGAAGATGGATGATCTAGAGAGCAACCTTGCTTCCATTTCGAGTGCCCACATGGTGCTTGAAGCGGAAGTATTTCAACAAGAGGAGGTTCACCATGAGGAGATCCAAGAATTACCCGATTCAACCATAACCAATAGAGACCTTCAAGAAGAGTTGGATAAAGCTTGGGATCAAGTGAGGCTAAGGGATTTGGCCCTGAAGGATGAAAGAATATTGAATTTCGAGAGAGAAGAACAAATGAGGAGGGAGATTGAGGAGATTAGGCATGCTCTTATGCTAGGAGATCCTACCATCCTTCAAGGCTTACCTCCACCTCCTTCACCTTTGGAGGAGTGCAATGAAGTACTCTCACCCCCGGACATCCTTGCCATCAACCCCGGAACCACACTTGAAGAGCTCACGAGGGAGAGCCCTAAGTTAACTTCAACTCCTTCCAATCCTTTCTTGCTTGCCCGGAGTACACACGAAGATTGGAGTCCCTTTCCTAAGGAGTCTCCCATGTTGAATGATGGAGGCAAGCATGATGGATCCATGATGGTTATGAAGCACCTCAATGAAGAATTCTTCCCAAGAACCGGCCTTCTTCGGATCATAGAGGATGACGATGGCAAGCATCTCACCGGTGTGACCGCGGAGTACCAATTGTCTAAGTATGGGGTGGCACCTATGGTTGCAACTCCATACTATCATCAAGGGAGCGGTGATGATGGAGTCTACTACTCACCGGTGAAGAGAGAACTTAAAGCTTATTTGGGCATCAAGTGGCCTTTGCTTGTCATCATGGATGCCGGAAAGCGATGGTTGCTTGGACTCCTCAAGCAAACCATGGTATTCGAGGTGGATTGACACATCCTCTGAGTTTGGTCAAGCTAATGACCTAAAAGAAGCGCTTCTTGGGAGGCAACCCAAGGGTAACAATTCTTTCCCTTTTCTCTTTCATCTTTGTTTTTGCTTTTGTATGTGGTGTGCTTTGTTTTTCTTTTGTATTTTTGGGTGCTAGATCTTGTTGTTGTCATGTATGATGAGATGCTGGAGGTCATGTAAAAACCTCATGGAACTGTTGAAGGTACAAGATCCGAGCACATGGATGAGGAAGAAAGCACCCAGGAAAATCGGACTGATCTTGCACAAAAATCGGCCAATTTTCCTGGGTAGCTGGTCCGATTTTTCCTTCTGTCAAGGAAAGTGATGATCTCCAATCAAGCATGGGTGGAGCGGACGTGGAACTTGGACGGCTTGCGGTGCCAAGCGCGGGTTCCGTCACCATAATGAACATCGAGAGCTCTCTACCATCCTTGATCGATCATCCACCACCATCATTCGATGTGAACCAAAATACCAAAGCATCACCAATTTTACATTGTGAGGACTCTCTTTCACTTCTTTATTTAGCTTCCACATTGGGGACAATATGTTTCTAAGTATGGGGTGGAGTTTTCATGATCACTTGCATGATTAGCATCTAGGATAGTCTAATATTCTCACATGTACATACATATTTCAAAAAATCCAAAAAAATCAGAAAATTTAAAAAAAAAAAATTTAGTGCTTCTCAAGCTTGGGAATGACCCTTATGATGAAGTTGTCTTGTGAATTGGCTATGGATGGCCTTATGTGTTTAATAGATGAATGCATATGTGGACTTGAAGTACTTATCTTGAATCCCATGAATGATTTGTGATCATGAATGTTTGCCTTGATTGAATTGAGGATTGAAAGTCGAAATTACATGCTAGTTCTTGCACATCATTTAGGAGTGATTAAGGCAATTCATCTTTCTCTACTTCTCATCTTGATCATGTTGTTTGAGCACCTCAATTGATGAAAAATTTTACCTCTTTTGACCCATCCGGGACTAGGAGCATGTTAGTGTGTTGATGTGTGTGAAAAGCAAGTGTGGGGTGAAGTCGTTGATCAAAGAATGTTATAAATGAAGTGTTGAATTAGTTGTGAAAGTGTAGAAAAAAAATATAAGTTTGGGGACGTTGGTTTAAATGACGAGTAACTCGGCACCATTCACATAATCGGGTGTTTGTGCCTTGCCAAAGTCAAATAAACCGATAGTCCTAACGAGTTTTGGTATGTGTGCCCGGTGTGGATGCACCTCGAAAAATAAAAAAGCCCGAGGACGGCTAATCACCAAGGTTTCGGCTTTTGTACACCAATGTCATTGTCTCAAAAATAAGTGAAAAAGAAAAGAAAACAAATAAAAGATGGAGAAAATTTTACACTTGTTGGGAAGTTGAGCAAAAACGAAATTGTGGAGTTAGTTCCTTTCCCCGATTAGCATCACATGACCAAAAAATTCCCACCTAATCACAACGTTTCTTAGCCTCTTCTTTCATAAGTCCTTGTGACCTAAATGCATGTGTGTAAGACTTAGTGATCTAGATTGGACATACTCATGATCATCTTGACTTCTTCATTTTCACCTCTCATGCATGCTTTCTAGTTAAGTATAATTGTCTTTCCATGCCTTCATTCATTTTATGCATAATTGCTTGTCCACTGCTATGAAACATGACTATGAAGGTGATCCAATGTTAGAAGCACAATTCCAAAAAGATTTTGTTGTTTTTCTGCATGCATAAATCACGTCATCTCTTAGTCTATAGTTGGATCTTGCTCGGGGACGAGCAAATCTTAAGTATGGGGTATTTTGATAACGTGATTTATAACGTTAGTATAGGCATACATTCAGATAGTTTTTCCCGTTATTCATGCACGGTTTGACATTAGTTCACGACGTTTACACTCATTTCGCGCATATTTCTAGAAAAGACGTCTACACGAGCTTTTGTCGGTTTTGTAGGTAATTCAGGGATCTTTTGGGCACTAATCGATACATTCGAGGGTCAAGCCTCATGGTGGTACACATCCAAGGCTTTGAAGGAACATAATTGGAGCAACAAAGGACACAAGGACCATAATTGGTGCAAGCAATGGAGCAACTCATGGCTAGACGATCATAACATGCCTCTGTTGAAGAAAATTGGACCATCACTCAGGAAAATCGGCCGATTTTCCTGACTGGGTTCGATCTTTGGCCTTCAACAGCTTAAGCCACGTGTCCCACGATCTCTTTGCCCGGCCTTGCTCTTAGTGGAGAATATAAGTGGGCCTGCAAGTTGTTGCTGAGCATCTATCCTTCTCCTTCCTTTGGGAACCTTCTCCTCTAGCATCTTCCAAAAAAAGACTCTTCCATTGTAGCCTCTCTTCAAGGCACCCTTGTGGGTGTTCTTGAGAGAGATTAGTGTAGATTCTAATTTCGTAGTGAGATTTGAGTGATTTTTGTGAAGAAACTTGTTGAAGGTTGTAAGATCTGACTTGGAGCTACATTTGGTGTGTTGAAAGACTTGTTTTGAACTCAAATCCAGCTAAGTTTCATTGCTTTCATTTCCTTACTTCATCTTCTTGCTATGGATCCATGTATGCTTGTATGATGATTTTAGATCTTGAAATGCATGTTGTTGGCTAGTTTATTGTGATTCTAGAGTGATGGATTGATGGTTATGACTTGGGTGATGATAGAATGGACTTACATGTTAGTTTAGGATGATTTTTGTGCCCGAAACCTAAACCAGAGGAGAAAAATCGACCTGTTCTTCAGAGTAATTCGGCCGATTTTTGCTATGATCCACCCGATTTTTCCTTCTGTTGCTCTTTAATTGATGAATCTGTATGTTAGGATGTTAGATTGTTGAAATCCTAGTGTTTGTTGAGCATAATATAGCTTAGGGTGACCTAATGCTAGCAAACTAAGTGAGGAAAGAGACCTACCCGGTGATTTCCGATCTTAGATACCAAAGATGATGAACTCTAGGTAGTAGTGAGCCTCATAAGCCGCTATTGGACTGAGTGTGCTAGGATTGTTACTTGAGACTTACCTTTTCCGAGACTTACCCGGTAAGGAGAGGTTTGCCCCTCAAGTAGTGTCCGGTTTGTGTAGAATTCCCAACTTTACCTCCTTGAGACTTACCCGGTAATAGGAGTTTAGTGCGGGATTAGTGAAGCATGAGACTTACCCGGTAATTGCTTCCATTAGAGAAACACCCTTTCCCAACACCGCAGCTTTGTCCTTAGAATCTTTAGAAGCTTGAGCCCAATGCCATAACCGGAAATCTTGACCTCTAGAATTCACTTTTCTCTCTTTGATCACATATCTTGTGTTTGTGTTACTTGTTTATTTTGCTAGCTTGAGTTGTTAGTTTGATTCATTACCTTACTTGATTTGTGATCTTGCTTGATCACCACAAAAATCCAACAAAAAATATCGTGATTTTCATTTCTTTATTTCTTTCTCTTTTCTTAGACTAGATTCACACTATCTTTGATCATTGAATGACTTGATTTCGCCTCAGTCCTTGTGTTCGACCTCGGAATACTTTCCTTCCTACATAACGATCCGTACACTACGGGTTTTGCTAGGTAGTTTAGGAGATTAGATCGAGTTTATAAATGTAAAGCTTTTTCCGTGTCACATCCTAGCGTAACAGATGACATCAAGCTTGAAGTTACTCATGGTGACTTCACTCACCTCATATGCTCCCGCTTTCCTCCCATCACTCTTCCTACGGGAGTACTTCTCAATCACCAAAGCTTGTTTTTCAACAAATTCTCAAGCTTCATCCACATTCTTTTCCATGAAAGTTCCACCGGAAAGAGATTGAAGCTTGAATTGGCTATCTTCATCACATCCTTTGAAGTAGATCTCCAATAGCTCAATTTTTGGTATACCATGGTGTGGACAATCTAGGAGAAGGTCTTTGAACCTCTCCCAAGACTTGAATAGGCTTTCTCTATCCTTCATCACAAAGGCATTGATCTTCCCTCTTAGCTCGGTAGTCTTGGAAGGTGGGAAGAACTTATTCAAGACTCGGTTGTCATCTCCTCCCAAGTACTCACACGCCCTTGTGGAATAGATTGATACCAAGACAAGGCTTTATCCATAAGTGAGAAGGAGAAAGCCCTAAGCTTATGGTTGTTTCTCTCCAGTCTAGGCGGTCTAAGAGTCTCCATCAAGATCTCATAGTTCATCAAGTGTTGATGGGGAGACTCTCCTTCCATCCCTCCAAATTGATTATGCCGGATCATTTGTAGAACTTGAGGGCGGAGCTCGTAATCATGGGCTGCGGGATCTCCTAAGTTCACACCCGGATGGTGTGCTCTTTGTGCCGGATCCATACGTTGCCCTAACGTTTGTGGCTCTTCAATTGCAATGGGCACAACCCGAATATTAACCGCCGCCGGCTGCGGTTGTGGTGGAGGTGGAGGTTGTTGACGATTAAGCTCTCTTTGCACAAGAGCTTGCCTAATCTCTTCAATCTCCCTCCTAGTCGCTTCTTGCCTCTCATTGGCAAGTCTCCTTTCATTCTCCAAGAGCTCATCTCTTAGTCTAATTTGCTCTAAAGCCTCATCCAACTCAGCTTGGAGATCTCTTCCGGCCATCTCTTTTCCCTTTCTAATGCTCTTGGATCTAGATCTAAGGGTTTTCTCCGGTTCGGGATCGAATGGAGCTAAATCCTTGCCATGAGATCTTCGCATACACCTAAAGAGTGAGAGACGTCCTGAAAAGCAAAGACACAAACCAAACGAGATCAAAAGCAACAAGAAAGATCTACACTATAAACAATCACAAAAATGACTCAATCTAAACCTAGTCCCCGGCAACGGCGCCAAAAACTTGTTACGCTAAGATTGTGTAGCACAAAAGTCTTACAATTTATAAACTCGATATAATTTCCTAACTCCTAGCAAACCCACAGTGTATGGGTCGTTTTGTAGCAAGGATAGTATTCTGAGGTCGAACACGAAGACTAAGGTGAAATCAAATCAACAAGTGATCATAGATAGTGTGAATCTAGTCTAAGAAAAGAGAAAGAAATAAAGAAATGAAAATCATGATATTTTTGGTTTGGTTTTTGGGGTGATCAAGCAATGATCATAAATCAATCAAGATAATAAAACAAACTAACAACTCAAGCTAGCAAAGCAAACAAGTAACACAAGCACAAAATGTGTGATCAAAGAGAGAAGAGTGGATTCTAGAGGTCAAGATTTCCGGTTATGGCATTGGACTCAAGCTTCTAAAGATTCTAAGGACAACACTGCGGTGTTGGGAAAGGGTGTTTCTCTAGTGGAAGCAATTACCGGGTAAGTCTCTCGCTTCACTAATCCTGCATTAAACTCCTATTACCGGGTAGGTCTCTAGGGGTTAAAGTTGGGAATTCTACACAAACCGGACTCTACTTAAGGGGCAAACCTCTCCTTACCGGGTAAGTCTCGGAAAAGGCAAGTCTCAAGCAACAATCCTAGTACACTCAATCCAATAGCGGCTTATGAGGCTCACTACTACCTAGAGTTCATCATCTTAGGTATCTAAGATCGGAATCACCGGGTAGGTCTCTTCCCTCACTTAGGTTGCTAGCATTAGGTGACCCTAAGTTATATTATGCTTAATAAACACTAGGATTCCAACAACCTAACATCCTAACACACATATTCATCAATTAAGGAGCAACAGAGAGAAAAATCGGGTGGATCATAGCATAAATCGGATGATCTACCCTATGAACAGGTCGATTTTTCTGTCTGGGTTAGGTTTTGTGCATACGATTCATCCTAAACTAACATACAAGTCCATCCTATCATCACCCAAGCCATAACCATCAATCCATCACTCTAGAATCACAATAGACTAGCCAATAATATGCATTTCAAGATCCAAAATGATCACACAAGCACACATGGTTTTCATAGATAGATGATGAAAGATAAGCAAGTAAAATCAATAAATCTCAACTGAATATAAGTTTAAGCAAGACTTACGACCCTTCAAAAGAAGTTCCAAAACGTTCCTAACAATCCTTCCAAGAGTTCTTCAACCAAAATCACCAAAAATCACTCAAAACTCACTATCACTCTAACTTTGGTGTTCTTCTTCTCCCCCAAAAATGAGAGAGTTTTTCTTCTCCTCCAAGTCTATTCTCCAATTGGAATGAGGTGTGTGTGAGAGAATGTGGGAGAGATCCCCCAGCAACAGCTTGCAGGACCACTTATATTCTCCATCAAGAGCAAGGGCCGGACAAAGAGATCGTGGGACACGTGGCTTAAGCTGTCAAAGGCCAGAAAATCGACCCAGTCAGAAAAATCAGACGATTTTCCTGAGTGTTGGTCCGATTTTTTTCAACAGAGATTTGTTATGATCGTCTAGCCATGAGTTGCTCCATTGCTTGCACCAATAAGGGTCTTTGTGTCCTTCATTGCTCCAATTATATTCCTTCAATGCTTTGGATGTGTACCACCATGAGGCTTGACTCTCGAATGTATCAATTAATGTCCAAAAGATCCCCGAATTACCTACAAAACCGACAAAAGCTCGTGTAGACGTCTTTTCTAGAGATATGCATAAATTAGGCGTAAACGTTATGAACTAATGTCAAACCGTGCATAAATAACGGGAAAAACTATCTAATTGTTAGCGTAAACTAACGTCATAAATCACGTTATTAGAGATCTTGATGGAGACCTTGAGACCCTCAAGAATAGAAAACAACAATTACAAGCTAAGCCTTTTTACTTTTCTTTAAAAGATAGAGCTCTTACTTGATATCAATCTCTTCCTCCAGGAAAAATCAGTACTTGGGAGGAGATGACTACGGAATTCTTGACTAAATTCTTTCCCCCTCTAAAATTGCTGAAATGAGAGGGAAGATTAATGCTTTCATTATGAAGGACAAGGAGAGCTTGTCCAAGTCATGGGAGAGGTTTAAAGACATTCTTTTGGATCGCCTACATCATGGGATTCCAAAGATAGAGTTGTTGGAGATATACTTCAAGGAACTGGACGGAAGCACCCAGTTCAACCTTCAACTACTACCTGCAGGCACGTTTATGGACATGGCGATTGACGAAGCTTGGGACTTTATAGAGAAGCAAGCTTTACACATGGAGAAATATTCCCACCAAGGAGCTGAAGGTGGAGTTAAAAGAGTCAACTTTCAAGAGGATTCCTCAAATAATCAAATCATCTCTTTGAAGAATGACGTGAAGCAATTGAAGGAACTCTTAGTTGCTCAAACCAAGAAGGAAGATCAAGGATCAAGGAACAACAACAATGGATACCGTAATAACAACAACAACAACGGTTCCCGGAACAACAACTACAACAACAATAGAGGATCCAATAGCAATAATTGGAGGGCAAACAACCAAAATTCGGGTAACAATCATTCTAACTCCAATTCTAACGATTCCTCTAATCCTTTCCTCTCTTCCTCTTCTTCTTCAACTCCATTAAAGAGCCAGGAGCAAGGATCAAGCTCATCCCAGCCGGAGAAGAAAGATGCGGTGTTGGAGGCTATCTTGATCAAGCTTAGTGCTATGGAGACATCCATGACTTCATTTTCGAAGGCACAAAAAGCCTTTGAACAACAACTTGCTAGTAGGGCGAACGAAACGCCAAGAGATCCAGGGAAGCTTCCAGCAAGAACAAAAAGCAACCCTAAGGGCCAGATTATGGCCATAACGACGAGGAGTGGACTGAAGACTGCAGATCCAGTGCCTCAGTCGGTGTCAGTACCGACGAAGACCACCTCGGTCCAGGTGCAGTCGAAGAACACTTCGGCCGAGATGCCAACCGAGGTGGAGCCACAAAAAGCAGAGGAGAAAACTGAATTTTATATTCCACCTCCTGCATATAAACCACCACTTCCATTCCCCCAGTCAAGGGCCAAAGCACATCTAGACAAGCACTTTGGTAAGTTCCTTGACTTGATGAATAAACTACACATTAATATGCCTTTCCTTGATGCTATTCTAGGGATGCCCGCCTATGGGAAGTTCTTGAAAGAGATCCTATCAAGGAAGAGGAAGCTAGAAGACTTTGGTGAAGTAAGGATGACATCTAAATCCTCAGAGCTTATTCAAATCATGAAGGAGAAGATGCCACCCAAGTTGAGAGACCCCGGCTCATTTTGCATTCCCATTCAAGTTGGGGGTGTCACTTGTGAAGCCTTATGTGATCTAGGAGCCAGCGTGAGCATTATTCCGCTGGAGCTATGTGTTAAGATCGGACTTGGAGAGCCCAAGCCGGTGAAGATTCGATTATACATGGCGGACCGCTCCATTACCCATCCCGTGGGCATTTTGGAAGACGTTCCGGTTAAGTTAGGTAATTTCTATTTACCTATAGACTTTTTTGTGCTTGATATTCCCGCAGATTAACTTGTTCCTATCATTCTCGGGAGGCCATTTCTAGCAACTTCGGGTTGCAATGTGGATTGTAAGAACGCCAAGCTGAAATTCAATATTGGCGGAGATGAAGTGGAATTCGCATTACTTGCGGCTATGAAAGGAGAGCAGCTAGGAGATGATATCTTCAACATCTATGATGAAGAAGAATCAAGAGAATTGGTGAGCTCTATCCTTATTAACGATCCACTTGAGAGAGTTATTAGTTTTAGTTTAATGGAGGAAGGTATAGATGCCTCTTGTGATGCAGATATACGGAGCTTAAAGGCACTGGAAGAAGATCCAGGAGCTAAAACTGAGAAACTAACCCAGGAGACGAAGATCTCCAGTTTCGGTTCCAGTTACAGTACCTCGACCGAGGCACTTTCTGGACCAAGCGAGGAGACTGAAGAACATCTCGGTCAACGCCTCTGCGCCTCGACCGAGGTCGAAGGCGAGATGATGTCAACTGAGACTACTGAAAATAACAAACTTCTTACTCCCTTCTCTGACATTCATCCTCAGTTGGTGGAACATTCTCTCCACCAACTTTCTGATAATAAAGGACCTTGGTATGCTGATATTGTTAATTATCTTGTTTGCCAGGAAATACCACCCGGATTGACGTACGCTCAAAGGAAGAAATTCTTCAAGGACGTACGCCATTACTACTGGGATGAACCGCTGCTATTCAAGCGCGGACCGGATGGGATGCTTTGAAGATGCATTCCGGAAGATGAAGTTAATAGCCTCATACGACATTGTCACTCACTTCCTTGTGGAGGGCATGCTAGCGCCAACAAAACATGCGCTAAGGTATTACGTTCCGGTTTCTTTTGGCCTACATTATTTAAGGATGTGCAATCGTTTGTTGTCTCTTGTGATGCATGTCAAAGAACAGGGAACTTATCTAGGAGGAATGAGATGCCGCTCAATAACATACAAGAGGTTGAGATTTTTGATGTATGGGGAGTAGATTTCATGGGACCTTTCCCATCCTCCGGAGGAAACCTCTATATTCTTCTAGCAGTTGATTACGTCTCTAGATGGGTTGAAGTCATTGCTTCTCCTACTAATGACGCCATGGTGGTCGTGAAGTTCTTTAACAAAACTATCTTTCTGCGTTTTGGGGCTCCGCGCATCATCATCAGTGATGGAGGGACGCATTTCATCAACCGGAAGTTTAAGGCACTTCTATCGAAGTATGGGGTGACCCACAAGGTAGCAACCCCTTATCACCCTCAAACTAGTGGACAGGTCGAGATCTCGAATAGAGAAATTAAAGCAATCTTGGAGAAGACCGTCTCTAGGACGAGGAAGGATTGGTCCATGAAGTTGGACGACGCTCTTTGGGCTTACAGGACCGCATTCAAGACTCCCATTGGTACCACCCCTTATAATTTGGTATATGGGAAGTCTTGTCACTTGCCCGTTGAATTAGAATACAAAGCATATTGGGCAATCAAATGGTTGAACTTCGACATAAAGGAAGCCGGCGAGAAGCGGCTATTGGATATCAACGAGCTGGAGGAGCTGCGTTTGAACGCTTATGAGAATGCCAAAATCTATAAAGAAAAGACGAAGAAATGGCATGACAAGCGCATCATCCCTAAGGAGCTTAAAGAAGGAGACTTAGTTCTACTCTTCAACTCCCGCCTCCGCCTCTTTCCACGTAAGTTGAAATCTAGATGGACCGGACCTTATGTTGTGAAACATGTTTTTCCTCATGGTGCAGTAGAGATATGGGGTGAAATGAGTGGAAGCTTCAAGGTCAACGGTCATAGACTTAAGAAATACAAACCGGAAGTTCCGTTTGAGGAGGTTGCACCACTATACCTCGTATGAGAAACGCCGTACGGTCCAGCTAGCGACCTTAAATCAAGCGCTTCTTGGGAGGCAACCCAAGGTATTGCTTTCTTTTCCCTTTTTCTAGTCTAGCTTAGACAGTTTGCTTTTGCTTCGCTTTGTTTTGTTTTGGCGTCCTAGACAGACAACAGGTGACATCTAAGGAAGGAATACAACCCAGGAGCACAACTAGAAGGACAGAAGTTCGAGAATTTGAGAAGACGGAGTTTGACTGAGACACATCTCGGTTGCTGTCACAGCACCTCGACCGAGATGATTCTTGAGCCACTGAGGCGACTAGGGTTTCTGAAGATCCACCTCGGTCCGTATCACCTCGGTCCAGTCGAGACCACCTCGACCGAGGTGACAGTAGTTCCAAAAAAGGGTATAAAAGGGGGCTGAGATTTCTCTCTCCTCTCTTTACCTTCTCCTCGACCGCGGCACGTCTCTCGCCTCGCTTCACCATTCTTCGCTCGTTTTCGACGATTCTTTCTTCCAAACTACTAAGAAAGGGTAGAGGATCACAGTGCAAGCGCCAATCTACAAGAAAAACGAGCCAATCGACCGAATTGGGGTAAATATCGAAAAAACCCTAACCTCGTCTTTCTCCACTGTTTTCCTTCGATTTGGGCTTTGGTTGCCCCTGCATTTGCTGAGAAACAGATTAAGTACCCCATAGGAACCTGTGGTAGTGATTTTGGGGGAAAAGAACTGGATTTTAGAAGAAATCGTTCGCACAGTTTTTCGCCTCGGTCCAGTCGGCCTGTGCCTCGGCCAAGGTATTCTACAGAGTTGTCAGGCCGACCGAGGTGACCTGACAGATTATAGAAAACATGAGTTCAGATAGACAGCTGGTCCTGAGGGACATATCTTCTCCTTCCCCATCTTCTTCTTCCCGCCGTACGAGACCGGTGATCCACGAGAGACACCAGGTTGATTATGACCGCATAGCGGCCCGTCCAGTGATTGCACCTCGCTTCCTGGACATTTCTGCCTTTGACTGCCTCCATGTGGATGGAGATCTAAGATGTATGATCTCTATGGTGGGGCTAGATCAGTTCACTGAGATCCACGCACCTGCCTACTTAGAGCCTACTCTAGAGTTTGTTAGCTCCTTCACTTACCTTCCCACAAAGCGGGCCGTGAAGTACCGGTTGATGAACCGGAACTTCATAGTTCCTCTAGATCACTGGCGGGACATCTTTGGTTTCCCCGCCCCGACTGTTGCTGATTTTCCCTCCCGAGCTGTAGCCAGGGAGTTCTGGGGACAGATTGCTCACGTAGTTGAGCATGCAGATAGATGGCGCCTGGAGACTCTAGGGAGCGTATTATATTTCATCTTGCTTTTAGGCTGGCCCATAGGATATTCAGTGAGAATCTTCTGGCGCGTACTGAGACGCCCCAGAAGGTCAGACGGGGGGAGTTGCTGAGCTTGTACTGCATGGTGACTGGAGGGATCCCGGATTTTGGTTTGATGCTGGCAAAGGATCTGCATAGGATCAAGGCCAAGGCGAAGGGCGACATCTGTTATGGAGGCATTGTGACTCACATAGCGAGTTACCAGGATATGGACCTCAGCGCTTGTACCATGGTGGCGGCTGCCAAGCCGCTTGGACTTCAGGAGATGATTACTCGGAGGATACTGGTTCCCCGAGGACTTACTACGCCATATGTGGCGATGCCATGGGAGCCGACTGCACCGCAGGGGATCAGATGGTCAGCTCAGTTCTCCGTATTTGATCCATATTACTGGCAGATTGCGTGGATCCCATTTATGGAGGATGCTAGAGAGGCAGCAGCTACACCAGCTGAGGATCATGAGGTTGAGGAGGCTGCTAATGATGATGATGATGATAGGGATGGTGGAGTTCCTATGGATACGGGCACTGATACTGCTGGGACGAGTGCGCCGGTCATCGATTTGGATGATGACGAGACCGAGACCGAGCGGGCTGCATCACCAGTACGCCTTGCTAGGCGTAGGGTACGCCGACAGAGAGATCCAGATGCTCACCGTCGGATTGATGATCTGACGGATCAGATGATCGATTCATATGCTGCCCTGTCCTTGGATATCCGTGAGATGTAGGAGAGATTACACTATCAGCACATGATGACTGAGATTCAGTTTCAGCATATCATGGGCTATCCTTTCGACCCATCTCAGTATCCGTACGTACCACCACCACCGCCACCAGATCGGGATTATTGAGAGCTTGCAGGATTTTCTTTATATATTTATTATGTAGCTCGACTATGTCCGGTGAGTATTTTATTTCCTAGACTTATTTGACCCATTGGGACAATGTGTCCCAAGTATGGGGTATGCGGATGCACTTTTATGACTTATGTGGTTGTATGACTCGACTTTATCAGATATTTATGCTTTATTTTGCTTTATGTGCTTATCTGAGATTACATGCATGCATACAAGTTATTTAATTAAGAAAAACGTCAAAAAACTAGTTTAGAAAAAAAAAAATTTGACATCGACCGAAGTGATTCTGGCCAAACGAGGTACTTCACCTCGGTTGACTTATCACGCCTCGACCGAGGTGGTTTAACTGAAAGTTTTCGAAAAAATTTTTGTGCTTTTTATCTGGATATGATCTCAGTGAAGACTTTGTTTGCTGATTGGTTTTGAAATCTTTATATGTTTGAAAGGTTTTATAATATGTTTAAGTTGTTAAATGCTTTGTTTAGAATTTTGGCATGTTTAATACTTTGTTTTTATCCAAATTATGTTGAATTTGAAAGTTGACACCACATTATGAGTTCTTTCACTTTCTTCCTGGAAAGACCAAGGCAATTCACTCTTTTCTCTTCTTCTTCTTGATCATGCTTAGCTCCTCATATACATATTTGCCTCCCTTTACCTATCCGGGAATTTGGAAGCAAGAAAGTGAAAAGCAGGTGAAAGAAAAGTTGAGAAGTTGGCTGGAAGTGAAAGTGTTAGAAAGCAACAAATAGGTTTGGGAAAGTCAATCATGATGATGAGTAACTCGGCACCATTCACATAGCTAGGTGTTTGTGTCTTGCCAAAGTCGGATTGAGCGATATTCCTAACGGGTCATGGTATGTGCATCAAGGGTTTGATGCATCTCAAGAAATTGATGATAGCTGATTTCCTAGGCTTCGGTTATTGTGCACCTCTGTCCATGCATCCCAAAAAGTAAAGTAAAAAAGGAAAGGTGTGAAATAAGCAAAGCTTATTGGTAGATGATGTTGAAAGTCAAGTGAAAGTGAAGTGATATCCTTTTCCTGGATTCTTGCACCACATTACCTTCCATACATCCCTACCCTACACGTTTCTTGACCTTTCTTTTGGGAAGCCCTTGAGACCTCGAGCTTGTTGATTGACTTAGTGGTTTAAATTGAATTATACATGATTAATTTTGATAATTATGATTTATTATGCATTCTATAATTTTATGCAAAGATGAACAACTTTCTTATATTTATAAAATGTTTTAAGCTTGTTTTGATTTTAAATTCCATGAAGTGTTCTCTTAGAGTGATCTATGATTTTAGCACACCATCAAAATGTTTTGAAGGACTTTTTCATTGATTTTTAGGACTAATAATTCATTATATCTTGTATTTTATATGCGGAACTTGCTTGGAGACAAGCAAGGGCTAAGTATGGGGTATTTTGATAGCATGAATTATTGTCTATATTTTGGGGCCTGTTTAGACGTTTTATCTTCAATAATCTGCATGTTTGGATGTATATTATGTGATTATATTGTCATTTCATCTACCTTTGCGGGAATCGAGGTCTACACCTAGTTTTGTTGTAATCGTAGGTAATATGGCACGTTTTGCATCAAAAAGGAGCAAAAGGAGCTATGGAGTCATTGGAGCTACATTCAGGAGCTTAAAGAATAATCCAAGAATCATGGAATTGGATTAAAGATTCACTTTGGACCAGATTTGAGAGATTTCACATTCAGTTGTGATTCACCTCGGTTGACTACAGAATCACCTCGACCGAGGTGATCCAGAGGAGCCGACTCGACCGAGGCGAACACCTTGGACGCGGCAAGGATATTTTATTCTTGGCTGAGATCTTTTATCTTTGGAAAGAGGATCTTATATTTTTGGGTTGGATTCCTGGAAGGAAGAAGATAAGTTAGACCATATATTTTACCTATTTTTATGGGAAGAGATCTTTCTAAGATATCTTATCTTTGGAGAGTAATTTTCCTATAAAAAGGGTTGGATTTTCCACAAATCCGACATCCGCTATCATCCGGAATACAATTTAGGGCAGCTTATACACCGCTTAGGGCTGAAACATCCGCTATCACCCGGAATACAGTTTAGGGCTGCTTATACACCGCTGAGGGCTGAAAGATTTGAAGAACCTTTTTGAAGGTTGAAGGAAGAAAGTCTATAGCTTTTATAGCTTTGTGAAGGGTTTTGTAAGATTCTCTTAGATTCCCTTCACAGTTGTTTGTCTTATTGGATTTTGATCCAAGGAACGCTTGTTGTTTGATAATTGATTCAGTTATTGAAGCCTTTCTCTTAAGGTTTTCTTGTTCAATTATTCTCTTTCTTCCCATATATTTGATTATTACTTTCATGATGATGAGTGGCTAATTTCCTTGTGTGATTCTAGGGTGATTGGCTGAAGGTTGTGGGAAAAACAATGATAGAATAATCTTAATCACAGTAGGACCGTGAAAGCTCGAGTCTTTACCTTAACCCTAAGCATCTCGCTCAGTCGATGAACATCTCGGCCGGGGTGGAATTCTTCTGACCGAGGTGACTTATCTGATCCGAAACTGAGAGTTAAGTGTTAGAGTTTGTCAAATCCTATTCTTATTACACCTTTCCTGGTTCAATGCAAGCCTAGGATGAGACTTACCCGGTAATTCCTTTGTTTGTTTACCTAAGATCATAAGTGTAGGTAATAAAGGTTTATCCTTTATTAGGGTTTAAGTGTTCTTTCATTCCATCTTTGTGAGTTAGCTTGAGACTTACCCGGTAAAGGTTGATTCTATTCCCTTAGGTGGTGTGTTAGTTTGAGGTTATAGTTCCTTCCCTTAATTCCTTGAGACTTACCCGGTAATAGGAGTTACGGTTTGGGAATAGTGATTAGTGAGACTTACCCGGTGATCTATTCCACTTTAGAAACACCTTCCCTTTGCAAAAACCTCAGCTTTGTCCGCTTATCTTTAGATCTTGAGTTGGAACCACAACTAAATGCTTTAATCCCTAGAATTGCATATTTCCTTTATTGACTTTTTATCATCCTTGATTGTTTTAATCGCTTTTGTGGTTAGTAATTACAAAGCTTACCTATTCCGACTTTGTTTCACTAAGTCCTTGTGATCGACCCCTGGAATTCCTTACTTTTTACTACGATTGACCCGTACACTGCGGGTTCGCATCCTTGTTTTAAGCTTACATCTAGGGTTATAAATTTAAAGCTTGCACACACCGTTTGGAGCGAACAGAAGGATCTGATATCTCTTGATAGAGTTGTTACCTTAGAGGATATCAAAACTACCCTCTTTAGCATTGGTGATTATAAGGCGCCTAGACTAGACGGTTATAATGCTTTCTTCTTTAAACGTACCTTGAGTATTACGGGCATGTGCTTCTCAAACGCCATCCTGGATTTCTTCAGTTCCAGAAAGCTCCCCCACCATGTAAACCACACCTCCCTATCCTTAATTGCCAAGAAAGAAAACCACATGCTTCCCTCTAATTTTAGGCCAATCTCTTGCTGCAATACCCCATACAAGGTTATCGCAAAAATCTTGGCCTCAAAGCTGAATGACACCCTCCATTTTGTCATCGGAAACTACCAAGGAGCATTTGTAAAAGGCAGGTCCATAAAACATAATATCCTAATCTTCCAGGAGTTGTTCAAAAAATACAATCGCAAGCATACCTCTCCCAAATGTGCTATGAAGATAGATATCTCTAAGGCATTTGATATGATTGATCATAGGTTTGTGCTTCGTTGCCTTGCAAGGATGGGATACCTAGAACACTTCATCAGACTTATTGACGTCTGTATCTCAACTACCTCCTTCTCCCTAAACATAAATGACGTTCTAAAAGGTTTCTTCAAAGGCTAGAGGATTGAGGCAGGGATGCCCGCTCCCCCCCCCCTCCCCTCCCCCCTTGTTTGTCATCACCATGGAGGTCCTCTCCTCGATGATAAGAATAAACACCTTCTCCCCGGATTTCAACATTCACCCCAAATGTACTCAACCCCGTATTACTCACCTTTGTTTTGCAGATGATCTCATGCTCTTCTGTAGAGGCGATGAAACTTCCATCAACATCCTAAAGTCGACTCTTGACTCCTTCGGCCACTATTCTGGATTAAATATAAACTAGAAAAAGTCATCCCTTTTCACCGATGGACTCTCCCTGCAGGATAGTGAAACACTTGCTTGCTCCTCCGGGCTTCCTCTGGACAAGCTCCCTTTCACTTACCTTGGTATACCCATTGGAAGTAAGAGATTGTGCCCTATGAACTACAAACCTTTGATTACCAAGATCACAAACTGAATAAATTCTTGGAGTGCTAGAAACCTCTCCAATGCATGTAGAAAGCAAATTATTTCATCTATCCTTACCTCCCTCTACTTCTATTGGTGTGCAGTCCTTACCATTCCCACTTCTATTATGCTCAAAATCAAAAGCCTTCTGCGCTCCTTCCTCTGGTCGGGCAAGTCAAACAGCTCTCGAACCCTTGTTGCCTGGAAGATGGTTTGCCTCTCTAAGAATGAGGAAGGACTCGGCTTCAAAGTACTTCTCTCCTAGAATAAGGTATGCATATCCAAGATGATTTTTGATCTTGATCAACCACATCAATGCCAAAGTTTATGGTCCGAATGGATCCATGCAAACATCTTAAATGGTCAATCCATCTGGCACTATAGTTTCAACTACAAGCACAACATTAACTGGGGTCACATTATCAAGATCAGGGACGACATTGTCAATGCTGGGTTCGAACTTACCTTCTGCAGCCTCACCTCCAAACCAAATGGTAAGTTCTCCACTACGGCTGCTTACAATCTCTGCTAGAGACCTCCCCCACCTCAGCAAACCTACCAACTTGTCAACATCTAGGATGGACTTAACCTACCAAAGTGCAGCTTCATTGCTTGGCTTGCAAGCCATAACCGACTCCCCACTCTCTCAAAGCTCCAAACTTGGAACATTACACATGAGAACACCTGCAAGCTATGCAATCTTCAACCGGAAAATGAGGACCATCTTCTACACAATTGTAACTACTCTATCCTGGTTCTTGATCTCATTTTTATCTAGCTTAGAATCCCGACTCCATTCCCTTACATCCACAACATGTGGGACTGGATTAGCAACCAAAAGCCTCATAAAAAGGACCTGAACTCTCATATCATTATCTCTATCATCACATGCTACATCTATTTCATTTGGAAGTCAAGGAATGACCTCATCTACAATCAAAGATTCACCCATGCTGCTACATGTGCGCACCTATCATCAATACAGTCAGGAGCTACGCTGCTAGCCATTGGTTTGATCGCTCTCAACAATCTGTTACTTGGGCTAAAATCCTTGGAATTCACCTATGTTAATGCTCATTGTTTTGAGTTCTTTATTTGTCTGTTGTTCTCTTTGAACTAGTACTCCCCTTGTATATTCATCCTGCTACATCAATATATTAACCTTTCAAAAAAAAAAAAGAATTCTCATCTATGTAAATTGCTTAATGTATCTATCCCAACATGTCACACATTTTATCTTGCTTTGATTTACGATTGCATAACATGTTATGCCACCACTCTTGTTATGCCCAAAATAATCGATATTATGATCTAACACTCGTCATAAGCCCATAATATGATTGATACTAAGACCGTCCCTAAGCCACTTCAAGGTAATTAAATCTCCATGAGCCGTAATTCTTGTCGTCACATGTTGAGATTTCATCCTTGATTGAAAATTATCCTTACCGTGTAATGATTATTTTCTTGATTGATATGTTATTCAATTGCTTTTAGTTGTATATGTGACCCCTTAAGCAAGTTATTGGCCTCACTCTCCTTAAGTCATGGATAAGTTTGAATTCATGCTCACTTGAAAAGTTTTCTTGCTCAAAAGTCTATTTTCGCAGTTACATGATATCAAAGAGTGAAAATATTTTATTTGATTCACAACTATCAAGGATCCTTCAGAACGACGCATGAGAAGTTGAAATAAGACGACTGATGGCCTTTCATCTACTTGTTCCATCGGTTACCATGATTTCTAGAACCCTTAAAAGAAAAAGGAGAAGTATTATTTAATATAGTTTATCTCTCAAATCCTAAAACACACAACCTTTACTCAAAAGCTCTAATTTTAAAAATGGTTTCCAACTACGATGAAGAATTTTCTGGTATGAATTTATATTTCTCTGAGACATAATTATTTGTATTCAAAATATATGTCAATTCTACGTAGCGTTGTACTAATACAGCACATAAGGATCAATTAGCTTTCATTCAACGATCAATGTCAAAGTAAAACCTAAATTGAGATTTAAAATCTGAATAGATGTCAAGATATCAAAGCAAAACTGAAGTGAAAGTTGAACTTGGGATGGCTTCTTTGTCGTCTTTCTCCCCCTTATTTAGTGTTGACTTATAGTACATCCAATACAACACAAGCTGTAGGAATCCCAAGAAGCCTCCAACTCCATTACCAATCTGCATATCAACAAATTAGCAAAAGAAATAAGTAGAGTTGACATTAGATTATCAACACTCTAGTCCGTAGTTACAATTGAGATTAGTATTGGGATATAAATATCGAATTCAAGGACGACATATATGAACCAACAAACTCCATTTACAAAGCAAGCAAGCCAGAAGTAAGGCATGAATGAACTTTACGCTCTTTGTCTTAATCACATTTCACGGTATTTCAAATGAGCATTGACAAAAAAATTTTCAAGTTGAATTCAACAAGTTAACCAGAAGATAGATTAATAATTTTGAAAATGAAAGCAATCATGTAAATATGCATACCGCTACTAATTTCGAATATTATGCAAATTGCAGAGTCCAATAGTGCCCATTGTTCCCATACATGCGGCTAAACTCGGAGATCTACAAGCCATTCACAAATCTTCTTGTACTCAAGGAGAAAACCATGAATATAACCCAAGTGAAATCCGTGAAGCCCTTTTCTGCGTGTTTCGACTCAAAGAGTATCCGCTGCGACGCGAGAACCGGGTTACCGATAATCGATTTGGTGATGGAGGGGAAGAGCGAGGTGTTGCGTGGGAAGAGTGCGAGGTGGAGAGCATACCAGGAGAGCCATGCATGATGATACTAAAGAAAGTACATAAACCTCCAACCAAATTAGATCCGGAGCTTATCAAAAAAAAAAAAGATTTGGAGGTATGAGTGTGGAAGAACTTCAAGGAACAAAACCCTAAAGCCAAAACAAATTCGATTAACTCGACTAATCTGATTCCAAATCTGGTGGTGAAGATCAGAACCGAGGGGAATTCTGGTATGACATTAAGTTGAACCAGAAGTGTAGTATTGGTCCCAAAATGTAATATCTCGAGTTGATTGTTCCAGTCCAGTTGCAGGATTAGCAAAAATCAATCATCGATGTTTCAAAATCAAAACCGAAATGAACGTGTTGGAGAAGAGGCTCAACGAGGGCGGCGATGGTGGTAGAAGCTTGGAGAAGAGGCTCACCGTAGGCTGAACGAGGGTGGCGGTGGTGGTAGAAGCTTTCCACTTCATGCTCCTCCCTAGCATAGATAGTGTAAGAGAAGAGAGGGGAGCGGTGGGTTGCAGGGAAGGAAGAGAAGAGTTAGGGTTAGAATAGATGAACTGTTAAAAATAAAAGGGGTATATTTACTTAATGAAAAAATAGAAAAAGCCTACTTACTAGACTATAAACTCGAAAAGGCCTACTAACCTAATTAGCCCTTAATTATTTAAAACAAATTATTATAAGAATAAATAGTTGAGTAATATCCATTATAATCATAAACAAAAACTATTAAGGGAAGATAGTACAAATAGACCAAAAAAAGATGAGAATTTGTTTTGAAACAATTATAATTATTAGTTTTATATGGACCAATAATATGAGTGGAATAGAGAAGGCGAGATGTAGAGCAATAGAGGTAACAGACTCGTTTTCAAGTTGACACCTGACCTCCCTCTCCCATAGACACACTACTAAAACATTTCACATTAACATACAACTAAAATAACATAGAAAATAGTATAGTTAAATATTGCTTTTTTTTTGGTGGGATATAGTTAAATATTGTATATTCTTAGACAATTACAATATAGAAATTTCATAAAATCTTAACTTCGTGAGTGATGATAGAATGGTTGATGTATTTGTATTATCGTAGAAAAAGTAGGATGTGGTGATATTTTGGTAAAGAAAGATAATTTTCACATTTTATAATGACTTTGGGGGTGAAGTAAACATGTGTATTAATGACGTTTGTATGTGAAAGGTTATAATTAATTATTTTATTGTTTTGAGATGATTCGTTTTGGTATGGATATTTGAATGTGTTGTATCTTATTTATGTAAACCATTTCACATTAACCTACAAATTAAATATTACTCTTTTTACATATATAATTGGCTTTCAAATTCCAATGAAAACACGATGGCGTGTGTCTGCCTACATTGGCTGTGCCTTTTAGAACACCGGGTGAGGCTTAACAAGGTGTAAATGTACAAATAATTTGATTCTTCACATTAATTCACTTATTGTGTTGATGCATCATTTTAGTATTCAAACAGTAGAACAAATTGCTTCAACATAAAGATAACATGTGATTACAAATCTTTATTAATAGAATGTTTCTAGTTTGATAAGTGTATACCTTGATCTTTAAGATAAGTTTATGATTGATTCAATTGTATTGGCTTGAGTCTAAGCACCAACAATAGTAATCCGACCGGGAAATTTGTAATAGTTGCTCGGGAGTCATCCTCTCTAGTTCATTTTCTCTCCATGCTGCAAAGCCATTACGGTTTTGTGGATGCTCTTCTGATCTGTGATTTTGGTATCTCATCCTCGCATAGAGCCTCATTATCGAAACGCAATCTTCGTAAGGATCTTGAATGCCATTTTGAATGTCATAACTACGAGACAAAAAAAACCCCTTATATTAGCACATTCTTTATTTTATGACAGGAGACGAGTTAGCCAACACTTACCCGAGGTATGCTTGTGTTAGGTATTTGAGGGTGTTGCTTAGCTTGCTTGTTTTCATAAGTGGAGGATACTTTGCTGTGTCCCTGAGCATTATTGTTGGATATTCTATCCCTAGACGGTCAAGATGATAATCCAACGCATGCCCCACGAGAATCTTAGCGTTACCTCCACCAGGCCTGATCTTCCACATGGGTTCACCATTCACAAGGAAATCTTGAATTTTCTTTTGAACTTGCTTCAATGGCATTGCGTCTCTCAAATGTTCAGGCCTTATGCCTGTAGTCTCATACCTGTAGAGCATCTATCTCAGCAAGATACATATATAGTAGAATTGAAGTTGCTGATAAATATGCATTACCTATAATTGGTGACTTGATATTGGGGCTTCACATAAGCATGAAATATGATGTTTTCGTCTTCATCTACAAGACAAACTCTCGCACATAAATCTATAGAGCCGTCGGTGCCGCCACCAACCATTTTGCAAGCTAAAGCAAGCACATGAGGGCCTTTTCTATCGATCCTCAGCTCATCATTGATTCCCAGATTTGCCATGCGAGAAACGAGAGTGTTGGGGCGCGAGAGTTGACATCTTGCCCTGTGAACCCTTACACTGCTTGGAGTGTCGAGTATGGCGAGACAAATGGTACATCCGTGGGTGGTGAATATCTTAGCACATTCTACCTTTGGTAGTGGACCTATAAGATGTTCCCTTAGAGATTCAAATGATCTGCAATGCTTTTTGCATACCCCGCATTTGGGTTCATGAACTGAATGGAAAGATGTTCTCATGTGATCCACCAGGTGTTCCTTTCTGTTGAATTGTCTGTAACAGGCTGCACACTTGTTCCTGCTTTACACACATTTCTGTATATTGTTAGATAAATCCAGAAATCATTGGACATGCTGATGATTAATGAAATATAGAAGAGATGGAGGTGATGCCTTAAAGTTTCTGAAGACTCGGCTTTGTAGTCCATGCTTGATTTCTGATATGTTTAATTTGAACGAGGTGTTGGTGTAGAGGTCGAGATGAATGGAGCCTTATTTATACTAATAGTTGGGTGTTGAAATGATTCCTTGAGGTTTGTCATCATGTGTCTATAGCATCATCATCTCTAAACTCATACAGTCTGTAAGTATCACCAAGCAAGCATTGGACCAAGCACTGTGTTGCACCTTTGTTGAAGTGCCATGAATCGAAACTTTTACATCTATTTTTCTTTGTGTGAGACCTTATCTAGAATATTTTACTTTAAAGATATTCACACTTCACACTTACAACTTACCCTACAGAGTTAGTACTACTACTACCATGGTTGTCAAGCTCATTAAGCATGTGATTTTATTCTTTTCTTGTTTAAGTTGGCCTCCATTGCCACCAGCATCAGAATATGCTTCGTTTACGACGTTTTGATATCAGAAAAGCCTTTTCATTTTCTAACACATTTTTTAGGAAGAGTTAAAAAAGTATTGGTAGGCTGTAAATCTACAATTGGGCGTGCATGAGTTTCGAAAAGTTTAAGGTGATAATATATTTAGGGGTTGTGTGATGATAATTGTTGCATTGTGGTATAGATATATCAGTAAAGGAGGCATATATGCTTTGTTTGACTAGTGTGGGGTCTCCATGGATTTAGTCTTTGAGCTTTGTAGATACTCAAGAATTGAAGGCCTTTTCTTTATTCATGAATCATCTTGGTCAAGATTCTTGGCATCTACGTACCATAACTCTTTTTTGTTGCAAACTTTATCAAATATAAATCATGATATGCATATACGTATTAAGTTACCTAGCTCAAGTTTTTGATTAGTTTAAAATATGAAAAAGGATATGGAATGAGAAAGTGGGTGTATTGTATATGCATGGAATCTTGGAACTCTCTCTTGTTTTGCCCTAGACAAGATGGTTTTATTTGCATGAAGAAGAATGAGAAGAACAATAGTGTAGATGATGATTCGTCTTCTTTCAAACATATGACAGTCAAAAGCAACTTCTAGTAGTGGCTATCGTATCTTCTTTCGATTAGATCCAAGAGGACTTGCCATCGTTAAAGCATTTTGTCTTTTGAAAAGTTTGAGGTTTTGTCTTCAAAACCTAAGTTTCTTGTGCTAACATGGGATTATTGGATCTCAACATTGGCCTTTTGGGTTAAGACTAGAAACTTCGATTTTTGAGGCTTATGGTCATTCAACTTGAATTTATGAACGATACATCTATTCCACTATATCAGATCTTTTTATATTCTTCAATAATCATCAAATGCATGCATTGGTGGGGGTTCGTTCTATTCGTACCCACATAAACATGCTATTCGTACCCAGTAGCCGACTACGCCTCTCGTAATCGTAGTCGATACTCAAAATTTGTAGAAGAGATTTGTGCGACTACGCGTCTCGTAGGCGTAGTAGTCCTCTGCAGAATACGCTTACGAGACGCGTAGGCGAGGTCACATATACTAGCCGTTTATCAAACTGCGACTACGCGTCTCGTAAACGTAGTTTTATCAACTAGCCGTTATACAACGGTAATGTGTTCCAAACGTTAGTATAAATATTATGCATTCGACCTAAATCGTATGTATTCAATCCATAAAACCTCACTGTGATAAAACTACGTTTTTTCGCAAAAAAAGTCATTCGAAGATGAATTCCGACGATGGCGAAGCGAGATATCATTCTGGCGATGGAGAAGAGGATGACGGTGTTGATTTCGGTGGAGGTGAAGATGATGTGGAGGGTGACGAAGGCTTGTTCAATCCCGCGATGCTTAGTAGTTACGATCCGTATTCGGGTGTTGAGGTTAGTTTTTTCAATTCGTTTGTTTTGACGTAGTTTATTGTTATATGTTTTAGTTATTTTTATGTTATATGATTTAGTCGTTAATTTATGAATTAGTAGAATTTAGTCGTTAATTGAAGAAAGTAGTCGTTAATTGAAGAAATTAGTCGTTAATTAGTGAATTAGTGGCCAATTATAATGTAATTAGTCGGTAATTAATTTTAGCAATGTTAGAATATATGATATAGTCATAGTGAATGAAAATTTTGGAATAATTATTGTAGGCTGCCGATATTTCCGATGATTATGACTATACTAGTTTGTTCGTAGACCATCGGATATGGACGGATATGGACTCGTTAGTTGCGTGGGTTCTTGAGAGAGCTGGAAGTAGAAATATGGTTCTCATCAAACTAAAGTCCTACAAGTCGGATGATCGCCGTTTTGGAAAAGTGGTATTTGTGTGTGAGCATCACGGAGTGCGTAAGAGTGAGGCGAAGGGCTTGAGGAAATTATGCAAAACGAAGAAGTTCGATTGTAATTTTCGCTTACACGTTGATGAGGTGCAAAGGGGTCTATGGGGTGTGAGGAATGTTCACGGAATTCACAATCATCCTCTTCCAAAGAGGTTGGTAGGTCATGCTTTTGCTGGACGGTTGACGAAGGCACAAATGAAACGAGTCCAAATTTATACCGAAGCGGGAATGCCTCCGAAAGAAATTGTTCGTTTGTTAAAGAGCGATTTTGAAGATCCCGAAAAGATGGTCACTTCTAGGAAGCAAGTTTCAAACGCTCGGAATAAATTTAGGTTGGAAGCGATGGGAGATCGAACGGTAATTCAAGAAGCGTTGAAATTCTTGAAAAAGAAGGATTATATGTGGGATATTAGGATGGAAACCATTGAAGGAGCGGAGGAAGTGAGTGACTTATTCCTAGCCCATCCCGAGTCGAAGCGTTGGGTTGCCATGTTTCCATACGTTGTCATCATGGATGCTACATACAAGACGAATAGGTTAGTATATAATTCATTCAGTTTGTTTATATTAAACTTATTTTTAATTACAAAGTCTCATTCATTATATTTTGCAGATATGACATGCCGTTGTTGGAGATCGTCGGATTGACTAGCACACAACAAACTTTTCCCGTTGCGTTTGTGTTAATGAAACGAGAGACAACGGGTCATTACGAGTGGGCTTTGGAACGCATTGCCATGTTATTCAGTGGAAAGAAGCCGGAGGTGATAGTGACAGACCGAGAATTAGGTCTCATAAAAGCAATGCCGAGAGTCTTCGCAGATGCTAAACATATTTTATGTGAATGGCATGTGTTCAGAAACATCGAATCAAATAGTTGGTGGAAGTCACATTCGCCATCCATCCAAGCAAAATTCATGAGAGATTGTCATGAGTTGTTTGACTCGACTACTATTGCGGCTTATGAGGCGAGGCTCTTGCATATGAGGGATAGTTGGATGGACAAGTATCATTTGATGGAGTACCTTGAGAAGACATGGTTGGACAAGTACAAGGAAGCTATTGTTCGTTGTTGGACCGATCACTACCTCCATCTTGGATCAAGGACGATAGGAAGGTTAGATAAATACTCATTACATCTTTTATTGTTAAGTTTACTAATAATGATTTATACTAAAAGTTTTAAATTATGTTTTAATCGTAGGGCTGAGGGTGCTCATTCGGTGTTGAAGAGAACTCTTAAGTCTACTCGTTGTGGATTTGATACTCTCGTCAAGGCCATCCATAGAATGATTGGAGATCAGATCGATGAGATTCAGGGTACCATAGAGAAGTCGCGTACTCATACTATCGTAGGTATCCAAGAAGACCCTATGTTTACATTTCTTATCCGGAAGGTGTCGAACAATTGCATGAAGTACTTGATCGAGAATTGCAAAGTGGCGCGCCAAGGGACATTTGATGCTACATGTGACGACTGGTATTGGAGGCAATCATACGGGATTCCGTGCGTGCATGAGTTTGCAGCGGCTCTCCGTGAAAACAGGCCTATGTTTTTTACTGCAATACATCCCTTTTGGAGGCAGGTTGTATGGCATGAAGTCACCGAAGAAGTGGAAGAACCCGATGGTATTCCTCTGTCGATGGGAGATATTACTTTGGCATCTTTTATGACCATGCACAGGGAGGGCAGGTTGAGTCAAGACATTATAGACAAGTTTGGGGCTTATGCGGCCACTGTGTTGTATCCGACGGAGTCAGTTGCTCGGGAGCCGAGAATTTCACATCCTTCTGACAAGGGAAACAAGCAGCGTCGAGTGCCATCTGCATTTGAGCATGCTCGAGTTGATAAGGAGTCACAGATGAGGAAGTCGTCACAAAGTTCTAGAGGAAAAGTTCGAGGCCGAGGCCGAGGACGTGGTCGAGGACGAGCTGACACCACAGGCGAGGCTAGTACCATCCCGGAGTCTCAGAAGACTGTTCCAACTCAGCCGTCAGAACTTGTGGTCCGAGGATTCAACTGGGGTTATAGGAATATCCCAGCCTTTATGTTATCTTACGTTGATCGTGTGATAGATGTTCCGGGCGATGGACACTGTGGATATCGATCACTTGGTGCATTATTGGGTTACCGTCCAGATGAGTACATTCGTGTCCGGAGAGAGCTAGCTTGGGAGTTGAGTAGACATATGCATGTATACTCCGGAATACATGGCGATGATGAGCTCGAAGAACTGATTGACAACGTCAACTACCTTAACCCTGCACCTTGCGCATCACAGTTTTGGATGGAGGTTCCTACTTGTGCTCTCGCATATGCCACTTTGTTTCGGGTGACCCTTGTCGTCTTTTCTAGATTAGACTCATACACTTGCTTGCCCTTGATTGCCGATACTGAAGAAGAACAACAACCTCCAACAGAAGTGCAAGCAATTGCTGTACTTAATGATCATCACTACGTTCCGGTAAGTTGTTTTAATTCTAACGTACTTTTTAATACGTGTAAGCCGTCATAAATGTTTGATTAACTTGCCTTGGAATTCTGAAAATAGGTTTGGTTGCACCAAAACGCTCCATTGCCCCCGGTATCCCATGATTGGATGCGAGGTCACGATGCTTCAGTTGAGGGTTTCACCCACGTATATGACCGGAGAATAGCGAGATACAGAAGACTCCTTCAGAGAGAAGAAGAGGCGGATAATAGCGAGATACAGAAGACCCCCGGTATCCCATGATTGAATGTGTTGTTGAGTTGTTGTTTGTATTTGTGGTTTTGAATTGTTGTATTGAATGTGTTGTTGAGTTGTTGTTTGTATTTGTGGTTTTGAATTGTTGTATTGAATGTGTTGTTGAGTTGTTGTTTGCATTTGTGGTTTTGAATTGTTGTATTGAATGTGTTGTTGAGTTGTTGTTTGCATTTGTGGTTTTGAATTGTTGTATTAAAAAAATATAAGAAACTTTAGTTGAATAACTTGTATAAAGAGTAAAAAAATAATTCCTTCATTGTATATCATAATTTGTATAAAGTAAACAAATAGTATATTTCAAAGAGTGAGTCATTTGATACTTCAAAAGCTTCACTTTCCATTTCTCGATTTCCTTCAAACTATTTAGAAGTTTTTTTTAATAACTATGCACTTCACTTTCCATTTTAATTTTTAATAAATTATTTAATAAAAATTGACTAACGTATTTTTTATTTTTAATAAATTATTTAATAAAAATTGACATCTTATTTTTATTTTTAATAAATTATTTAGAAGTTTTTTTTAGTAGTTTTGAATTATTTTCAAAACCACTAATATTCAAAAAACTATTGACGTATAAGATTCAAAAAACTATTGACACATAATAGGTAATAAAATGTCTTCCACATAAAGTCATAAGACAGTTAATCGTCCAACATATTCAAAACAACTAATATTCAAACATAATAAGTAACAACTGCAATCTACTCCTGACGCTGAGATGCCCTAACAGGTGGTGGCGCCTCTGGTGCATCCTCTCCAACTAAAACAGCTAATAGTCGCTGAGCAAACTCAAACGGTAATGGAGGACCACGAGCCACTGCCTCTCGTGTCATACCAATAGCTATCTGTAAGCGCTGTTGAACAAAAAAAAAGATTTTAATTAATTGTATCTAAAATATAGAGAATTTTAGCAATCTAACAAAGATTAGTTTTTGTACCCGCTCTGGAAGGACAATAGGTGCAACGGGAGGCGGTGGTGGTGCACCATCTGGAGGTGGTTGGACGTATGGGTGAGTACGTGGTAAAAACCAATCTAAGAAGTACTCATCCATCTGCCATGGGTCGACAACCGCTGGGACGCTGTGAATGTCGTATAGATGCTGGTCCCGCGTCGCCCAATGATGCCACTCCTCAGGAGAAAACTGCAGCTCGTACTTTCCTATCCTCGCCGGACTCCTCAACACAAAGGGGCGGATGATCCATCCTGGAGGAACTGTAGGGAGCTGCGTAGGGACGATCTGAACACGCCCAAACTGACGTAGGAGAAACTGGGGCTGATATGGCTCCTCCACCCAACAAAAGCGAATCACCCCCAAATAGGTCGATATACGCATCTGTCCAGTGTGGAATCCGTCGAGAGTACCCCATGGCATCCACGTCACCTAAGACAAACTTATAGATTCAATACACAAGTAAACGTACTTGATTATAATTAGAGTAAGGGAATTGAAAGTACCTCCTCCATCCTACACATGGATAGCTGTGCCCTAAATCCTAAGAAGGCCGATCTCTCAAACTGTCCTGTCGCCCCCCTCTCCGTCCTCAGTGCATGTCGGGCATCTGTATGTCTATGAGGGTCTGCATGACCTCTAGGTCTGAAGTGGGGGAAATGATGGTGAATCCAGGACTGCACAACACAATAACGATTTAATGTTACTTCATATACTACTATATTTTGAAAACAAAAGTCATAATTAATTGCATACCTCCAAAAGTAGGGAACAACCAGCTAATGTATGAACCTCCCGCCTGGAGGACTCGCCCAACTGTCGGTACAGATATGCTAATGTAGCTGTCCCCCAAGCACGAGACGCCATCGTAGTCGGGTCGCGACAGACGCTCAGTAGATGAGACTTCACCCTGTTCGTGGACTTGTCAATGAACAGGGTGGAGCCAATAAGAAGAGCTAAGAATCCACTGGCGATGTCCTCCTGCCTCGCCTCTGGAGACTCTGCCATACTCCTGATCGTAGAGAGAAGATCAGATCTAGGCCACCCACCCGCCTTCGCGGCGGCCTTCACCTCCATCGGCGGGAAGCCGAACATGGAGGTGAAAAGAGTATCATCTCGGGCCCCCATAACCTCATCCCCGTCGATGCGAAGTCCTAATAACTGATGAACGTCATGGAGGGTGATCGAGATCTGTCCCCATGGGAAGTGAAATCCTGAGGTCTCTGGATACCACCGCTCCACGAAGGCAGATGCAAGCGCATGATCCACCCCAGCCCACTGCATATCCAGGAGGCCGTGTAGTCCACTCTCCCTAACAAGCGCCATCCACTCCGAGTCAGGAAATCGATGGGCAAGGGTACGCAAGCCAGACACAGTGGCTCCTAGCCGATATACCCGTAACACAGCTCTATCCTGTAATCCAAATATCATTTAAACGTTAATAACATAATCAGATGTAATAAAAAATAAAATAACAATTGAAATATAAATCCGTACCTCACCAACCCATATATCGCGAGCAACATGGGTGTCATAGCTCACCAGTAGGTCCCGTATAGCGGGACCTCCAGGATACCCATGGTCGAGACCTGCATCAACAGGCGGAGGCGGAGGCGGAGGTGGTGGTGGAGGTCCACCCTGCTGTCCAGACTGACCAACACTCCTACCACCAGCAGTAGAGCTCTCTGAACGAGAGGGGGCAGGGGAACGACGCTCCATAGACTGATGCAACTCCAACACAAAAGCGTCCACGTCCGCCTCGGGTAGGATATGGCCGCCAGAAACGTCGGATGAACCGAATAGCATGTCCATCCGCTCCTCGACCTGCGCATCGGACTCGTGCACCCTCTCCTCCTCCTGCTCCTCCTCCTGATGATCCTCCTGGACATCATCGGGATCCACTAGTCCAAGCTCTATCATCCGCCGCTTACGGTTAGAAACCGTAGCGGCCCATCCTCGGGTACTAGGCCCGGCAACCTATATAATTTGCATAATTTAATTAATTATTGATTAATTATATTAATTAACTTAAACCACTAATTAACGACTAATTTCATTACTAATTTCATTATTGACTAATTGTTAACTAATATCACTAATTTCATTATTGACTAATTGTTAAACTAATAGCAATAATTCACTAATTATTAACTTAAAACCACTAATTAACGACTAATTTCATTACTAATTTCATTATTGACTAATTGTTAAACTAATTTCATTACTAATTTCATTATTGACTAATTGTTAACTAATATTATTTCTCTAATTAACGACTAATTTCATTACTAATTTCATTATTGACTAATTGTTAACTAATATCACTAATTTCATTATTGACTAATTGTTAACTAATATCGACTAATTAACGACTAATTTCATTACCTTTTGAATTGTTGTTCACTAATTATTTGTCTATTATTATCTAATTAACGACTAAATCACTAAATAACAATTGAAATATAGACGTTAATAATTTCATTATTGACTAATTGTTAAACTAATAGCAATAATTCTCTAATTAACGAGTCATTTCTTCAAACAACGAGTCATTGATAACTAATTTCATTAATTTTCGACTAAATGTTCACTATTTGACGACTAAATCAGTAAAAACGATTAATTTCTTTACTCCACGACTTATTGTCTACTATTTGTCTAATTTTAACAAATTAATTACTTACTAATTAATTTTATTTATTATTGAATAATAACACAACTAAATATCGACTACTTTTCTACTGATTTCATTACTTAACTATCTATTTAACAACTAATTTTTTCAATTAACGACTAATTGTCTACAATTTACTAACTAATCACTAATTGCTATCTAATAAACAAAAAAACACACTAATTAATAAACAATGTATTAAATTAAAATTATATTAGCTATTAATTAAATAAATATAAAGTAAATTATAAATAAAATAAAATCCGTACCCCACTAACAACACGAGATGTGCGACATCCTCGAACAACTCGTGAGCGTCCTCCTCGTCCAGCATCTAAATCAGGAACGTCTCCTCGCCGGCCATCGCCGGAATCGCCGCCGGAATCAGCTCCTCCGCTGCCGGAGGTCGCCGGCCGTCCACCGGTACGAACAATACCGCCACCTCTCCCCCTAGTTCTCACCATCTTCGTGTGTGTGTGGTGGTTGGTCTTCTCCGACTGATTTCTCGAGGTCGCCGGCAATGGATGAAGAAGCAAAGAAACGAAGAAACGAAGAAGAATGAGGAAGAAGAATGCGGCTGCGCCGAAGAAGGAAAGCGTAAGGATGTTCGACTACGCCTCTCGCAGGCGTAGTTACTTTTCATCATCAAAAAGTAACTACGCTTGCGAGAGGCGTAGTCGACGTGTTTCTCTTTTTTTTGAATCAGAAAGTGACTACGCCTGCGAGAAGCGTAGGCGAGGTCACTTTCTGATTCAAAAAAAAGAGAAACACGCCGACTACGCCTCTCGCAAGCGTATAATGGGTACGAATAGCATGTTTAGGTGGGTACGAATAGCAATCAGGATTGGTGGAGTATGAAATCTTCGACTTGTACAATTTACTTTAATGAAAAGTCAAGTGTCTTTCTCGCTTAGATTTATTTTTTTCTTAGTTTAGGTTTAGAATTATATATATGGAATAAGCATCTTAGTTTAAAATGTAAACATTTGAATGTCTAATTCCCCTGTTTTGTCTTTGTAGGTATTAATGACCTTTTCAAGGGCTAAAAAAAATATTTGAGTCATAAGTGAAAGTAAGGTCAAAATCAAGGTGGGAAGAAGTCAAGGCCAAAGAAGAAGCAAGAAGAGATTTTTACAAACTTTAGATAAAATAAATATGTGGAATGCATTTTTCTGAATAAGAAAATCCACACCTACTCATTTTAAATGTATTTTAAATGGATACAACTTTATATTTAATACCGAGAGTTAAATCTAAATACTTTTGAAATTGCCCAACATTTGCTAGGGCTTAGGGGTGGTCAAAAGCTCACTTTATCGGATCTTTCATTCAAGGAAATAATTGTAACTAGTTCAGACTCCGCACCTGTGCGAGTATATTGATATATTTGATGTTTTTGAATAAAATGATATCAATTTATGTATGCTAATGATATATTTATTAAAAAAAATAAAACTAAATATTTTTTTAGATTTTTTTGGCATTGTGAAAATGTTTGTAAGAATAAAAACAAAAACAAAATATAGATATTTAAAAATAATGAATTTGATCAAAAAAATTTAAAATTGTTTGTTTCTTATTAGACGGTGTTTAGGCCGGTTGAATTTTTTTAAAAAAAAAATATGACGAAACATAGAAATACAATGAAACATGGAAAATACGACGAATATTATTAGATGGAACGTACATGAAAAATACGAGAAAACATGCAAATTTAAAAAAAAAAAAAAAACAGATCAATATACGAACGTTTGCTTAATTTCTCAGAGGGTTCATTTATTTCTTCTGAGGATCTACTAGATTTTTATAAATACCCCTTAAATCTTTATTTGGGATAATCCTTTGTGATAGATTGGTCATTAGGGTTCTAGATTTTATTTTATTAGTCTTTTAAGCATGTTTTATTTCCACTACATTGTTATTTCCTCAAAGAGTAGCTAAATCTCAAGTTTTTCAACAGCTTTGAAAAGTACCAATTATTTTCAGATGGAGGTGTTATTTAGTTGTTCATTGTAGGTCCAAGTTCTATCAATATCTTTAAGATATTTACTTACGTGTTGGGCAGGGATGTGGCGTACACGATGAACAAATACGTAATTGGTACTCTATGTTGTTGTCAATTAATAATACATATTGACATTTACACGATTGCTTTTGAAGACATATTGTTGTGTAGATTCAACATGCCATACATGGGGTTGTGGGTTTCACGTCTACTTGGATAAACTAATCGGTTAGGGGTGATTCATGTGTTGCGAGAAAGAACCGATCTATACATGTGTGTTCGAGTAAGTAAAAAAAGTCGATGTATACTTGGAACACCTCCAACATCTAGAGGGGTCAAACGCGGCTGACTTACTTTTCTTTTAATTGATTCGGGTATAAGTGCCAATTGGGCAGGTCAATCAAGTTCGAGTCGGGTCAATTTATATTCGGTGTGATATCGAGTTTGGTCAAAACCGGGTTTGTTTCCCTAATATCTTGATTCATGTCGTTTTGGGTTAGACAAATTGTCAAGTTGAACCTAGGTTGCTTCTTTGTAGTCCGAATAAATCATTCGGATTATAAATAAATAATAGAAAGAAAATTTTTATAATTTCTAAATCCATGAACATCATTCGGTTGCTTCTTTTAAAAGATTCCAAATTTGCTCCTTACCTTTATTCCCATTATTGTTAAAATCGGTGTCAAGCTTTGTAGTCCGAAACACAGCAAGTGGTGCAGTGGTGACTGCGGTGTGCGGGGCGGTAGTGGTGATTTCTGGCAATGGTGGAGCACAAAACGTGCTTTGTGATGCCAATTTTGTTGCCGGTTCTAGAGAAGATCCGACAGTGGAGTCCGGCGGAGTTTTCCGACGGTTTTGATGGTGAAAGTTAGGGTTTGAAAAAGGGTAAATGGCCACAGTATATCAATTGCAATTGAAATCGAAAAATAGTAAATAACGAGAGTAGTGGAGTGAATGAAACGGTGGTTGCTCCGAGTGAATCTTTTTGTGTAGAACTTGTTAAAGTTCTGACTTTTTTTTTTAATTTATATTGACGTTGATGAACTCATCTCTAATGCAACTTTGATACGCGGTTAGCTGTGTGATGAGTCTCAATCTTTCGACGACAATTAACACTTCCCGATCCTTATATACAAGGACCGAGCAAACGAGGGATATATCTTGATGTAAGAGTGACGACTGATCTGGAGAAGGTTACGGGGAGGGCAAATAATCCCGTAATGATGATGGATTGGTAGATGGATAGTTACAGTCGAATCCTAAAAAACGACTTGGAGCACGATAGGCAAACTAACGTCCTAACGCACAACCAAGAACGATAGTAGAACCCTTCTACTACAATCAAAGGTCAAAGGCACACCCACCTATGAACAATGAAGGAGACTTGTGAACGGTTCAAGATGACAGCAACTTGTAGACACAAGCAGAACGACTCAAACAAGTCCAACCTACATGACGAACGAGACGTCGCATAATACAACTTTTCACGCCGGAAGAAAAATATATCTGCAAAAGAAAAAAATGAAAGTTGTATTATGTATTGAAATTGGTGTCTAAAAACGTGTGTAGCCATGACCTTACATAGACATAAACTCATAAGTTCTAACAACTAAAAGGGTTAAATAAGATATATCTTTTTGTAAGATAAGATTTGATCTTCTAAGCTAGATAAAATCTTGTGAAAAATAAGATTTTCTAAGATAAAATAAGATATATCTTGTCAAAAATATGATCTTCTTAAATTTATCTTTGAGCTTAAAAGACTTAAGTTATTTAGAAAATAATTAAAATAACACGGGTTTAAAAATAACAATCAAAAGCCTAAAATAGTCTAGAATTAAAAGACGTCTTTATTGGCCAAAAAATATATAATTTGGACTGAAATTTTAGCCACTTGGTTCGGCCAATCCCACATAGTTGCATGGTTGGCCCGGTGAATCTCCCTTAGGTGTTATCATGCATGGACAAACCGGAGGATACTTATGGTTGGTACGTGTGTGTGCATGGCTAGCATGACCATGAACGTCTATTCATTTATGTGGATCATCTCTTTGTTTGCTCGTGTCTTTTTCTAGATGAATGCGCATCATCATCCTCATGCTTCCCTCTATTGCTTTAACTTGATTAAGCAATTCGTCAATGTGTTCATTTTTCTCCCGATTCCTCTCACATCTTCTTATCTTGAGCTCTTGTAATTGGTCTCGTTGGATATGATGGAGATGCTCCTACATCAGTAAGGATAAGAATAATTGTGTAAAAGACGCTAAAATGGATGTTATCAGTTTGATATTGCAACTAATGATCTAAAGATTACCTTAATCTCCTTGAGTTTGATCTTGACCCCTTTATTACAATTTAGTCTTGTAATTATTTGCAAGATATGACCACATGTTTCAACCCCCATTGGCTAACATTTGAATATGTTTCACACTATATAATCACTGACTATTTTAAAATTGAGTAGGTTGCAACAAACTCAAATCCACATCTATATACGTGCATTTTGACAGACCATCACGAACCACCAATAAAGTGGTGTTTGGTGTTAGGCTTTTGTTCCTCGCTCCATTTGGAAACTGTAGCTTCTTCTTGATCATCGAACGGGTAAGTAAATAATAAGACGTGTATTTATTCATCGAACGGGTTAGTAACCAATAAGACGTGCATTTATCTGGTTTCCGTTTTTATGGTTGCCTAAAATCAACCTTAGAGTCGTCGAAACAAACAATTGAAAATTTTATTGTAGTCGTTTAATTAATGTGACGATCTTAGGCTATTTGAATGCTAAGACGTGCATTTTTCCACTTATTAACCATAGCAACCTGTACAACCAATCAATAACAAATAAATAAAAAAAAGTAAAAATAGGGAAATTACTTGTAACTCACTATTCAGAAAACGTAGCATGTGTTATATAGTTGGTTAAGCTTTAAAAGGTTAAATTGTGTTATATATTTGATGATGGAATCATATTTAGGCACTTCCTATTTTTTATTTATTTTTTTTTGGTAATCGAAAATTGGAAGTATGAGTAGTTTGCATTTATAAGACGGAGCATTGAGATGGGCCAGGTGAAGCAGCTGTAGTTAAGTAGTCCATATTCAAAGTGGATATGCTAACGCATCAATCTTACTCGTTAGGAAAAAGACCTATTACCCATCTTATGTTTTTGCTTTACCCAAACTCTATAGCAAAATTTTTTTTTTATTATTTAAATAACTAGGAATACAAAATAATTTTAACAAAATAAAAAGACTCAAAAGGACAAATGTTATAAAATACGAACGTACATGTTGTTAGATCCAAACTCACCACATTAAGTCTAACGAGTTACATTGTAAAACCAATTTAGGATATGATGCACAAGATTAGAATTCTCTCCAAGTTATTATCATAAATGTAGAAAAAGTCCTAAATATGGGTGGTTTAGTGCAATTTTCCAAGCTGTGACTTTAACATTACAGCAGTTGAAAAGCCGTTGGCCGCGCCACAAACAGGAAATGAAAACACAAACACAACTCATTATTTTTGTTTTCTAAAATTTATGAAAAGGATAAAAACCTAAGAAAAACCAAAGGCTGAAGCGTCACAAAAATAAGGTGGCCGGCCGGTGGGAGGAAGGTCGCCTTCTTCCATCTTCCTTCAATTCATCTCTCTCTCTTCTCTCAAAATTTCACTATTATTATTTTCACCTTTCAAAATTTCATCATTTTCAAATCAAATTGGGTATTTAATTCTATCAGCTCAGGAATTCCCACAAAGGATAAGGCTTTTTTGGTTTCGGGAGCCATTCTTGCACTCATTTTGAGTTGATAAGGTACGTATACCGTCTATTGCATTTACTATTTGTTTTTTCTTTTTTGTAACGATGCCTCAATTTTATCTCTTTATCAATTTTCATCTTCATTTGGCAATTTGATGTTCTGCCATGTCAACAATTGAAGTTGTACATTCAATGGAGGGTGGTGAAGGAGATGGAGGTTCAAGTGCAAGTGGAAGCAGCTTGTTGCGATTCAAGAGAAGCCTGAAACAGAACATGTCTCCGAGGAGCCCGTTGAGTCCTCAGAGCGCAGATTGTGACTCCATTGATCTAGCAATGGAGGATTCAATGGTGGATAACAATATAGACCACCTTTACAACAACATATACGACATGGCAAGCTCTGACATGTCCCCTTCAATGCACAGCTTCACCACCTATGGGAACGAGTCCAGGATTGATGCCGAGCTAAGACACCTTGTTGGTGCTGAATCCGAAGAAGAAGAAGATGATCCTATTCACAAACCCGAGATTCTCAAAGATGTTGTCGTCGTCACTAAAGGCGTCAACTCGTCTTCTCTTGACAAGAAGACGAAAATGTCTCCTGTTAATAAGAAGAAGGTTCTGCCGGTTAGAGCAGCATCATTGCCTAGAATGGCACAGTCTAGTCTTCAAAGGAAGAATACTAATAAGCCTCCTGTTGCGAGGAAGCCTAGTCTGAAGGGAGCTATGAAAGTTGTCTCTCCTCTCATGGAAGATAGGAGTTTGAGTTCAGAAGAAACGGATCACCCTGACCTGGGCCCATATCTGCTCAACAAAGCAAGGGATGTGATCTCCCATGGTGACAATCCCAAGAAGGCGTTTGAGTTGACTCTTAGAGCTAAAAACTCATTTGAGAAGATTTCAGATCAAGACAAGAAACTCAACTTGGATTATGTCATGTGCTTACACATACTGGCTTCAATGCATTGCACCTCAGAGGAGTATGAAGAAGCCATTCCTCTACTCGAGAGGTCTATTGAGGTTATTCCGGAATCAGGAACGGAGCAGAGCCATGCACTTGCGAAATTCGCAGGTTGTATGCAGCTAGGAGATGTCTATGCAGCTATGGGTAAGTCTGGTATCTCAATAAGTCTATATAAACAAGGTTTGGAGATTCAAAGAGAAGCCTTGGGAGACAAAGATTCTCGATTTGGAGAGACATGTCGCTATGTAGCTCAAGCCTGTGTTCAGGCATTACAGTTTGATGAGGCTGAGAAGCTTTGCCAGATGGCTCTCGACACACACAAGGAACCCGGACCAATTATTTCAATAGAAGAGGCTGCGGATAGAAGGCTCATGGGTTTGATCTGTGATTCAAAGGGTGACCATGAAGCCGCCCTTCAGCATTACTCCTTAGCAAGCATGGCTATATCAAGCAGTAACGCTCAACAAACTGATAGAGCTGTTATTGACTGCAACATTGGAGATGCCTACTTAGCTCTTGCACGCTATGATGAAGCCGTTATTTCCTACCAAAAGGCGCTTAATGTGTTCAAATCAAGCAAAGGAGAGAGCCATTCAGCAGTTGCTTCTGTTTTTGTTCGTCTAGCTGAACTGCATTTTAAGGTGGGGAAGTTTGGAGAGTCAAAATCATTCTGTGAGAATGCCCTTAGGATCTACTACAAGCCGTCTCCTGGGTCATCCCTTGAAGAGATTGCAAGCGGTTTGATTGAGTTGGCAGCTATCTATGAGTCCATGAACGAGCTCGAATTGTCGTTGAAGTTGCTCCAAAAGGCGCTAAAGATACATAATAAGAAAACACAAGGAACGAGCCAGCAAAGCATGATTGGTGGGCTTGAGGCTCAGATGGGTGTCATCTATTACATGATAGGGAACTACAATGAGTCCTATAACTCACTCAAAACTGCTATTCTCAAACTGCAGGGTTGCGGGGAGAAGTCTTCCCTACTAGGGATTGCTTTGAACCAGCTCGGACTTACATGTCTTCAGCTGTGTGCCATAAGCGAGGCTGCAGAGCTGTTTGAGGAAGCAAGGACCATACTGCACAAAAACTACGGTCCTTGCCATCCTGAGACACTCGCTGTTTGTAGCAACCTTGCAGCCACCTACGACGTGCTTGGCAAGTAAGTATATCATTTTATCTAGTATGGATTTGGCTATAAGTTCAACACAGTTTGATCCTTACATTGAAACATATTTAGGTGGGATGATGCAATTGAATTAATGGAATTTGTGGTGGAAATGAGAGAGGAGAAGCTGGGAACAGCAGACCCAGTAGTGGATGATGAAAAGAAGAGGTTAGAAGACATGTTAAAAGAATCAGGCAGAGGGAGGAGTAAAAAGACAAGATCACTTGAATTCCTCCTTGATAAAAACACAGAGATGGCGACAATACAAACAAGGGTCGGGTTACACTGAAGTTATCACATTGCTTTGAAAGTTCTATGATGTAAATACTTGTTTACATTCTTTCGTGTCAAGTTTCAGCTTTGAAAGGTAATGTGGATCAATGAAGAGGGAATTGTGCAGTGCTTCCTTGTTGTGAATGGATATATTACAGTGTAAGCAAATGAGTTGGTGAGTTTTTTCGTTGTGAACATGATTAATCAATAAATGGTAAAGTGTCATTCTCTTGTGCTGTTGCAAAGTCTTTAGCATCTGAACCTTCCTCAAATAATTCTGATTGCAATGTCCAGATTGATTTATTACTGAACAATCATTCATAAGACTACTAAGCACAAAAAACTCGAACGCTGTTTCAGTAACTTAGACTATGACAAGCGTTTCCTATTGCAACAGGAGGGGTGGAAAGGGATCCGCTGATTACACGGTTGGCTATCTGTCTGTTAGAGGCCTCAGTGTAATGTGTTCCATCCCAGCTGACGTAGCTCGAGGGATCATGGCATGACTTACCGTATACTGTCCCATTGGCAAGCGCCGTCTTCCCACAGACTATATGGTAACCATAGAAACTCCCACAACAAAAGGTGAATGGATCAGAGTTACCTTGCTTCTTGGCATGACTAAATAGCTCATATTTAGCAGTGTACATGTCAAACAAGGTGAAATCAGCTTGTGGATGCTGCAGGCTTAGATTCTTGATCCTTTGCTGTAGCTGACTGTTGAACTCTTGAGCCACCTGGTTTAGAGTCCGGACACAACCAATTTGGTCGAGTCCACTGGATTTTGGCTCATGGTAAATGACACTATTAGGTATGCAACCGAGTGGACCCGTGTTGTGGATCCAGAAGTTTCTCCCCCCTTCCTTGTACACTGTCTGCAAAGCAGTGGTAAATTGATTGAGAATACGAGGAAGTGATGCCAGGACTTGCTCCGGTGAGCTGTGCTTGAAGCCGTAAGAAAGATCATTCTGTCCGATATCAAACATATATAATGCCTTGGAGAAGTCTTGAGGTAGGGGAAGCATTCCTATTCAATAACAGTATGCTATATGATTAGAACCCGTTGAAAAAACTAAATGCAAATTCTGAAGACAGCAAATTAAACCTTCAAGTGTAAGAGGAGGGTGCATGTAAAGTTGACGGTTGCGTGATTTGAACTGTATGAACTGATTGATTTGGACGTTAAGGTGAAAAGGGCTAAAACCACCGCGGTGAATGGAAGATCCTCCGGTTGCAAAATTAGCACCATGCCTGAAGTTAGTGCCGACAGAGTCCAAGTATGGACTCAAATAAGGTAGCCCCATATGTTCAGCTGCACGGTTAAGAGAGGACATCAGAAAATGATATGTTTTCAAGTAAGATGAGAGTTGTTTAGAGCATGCATGCCTATGAAATCTACGATGAGGCGGCCATCGCAAGCTCTTCCAGACGGCTTCCGGAAAAACGTTACGCCGTTAGGAGGGGGCAGGGCGCCAAGAGCAGCTGACCGCCCACCGGTGTCGGAATTGGAGTCTCCAAAGTTGTATATTGCTGGGAAGTTGCATTTTCCGTGGGCGTCGACTGTAAGCAGCAATGCAAGTAGCAGTAGGCCGGTTAACCAAAACAGCTTTACAGAAGCCATAGTATTTGCAGCTTCAAATGCAACCAAAGAGACTACTTTATAAGCCAATTCCAGGGTATTGGTCCCACTCTCATAATAGCAGCTATAGTGTATCGATGGGAGCTGATCCATTTGTACGTAAGACTCCGACTGATAACCCAAACATCTGCTTTGATTTGGAGTGCATTGAATGTCCTCTGTTCGATGGGAGATGATCCATTTGTAAGTAAGACTCTGACTCATGACAGACTCTTACGTACATTCAGTTTTTTTTCCCCAAACACATCTTCTTCTCGTATTAGCCATACATAATGCATGCCTGTTGTAACTCCACATTAACAATATTTGAAAAGACGAATCCATTATACAAGTACCTCATATGATGATTACAATTATCCTCACCTCCCTCTATTATTATGTATTTATGTAAAGAAATCAAAGTGTTCAGCTTGGTATGATTTTGAGGAGCTCTATGTCAAACAAAAGTGTCTTGTCTATTAGCCCTTGGTTCCTCAGCACAAAGCTCAACGCCCGTTGTCCCTGCAAACAAAACTCTCCTTCATTCACTCCTCTTTACTCAATAAAACCATTCAGCCATTGAATTTACCGAAAATGTGGTTGGCCTTGGACCCGCCTTATCATAGTCGTAATCAGGATATCCCAGTTCCGGAGGGACTATGATCCTGCATTACATACATCTCGTCACCAACTTTTTTTTATTTAATTGACTTAAATGCGAGTGACAGGGAAAAAGATGGCCAACCTTCTAACACCACCCAGAGCCATGCCTGATATAGCCTCCTCAAATGCCGGTATCACCTTCCAAAACAACAATCACATCAAATTTCATTCTTTGATACACACAAAACATAGAATATTGCTTACCTCTTGTGACCCGACTTTGAACTTGAAGAAATCCTTATCATTACCCTGCAAATTGACAAAGCTTAATCGGACTTAACAGTGATGGAATGAACAAGCCGTTGCAGATATGGTTATATTACCTCAAAAGAACCACCTTTAGTCTTATTCCTAGCCTCAAATATGCGACCATAGTATCCTATTGTGTAACCATCCCAATCCACCTGAAATTATATCACTCCTAATGTGATTGCATTCAATCTAGCTTAGGATGCAATAACAATAGGGTGAACTTGGAAGCAGTACCACAACGGTATCACCTAGTTTAGGAGTAGGACCATAGCCGGGTCTCAAGTCCTGCAACATATACTTAACTAAGATCATTCACTAAAACACAGTCGAAAGAATAACAATATTATTCTTATTGTCAATTGATTTTAGGAGAAAGAGAAAGACCTTGTACTGAAGACCAGATTCAGTGAGAGTGTAATCCGGATAACGCATCTTTGTCTTGCCATAATCCTTCCCCCTAAGAGCAGGCACTGAACATTCAACCATCATCACTTTATTATGATCACATCTTATAAAAAACCAAAGAAAAACCAGTGGAATTTGCAAATATTTACTGTCAGCATAATCAGAGCGCGGAGCAGCAGAGGCTGATGCAGCACTTAACCATCCCAAGCCAGCTGAGAGGGAGATCAAAGACACTACTTGTCGTCTTCCTTGCTTTGTTTCCCCATTTGCCTTGTCGCCACCCTCCAAGGAGTGACAGATTACACTTGTTTTCCTTTTCTGCATAATATGCAAAATTTAGGGGTTGGTTGAGAGATAGTTAATACACATACACAAGAAGATTCGGAGATGATACCTTGCAAAGGAATGAGCGATTATAGTTACGATTATCCAAGGAAGGGAAAGAACACTTGGCCGTGCGTGAGTAGCAGCAGCAATCATATCCACTTACTGATGTCATTTCTTTCTTACCGTCTCATGTAACTGATGTCTCTATTCTTCACAATTCAAGAAATCCACCACAAAAATGTATACAATCTCTGATTATCATTTTCGGGGGAATTGAAACATTAAAGCATGCAATCGAAGAGACAAGGAAATATTGTGACAATATAATTGGAAAAAGTTTGTTCATACCGATTGAAAGAGGCGACTCAAGTCTCAGCCACCGCTGGATGAATTGCTTCTTCATCTCTCACAGACACAACCAGATATGTCTCTGCAGTGTAAAGGTATTATAATGACACGTGGCAGCTATTAAATGGTTATATTACTTTGTTTTGTAATTTCATCAATCAGATAAAGTTGTAAATAGCGATGATACGGGTTTCAGCCGGAGCCGGACCAGCTTCTCCTAAATTTTTGTTACGATGTTTGGATTGGGTCGGGCTTCAGGACATGTCTGTACCCGACGGTCAAGGCGGATCCTGCAGCCCATCAGGTAACTGAATTTACTTTTTTTCTTATAAAAAAAATGTAATTTTTGACCCTTCCAGTTTAGATTGGTCCCGCTGGACAAATTAAAAGCAACTAAAAAAATTTAATTTGGAGATAATACTCAATTATTTACTTTCCTTTTATCCGTTTTAATTCTTTCACTTCTCCACTTCATTCCATTTTCAACTCTGACCTTTAAACTTCCTGCAAAAACCCAAAATATATCTATTGACAAGTTAATGTAACTTACGTTTATTCATTTTCAATTTTCATTTGTTCTTCATTTGAAGATCAACTATATATGGCATAGGTAAGCAATTCACACTTTACATACTTTTAAAGTTCTGAATGTTGTCTGGGTATATTATTAGCAATTTCATATACATCTAGATCAGCCTATTATTTTATTTTGTAGTAGGATTACATTGTTGGATTATTAATTCATTATGATCAATATATACATTAATATGTATGATTAGTATATCCGGCCCATAACTAACAAAAAATGATTTTAATTGCTCTTTGTTTGAAGGTCATGGGCGCTAATCTACAAGAAACACAATGTCATCAACTCGAATTTAGTGAAATCGAAGGTTTACCGGTTCAGGTCATAAGCACTAGTCTAAATGAAACACCACGTCGTCGACTCGACTTTGATCAAGATGAAGGTTTGACTAATGATTCTATAGATCATGAAACTATAGAATCACTGCATTCAAAGATATCTAAGGAGAGTATACCAAGGATTGACATGGAGTTTGAGACCCAAGATGCAGCTTACGATTTCTCAACGCTTATGCTTTGTTAGTTGGTTTTTCGGTTCGGAAAAGTGCAGGTCATAAAATCAAGGGAGTCATGCTAGACCAAACGTTTGTTTGTTCATGCGCAGGTAAACAGGAATTTGATAAGCGAGATGAGGTTTGCAAGAATCACCGGGTAGAAACAAGATTTGGTTATTTGGCCATGCTAAAACTGAGTTGTCACCAACTAGACAAGTATCGTGGTGTGAAGTTCATTGCCGAGCATAATCACAATTTGGCAAGCCCGAGTAAGGCTCATCTATTTAGATCACATCGGAAAATATCAGCGTCTCAAGCGTTGGAAGTTGAATTGGCTGCTGCTTCGGGTATTGCACTGAGAAATGCGTATGAGTTCATGGCTAAACAAGTAGGTGGTCGTGAAAATCTTGGTTTCATTGAGGAAGATTATAGGAACTATTTGCGCATCAAGCATATTCTTGAAGTAGTGGCACGTGATACGGGTGGAGTTCTAAAGTATCTGCAAGGCATCAGATCGGATGATCCTAATTTTTTTATGCTCTTCAATTGGATGATGAGGGTTTAATAACTAACATATTTTGGGCTTGATGACATGATTTATGACGTTAGTTTAGGCATTTATTTAGGTAGTTTTTCCCGTTATTCATGCATGGTTTGGCATTAGTTCGTGACGTTTACGCTTAATTCATCCACATTGTCGAAATAGACGTCTACACGAGCTTTTGTCGGTTTTGTAGGTATTTTGGGAAGTTTTAGGACTTAATCGATACATTCGAGGATCATTCCTCGTGATGGCACACTTCCGGACTCTTTAAGGAGCAGTTAGGAGCAAAGGAGAACACAAAAGACTTTGTTGGTGCATGCCTTGCACCAACTCATGACTTAGTGATCCAAGGGCGGCTGAGCCGTAGGAACCACGGCCCAAGGGCCATTTCCACGCCCGTTGAATCATTGTTTTGGCCGTGGTTTTTGTCTGGACAGCCTTGACACTTGTCACACGATTTCTTTGCCCGACCTTTGCTTTTCTTGGTTGATTGTGGACTTGGGAAAGCTTGCAGGATGGCTAAAGGACTCTCTCTCATCATCCATTGTTGGAGAGGAAGACTTGGAAGAAGTACAAAAACACTCTCATTTGAGAGAAGAACAACATCATCAAACTTAGATCTAGAGTGAGACTTTGAGTGGGTTTTAGGGATTTTTGTTGAAAAACTTTTGGAAGTGTTGTAAGGAACTATTTGAAGCTGCATTTGAATGGTTGTAAGTCTTATTTAAACTCATATTCAGCTAAGTTTACTTGTTTTTTTTCACTCTTATTTCACTTTCTTGCTATGGAAACCATGTATTCTTGCATGATGAGTTTGGGTCTTGAGATGCATGTTATTGGCTAAGTAATTGTGATTCTAGGGTGATGGACAGAAGGTTATGGCTTGGAAAATGATAGAATAGACTTGAATGTACCTTTTGATGACTTGCTTGCTCGAAACCTAACCCCGATCTAAACCACGGCTTGTTCCTCATAAACCACGGCCGTGGGTGTGTATGATCAGCCCGTGATTTTGCCCTATTGTGCTTATATTGATGAATCTGAATGTAAGGATGTTAGATTGTTGAAATCCTAGTGTTTGTTAAGCCTTATCTAGCCTAGGGTGACCTAATGCTAGCAAACTAAGTGAGGGAAGAGACTTACCCGGTAATTCCCGATCTTAGATACCAAAGATGATGAACTCTAGGTAGTAGTGAGCCTCACAAGCCGCTATTGGACTGAGTGTGCTAGGATTTTTGCTTAGGACTTGCCTTCCCGAGACTTACCCGGTAAGGAGAGGTTTAACCCCTAGATAGCAATCCGGTTTGTGTAGAATTCCCAACCTTAGGTTCCTAGAGACTTACCCGGTAATAGGACCTTAGGTGCGGGATTAATGGACCATTGAGACATACTCGGTGATTGATCCCATTGGAGAAACACCCTTTCCCAACACACCACAGCTTGTCCAAGGTTGATTAGAAGCTTGAGTCCAATGCCATAACCGGAAGTCCCAATCCCTAGAATCCGCTTTTCTCTCTTTGATCACATACCTTGTTCTTGTGTTATTTGTTTGCGTTGCTTGATTGATTGATAAATCTTGCATGATTTGTGATATTTGTTTGATCACTATAAAAATCCAACAAAAAATATCATGATTTTCATTTCTTTATTTCTTTCTCTTTTCTTAGACTAGATTTGCACTATCCATAATCACTTGTTTGATTTGATTTCACCTTAGTCTTAGTGTTCAACCTCGGAGTACTATCCTTGCTACAAAATGACTCATACATTGTGGGTTCGCTAGGAGTTAGGAGAATATATCGAGTTATAAATTGTAAGACTTTTGCGTGGTACATTTCTAGCGTAACAAGTTTTTGGCGCCGTTGCTGGGGACTAGGTCTAGATTGAATCATTGTGTGTGATTGTTTATAATGTAGGTCTTTCTTGTTGCTTTTGATCTTGTTTGGTTTGTGTCTTTGATTTTTTTAAGAATTCTCTTATTCTTTAGGTACATGCGAAGATCTCGTGGCAAGGATTTAGCTCCATTCGATCCCGAACCGGAGAAAACCCTTAAGACTAGATCCAAGGGCACTAAGAAGAAGAAGGGATGGCCGGAAGAGATCTTCAAGCTGAGTTGAATGATGCCTTGAAGCAAATTAGGCTAAGGGATGAAGCCTTGGAGAATGAGAGGAGACTTGCAAATGAGAGGCAAGAAGCAACTAGGAGGAAAATTGAAGAGATTAGGCAAGCTCTTGTGCAAAGGGAGCTTAATCTTCGTCAACCACCACCTCCACCACCACCACAGCTGGCGGGACAAGTACAAAATGAGCCAATCATTACTAAGGATCCGCAAACGCTAGGGAAACATATGGATCCATCCCAAAGAGTGCACCATCCGGGTGTAAACTTAGGAGATCCCGCAACCCATGACTACGAGCTCCGCCCTCAAGTGCTACAAATGATCCGGCATAATCAATTTGGAGGGATGGAAGGAGAGTCTCCTCATCAACACTTGATGAATTATGAGATCTTGATGGAGACTCTAAGGCCACCTAGATTGGAGAGCAACAACCACAAGCTTAGGGTTTTCTCCTTCTCACTTAAGGATAAGGCCTTGGCTTGGTACCAATCCATTCCACTAGGACGTGTGTGTACTTGGGAGGAGATGACAACCGAATTTCTTACAAAGTTCTTCCCATCTTCCAAGACAACCGAGCTAAGAGGGAAGATCAATGCCTTCGTGATGAAGGATAAAGAGAGTCTATTCAAATCTTGGGAGAGGTTCAAAGACCTCCTCCTAGATTGTCCACACCATGGGATACCGAAGCTAGAGCTATTGGAGATTTATTTTAAGGGGCTTGATGAGGATAGTCAATTTAAGCTCCAATCACTTTTCGGAGGAACATTCATGGAGAAGAATGTGGATGAGGCTTGGGATTTTGTAGAGAAGCAAGCCTTGGTGATATAGAAGTACTCCCATAGGAAGAGTGATGGGAGTAAACCGGGATCATATAAAGTAAGTGAAGTCATCATGAGCAACTACAAACTTGATGCAATCAACAATGAGCTTAAGTCCTTGAGGGAGTTGTGTACCATAACTTTGAAGAGTCAAGAAAGTCCTCAAGTGCAAGTGCAAGCTAACTTGGCTTCCAAAGAAGAGGATGTTAACTACATGGGAAGGGGCAATTTCAACAACTACCAAGTCCCTAGGAACTTCAACAACAACATCCGGCAATACAACAATTATCGGCCTAACCACAATCATCCCGGGTTCTCCTATTCTAACCCGGATGGTGCCTTGAACCCTCCCACTTGCACAAGCGCAACCCCACCACCTAAGGCTTCACAAGAGCCTCCACCCAGTTTTGCTCAACCTGCAAAGGATAGGACCGAAATGATGTTTGAACAATTGCTAGGGAGGTTGAGTGGGCTTGAGAGCACGGTGACATCCATTTCCAAGGCTCAAAAGGTGCTAGAAGCACAAGTGTTCCAAAAGGTGGGTGAGGCACAAAGGGATCCGGGAAAGCTTTCCGGAAGGACCAAGGACAATCCAAGAGGTCAAGTGTTGGCCATTACCACAAGGAGTGAGCTGAGTATAAAAAAAATCACTCACCAAAGGAGAATGTCAAGGGGAAGCAAGTAGTAGTGGAGGAAGAACCATTGCAAGGAAAAGGAGGCAAGAGCAAGGATGATGAGCCGACATATGTGGCACCTCCTCCATAAAAGCCACCACTACCATTTCCACAATCACGAGCAAGAGCTCGTTTGGATAAACATTTCGGTAAATTCCTTGAACTCATGTCTAAATTACATGTTAACATTCCGTTTATGGATTCAATTTTAGGTATGCCAGCCTATGGAAAGTTTTTGAAAGAGATACTCTCCAACAAGAGGAAGTTGGAGGATTATGGAGAAGTGAAGATGACAAAGAGGTCTTCCGAGTTGATTCAAACTATGAGGGAGGAAATGCCTCCTAAGATGCGGGATCTGAGGTCTTTTTGTGTGCCAATTGGAGTTGGAGAAGTGCAATATGAGGCCCTATGTGACCTTGGAGCAAGTGTAAGCATTATCCCGCTTACACTTTACAACGAGGTTGGGCTAGGAGAACCAAATCCGGTCAAGATGACCCTATACATGGCGGACCAATCCATCACTCACCCCGTGGGGATCCTAGAGGACATACCGATTCAGCTTAGGAAGTTCTATGCGCCAATCGACTTCGTTGTTTTGGACATCCCGACGGACTACCCGGTTCCTATCATTTTAGGGAGGCCATTATTAGCCACATCCTTGAACATAGGAGAAGAAAATATCAAGTTCAAACTGTCCACAATGATGAAGGGGCAAGCCCATGGTGAAGACGTTTTCAACATTGTCGAGGAAGAAATGTCTAGGGAAGTTGTGAGCTCAATCCCAATCAAGGATCCATTAGAAAAGGTTCTTAGCATGAGTATCATGGATGAAGGAGTTGAGGAAGATTGCAATGAAGAAATCCAAGCTTTGGATGCATTAGAAAAGGAGACAAGTGCTGAATTTGAAGTGCACAAAGGAGGGCTGAGAAGCTGTAGGAACCACGGCCCAGAGGCCATTTCCATACCCGTGATTTCAATAAATAGACCCGTGGAAAACCATGTCCTAGCTAATTGTTCCAGAACCACGCCCGTGGTTATGCAAGAGGTCGTGGGATCGCCTGTGGTTTCTCCAAAAAGTCCCTTAGTTGTTGATAAAGCTTCAAGGAGTCTTAGAGAGTCTTCAATGGCTTTGGATTCATCTAATGTGGAGCTATATGGATCACATCCAACCGATAAAGGTCCTCCTAAACTTGATCTCAAACCTCTCCCTTCTCATTTAAAGTATGCTTTCCTTGGTTCGAATTCTACTTATCCCGTGATTGTGAATGCATCTTTGAACGATGATGAGCTTGATAGATTGTTGAATGAATTGAAATTGCATAGGAGAGCTATAGGATACACCATTGATGACTTAGTTGGCATTAAACCATCCTTGTGCATGCATAAAATCTTGATGGAAGACAACCATAAATCTTCAATTGAACCTCAAAGAAGATTGAACCCTATTATGAAAGAGGTAGTCAAGAAAGAGATTCTAAAATTTCTAGATGCGGGAATCATTTTCCCGATTTCGGATAGTAAATGGGTTAGTCCCGTTCATGTTGTTCCTAAGAAGGGTGGTATGACCGTAGTAACTAATGAGAACAATGAACTAATCCCAACTAGGACGGTTACGGGGTGGAGAATGTGTATTGACTATAGGAAACTTAATGTGGCATCTAGGAAAGATCACTTCCCTCTTCCCTTTATTGACCAAATGCTAGAAAGGTTAGCTCAACATTCACATTTTTGTTACCTTGATGGTTATAGTGGGTTTTTCCAAATTCCTATTCACCCGGATGACCAAGAGAAAACAACATTTACTTGTCCTTGGGGAACATTTGCATATAGAAGGATGTCATTTGGGTTGTGTAATGCACCCGCCACCTTTCAAAGGTGTATGATGGCTATTTTTTCTGAATATATTGAGAATATTATGGAAGTGTTTATAGAATGATTTCTCGGTGTATGGCTCTTCATTTGATAATTGATTGATTAATCTATCTTTGGTGTTGAAGAGATGTGAGGAAACTAATCTTGTATTGAATTGGGAGAAATGTCACTTCATGGTGAGTGAAGACATAGTGTTGGGACACTTGATTTCCCACCATGGAATCGAGGTTGATAGATCCAAGATAGAAACGATAGAGAAGTTTCCACCACCTACCTCGGTGAAGGGGGTAAGGAGTTTCTTAGGGCATGCCGGTTTTTAACAAAAGTTTATAAAATATTTCACTAAAATTTCTAAGCCTCTCACTAACCTACTAATGAAGGATGTTGAGTTTGTTTTCTCCAAGAATTGTCTTGAAGCATTTTGTAGGTTGAAGGATGCTTTGATCTTCGCCCCTATCATGCAACCTCCGGATTGGAGCTTACCATTTGAAGTAATGTGTAATGTGAGTAACGTGGCTGTTGGGGCTGTTTTAGGACAAAAGAAAGATGGGCTTACACATGCCATCTACTACGCTAGCAAGACGCTAGATGATGTCCAACTCAACTATGCCACAACCGAGAAGGAGTTGCTAGCGGTAGTGTATGCCTTTGAGAAGTTCCGCTCATATCTTGTTGGAGCAAAGGTTATTGTGTACATGAATCATGCTGCGATCCGTTATCTCCTTACAAAGAAGGATGCCAAGCCTCGCTTGATTCGGTGGATCCTTCTCCTCCAAGAATTTAACTTGGAGATTCGAGACAAGAAGGGCTCCGAAAATTCAGTAGCGGACCATCTTAATTAGGCTACCACCATTGTAGATTGAAAGAGATGGCATCCCGATTGATGACTCATTCCGAAATGAGCAATTGCAAGTAATAGAGGAGTGCTTACTTCAAATGTCTCGAGGGAGTGAGCCATGGTATGCGGATATAGTGAATTACCTTGTGTGTGAAGAGGTGCCACCCGGTTTGTCATATGCCCAAAGAAAAAAGTTTTTCAAGGATGTGAGGCATTATTATAGGAGTGAGCCTCTCTTGTTCAAGAGATGACCGGATGGAGTCTTTAGGAAGTGCATTCCGGAGGACGAGATGGAGAGTGTGATCCGTCATTGTCACTCCTTGCCATGTGGAGGCCACACTAGTTCACACAAAACGTGTGCAAAGGTATTGCAATCCGGTTTTTATTGGCCTAATTTGTTTTAGGATGTGCAGAATTTTGTAGTAGCTTGTGACGCTTGCCAAAGGAAGGGAAACATCTCAAGAAGGAATGAGATGCCCTTGATCAATATCCAAAAGGTTGAGGTCTTTGATGTTTGGGGTGTGGACTTCATGGGGCCATTCCCCTCTTCATGTGGTAACATCTACATTCTATTGGCAGTGGATTATGTGTCAAGGTGGGTGGAAGCAATCACCTCTCCCACAAATGATGCCAAAGTAGTGGTGCGGTTCTTCAACCGAGTCATCTTCCCTAGGTTTGGAACACCAAGAGTGAACATAAGTGATGGAGGGAAAGATTTCACCAATAGGAACTTTGTGACACTTTTGGTTAAGCATGGGGTGGCTCATAAGGTGGCCACACCTTACCACCCCAAACTAGTGGTCAATGTAACACCCCGAATTCTCAAAACTCGGGACATTACTGGTTAGGACCTCACAATGGGTCCCGACCTTAGTTTGACAATAATATTACAGGATCTTGCAACAAGACACAAATAAGAAAAAAAACGAAATTCATAAAAATGTATTTTTAGAAGGATGAATGCAACAAAGTCTAACAGCCTATAGTACTAAAACAACGGAAAAGACTATCTGTCTTAACAAGAGGAAAGGACAACAAAGTAACAACCCAAACCCCCGCTCTAAGGAGTACGGAGATCCGGCTGACCACTACTTCCGGATCACTCAGTTGCTGCTCTATCCTGCGGTAAATCTAAAAACACAATAGAATAACCATTAGCTAGCTATCTAAAAATTAGAAGAATAATAATAGCACACACACACATATCAAAAGTAAACACTCATCATGCTTTCACACAATCCATTTATTATCTTCATTTAAGTCATTCATTCTTACTAATGATACTTATTTTGTGACACAAGGGATTCCCAAACCTCGCCTTCGCCCCCGTGTAACCATCAGGAATGGATCCGATGCATCTCACCTTGTACATGTATGGTCTGGATATAGAGAACCTCCCAGTCTCCTGTCAGAGCTGGGCTGTGATGTCACAACCCGTTATACATACACTTGGGCCTTAAAACATAATATCGACGGTCGTCCTAATAAGTTATTATTATAACACACTGTTAGCATGAAATATTGTGATATTTTAGGCACGTTTTCTAGATGTATTTCATACATATTGGTGTTCATTGATAAAGCATTGAAGCAATTATGAGCTAGTTTGTCTATATTGTCGATATAGAGGTCTACATAAGCTTTGTGTTGATTGTAGGCGAATAAGAGCTAAAACCGAACGGAATAAGAGAGAATGGAGATGGATTGAGCATATCCAAGGATTGAGGACACCACAAAGGAGCTAAGGAAGATGCTAGGATGAAGAATGGCACAAAACAAAGTGAATTACGAGCTACTTATGTTTCCACGCTCTAAAATACGGCCGTAATGAAGTCCACGCTCTAAACCACGGCCGTGGAACTTTGGCAACACAAGCGTGGAGCATTCCAGTAAGTTACACGGCCGTGGAAGTTGTAAAGCACCGTAATCATATTCCACGCTCTAAACCACGGGCGTGGAATCCTCTATGACCGTGATTTAGGCGATCTTTTAACGTACAAATTAAAGCCACGATCTTTTACATATGGGCCGGAGAGAGACATTTTATCTTGCCCTATAAAAGGACTGAAGGAAGGGGAATTCACTATCACCGCTTACACCTCCGCTTAGACCGCGCTTAGATCTCGCTTACGCCTTCAGCATCATCGCTTGGAGATTTGCTCCCGCTCATTGAGGGTAGTATTGGACGTACGGAGATTACGTCTTTCATCCTTAGGTTTGAATTAGAAGACGGATTGACATCCCGTTCTTCGTTCTTATTAGGGATTGTGATTGTTTGTGTTATTCTGAATCTGATATACATCATTGCTCTTGTTTGTGGATTTGAGATTGATTTAAAGTTTATTGAAGGTTTTCATCTTTCTTTCTTTTAAATCTTGAATTTGATATCATAATGACTGTTGTTGGCTAAAACCCTTTAGCAATTCTAAGGTGAAGGGTTGATAGTTGTGGCTTAGATGATGATAGATCGATCATAAACAGATTGGACCCTGAGAGTTAGAGAGAATCGCCGACGAACCAAAATCACGGTGTGTTCTTGAGTTCCACGGCCGTGGAATCTCAAGATCTACCCGTAATTTCCCTTAGTTTACGAACCTTGCTTTTACTTTAATCCAAAGTTAAAGATTTTCTTTAACTTAGTCTTGGCTTGCCTTTTCCAGGTGGTAGTGAAGCCTCAACAACCTCTACCTCGATTCCGAGTGTCACAATCTTAATCGGTTTAGTTAGTCTTGATCCTTGGATTACAAGTTTGGGTATTTGATATTAATTCTTGTCTTTAGATCCTTCCTATACTGAAGCCTCAACAACCTTTATAGAGAGTATTTCTAGATAAGTCATATAAAGCTTTGGAACTTCACCGTACATTGCTTTACCTTAGTATACCTTTGCAACTCTTAACTCTGTCCTTAGTTCTTTAGTATATCTTGAATCGATTGCCACAATTAGATACCTGGATCTTTAGGGTTGCTGTTTTCCCAATACATTTGCAAAGCTTTACCCTTTTACTTGCTTGACAACTTTATAACTGAATTTGTTCCCCCCAAATCCCCTTCGATACTCTGGAATTCTTGCTTTACTACGCCGATCCGTACACTGCGGGTTCGCTTGCTTGATTCTAGTTTTATAAATTTAAAGCTTATTTGCACGCACGCTAAGTGGCGAACATACACATTGCACACACACCACTATTATCACTCAACTAACATCCAAAAACTAGCTAAGTTAGTTGCAAGGACTTACCTGAAACAAATCACACTCTAATCAATCTCAACTCGGTCCGTACTCGCGGTAACTCAAACGCCTGTCAAAAGGTATGTGGATCAAAATCACATCCATACTCTTTAGAAGTTATAAACTTCTAAGAGGTACACTCTCAAGAGAAGAAAATTCGAAAATATACTCTCTTAAGGTAAAAGACTATTTTACCCTAAATCCCGGAAATTCTCAAAAGTCTATTCTTAACTTCTAATATTTTCTTTTAGAACTTGTTTCCATAATCTGGTTATTCCAGGACAGTTTACTGGAGGTTATAAGGTTAATCTCAAACTCTCGTCAAAGAGAACCACATTATCCCTTTTCCGGTTACTCTACTCTTATACATATATGTGTGTACGTATATTATACGTTACTCTTACCCATCTATGTATATATACTTATGTATACATACGCTCTACCTATTCATATATCTACACTTATATATATTTGACACTTATACCTACACATATATATACTTTCATATGCATACTACTATTACTTGTATATGAAAACTTATACATCTCCAAACATATCTATCTATTTATATATATATACATGTCCACTGAGCTTATTATTCCTATCTAAATATATTCATCTCTCTCAACCCTTAATATATACACTTATACTGCTGCAATTCTTTTATTGTTTTAACTAAAGAAAGACGTAGGAGAAGGTAGTACATAAGACTCACCAACAGCCTGCTTCGATTCGGCGCAACAACAGCCATCCTGACGAGACGAGAGATGGACTAAACGAGGGATGAGGTTCAGCGTCCAGCCCCTGTAGGTTGCAAGAGTCAGGCTGGGTTTACCTATAAGCATGATAGAGGGGAAGGGGAATGCGACAACGAGAGGATCGATTACCTGTCTGCAGCAACAAAGGGGTCCGACGCCACACCGTACTCGGGACGAGCAGTGTCCGCTACGCAGGCAGAGAGACGGTTCGGGTGGTCACTACAGGATCTCAGAAATGCCAGGTTTCTCGTGGGTTACACATACGAACACAGAAAAGCAGAAGAGAGGAAGAAGAGGGAAAGAGGAGGGGAGGAGTCAGCCGACTCACCTACTGCAACAACGGCGACGGCGGCGGCGACCTGACCTAGCGGGAGGGGACCGGCGTTGGTGGCTTCACCCCACTGTGCAACAGCAGTGGCGTTCGGCATGGCGGTTAAAGTGCTCAGAAAGGAAGGAGGGAGGGTTGTTACTCACCGGAAAGAGACGGACGACGCAGGTCCCGACGCAAGGACGGTGGAAGGTCGATTGTGACTCGGTTGCGGTTGCCCGGGGAGTGCCGGCATCGAGGTAAGTCCAGTTAGTCGTGCAGAGAGCAGTGGTGGAGAGGAATTACGCAAAGGCTGAGGATTAGATTAGACTAAACGTCATTAGGGAAGGATTAGGGCAAATTAGAGATGTGGGCCGGTGGGTTGAGGTTAAATGGGCCAGTTAAATTGGGTATGCTCACCCATTAAACAAAAGGCTGAAGTGGAACATAAGAACTCGTACGGAATCGTAAAAATGTACGGGAATTAAATGACGGGATTATTTACGGAATTACTTTAGTTATCATTTTATGTGAATCAAGGTCACATAAAATGATAGAGTCTAATATCGTGTTCTTTTATTTAAAGAATTAAGTATGGCGGATCAGAATCTGGTTTGATCCGGTATTCAAAGAAGTTTAAATTTTTTTACGGTTATTACATCAGTGCCCCCTTAAAATAAGTTTCGTCCCGAAACTTAGAATAAGGTAACTAAACATTCGACTTTCTTTGTAAATCTAAATTTCATAAAAAATTCCGTTTTCTACCATGCAACTACTCAAACACACATCACAAAAACATAATCACTCAATCCAATATATAAAAAAAAACATGAATGGTCAAATAACACACATCCGAGTACTAACTCGTCGATACAGGAGTAACATCTAGCCCCGCAGAGAACTCGGGATAATTACGCCTAATGCTCTCTTTTGTCTCCCAAGTGGTCTCATCAGCTCCTTGTCTAGACCACTGAATCCTCAACATCGGTATCTCCTTGGAGCGCAGACGTCTAGTACTGCGCTCCAAGATAGCTATTGGGTACTCTACAAATGTATGGTCAGGCTCAACTATCAGATCCTCGTGGCTGATGACGTGTCTCGGATCCGGGATGTACTCTCTCAACTGAGATACATGGAAGATCGGATGGACACCCTCTAGTCTCGGAGGTAGTGCTAATCTGTAGGCTACCTCTCTAACTCTCTCCAAGATCTCAAAAGGTCCGACATATCGGGGACTCAACTTCCCCTTAATGCCGAATCGTCGGAGTCCTCTCGTCGGTGACCTTCTCAACCAAACCTGAGCACCCACTCTAAACTCCAAGGGTCGACGCCTTTTGTCGGCGTAGGACTTCTGACGACTCTGAGCTACTAACATCCGCTCCCGGACCAAGGCAATCCGAGCGATGTCATCCTGTATCTGATCTGGAGCTATTCCATCAGCTCTGCTAGGCTCATCCCAGCATAATGGCGTGCGACATCTCCGGGCGTATAAAGCCTCATAAGGGGCCATCCCAATAGACGCGTGCCAACTGTTATTATACGAAAACTCTACCAGTGGGAGATGATCTGGCCATACTTGTCCCCAATCTAGTACACAAGCCCGCAGCATGTCCTCCAATGTGCGGATGGTCCTCTCAGACTGACCGTCGGTCTGTGGGTGGTAGACAGTGGTAAAGTGGAGACTAGTCCCCAAAGCAGTATGTACCTGCTGCCAAAACCTCGAGGTGAAACGAACATCTCTGTCAGAGACGATAGTCCTCGGTACTCCATGGAGTCTCACAATGTGTCTGGTGAACTCCTCAGCTAGACGACTTACTGGCCACGTTTCCTTAATCGGGATAAAACGTGCGGTATTTGTCAGACGGTCTACCACTACCCAAATAGCATCAAAACCTCTGCTGAGTCTCAATCCTGTGACAAAATCCATAGATATGTCTTCCCACTTCTACTGTGGTACTGGAAGTGGGTGGAGCTCTCTTTCGGATCTACGATGCTCAATCTTGACCTGTTGGCAGGTCGCACATTGAGCTACATACCGAGCCACGTCGGGCTTCAATGCACCCCACCAGAAGGACCGTCTCACATCCTTGTACATCTTACTCGCTCCAGGATGTACTAAGTATGGGGTAGCATGAGCCTCTCTAGTATCCTCTATCTTAACTCACCGTCTGACGACACACAAACGCGGTCCTGACGTCTCATCACTCCATCAATACCAATAGTGAACTGTGGGGCCTCATATCGAGACATCATGTCTCGGATCATGGTCAAAGTCGGGCAAGTCTCCTGTTTCTGTCGGATCTCATCCAACAGATCACGAAATAACTCCAAGGTAGCCAACTGGCGATCTGAATTAGGAAACTGAATCTCTATCTCTAACCAAGCCAAATCCCTCTACAACTGTGGCTGTACCGTTAACCGGGCTATCGCCCTCTCCCGAGGCGTCTTCCGGCTCAAAGCGTCAGCTACCACGTTCGCCTTTCCGGGGTGGTAGAGAATCTCAAGGTCGAAGTCCTTGATCAACTCTAACCACCGCCTCTGGCGGTTATTCAACTCCCGTTGAGTGAATATATACTTCAGACTCTTATGGTCTGTGAAGATCTGACATGTCACCCCATAGAGATAGTGCCGCCAGATCTTAAGAGCATGGACTACTGTAGCCAACTCTAGATCATGTGTGGGGTAGTTCCCCTCTTCATCAAAACACACCCCAAGCCTAGCTTGGATGCGTCACTGTATACCACAAAGTCATATGTACCCTCAGGCTGTGCTGAAATCGGAGCAGACGTCAATCTCCTCTTCAAATCCTCAAAACTCTGTTGACACGGCTCGGACCAGACAAACCGAGTAGTCTTCCTCAGAAGATAAGTAAGTGGTCGGGCAATCAGGGAAAACTCTTCCACAAACCGGCGGTAATAACCTGCCAAACCTAGAAAGCTGCGAACCTCCTTAACATTCTTTGGAGGTTGCCAAGAAGACATTGACTCAATCTTTGCCGGATCGACTTTAATACCCTCAACAGTCACCACATGACTTAGGAAAGCCACCTCTGACATCCAAAACTCACACTTGGATAGCTTAGCATACAACTGGCTACCCTGCAGAATCTGCAATACTGTCCTCAAGTGTCCGACATGCTCCTCTCGACTCCTAGAGTAAACTAGGATTTCATCAATGAAGACCACTACAAACTAGTCTAAAAAGTCAATAAATATCCCATTCATCAACTCCATGAACACTGCTGGTGCATTAGTGAGCCCAAATGCCATTACTACGAACTCATAATGACCATACCTAGTCCAGAATGCCGTCTTAGGTATGTTCTGATCTCTCACGCTCAACTGATGATAACTTGATCTCAAGTCTATCCTCAAGAACACGGACGCCCCATGTAACTGGTCCAACAGATCATTTATACGCGGCAGTGGAAACTTGTTCTTGATGGTGACTTTGTTCAACTCTTTGTAGTCTATGCATAGCCGCATCGATCCGTCTTTCTTCCTCACAAATAATACTAGCGCGCCCCACGGAGACACATTAGGGCGTATGAAGCCCTTCTCTTCTAACTCCTCTAACTGCTTCTTCAACTCAAGCAGCTCTATCGGTGTCATACGGTACGGGGCTTTCGAGATCGGTCTCGTGCCCGGCTCTAACTCAATGCTGAAGTCAACGCTCCTCTGTGGGGTAGTCATGACAGGTCATCACTGAACACCTCTACAAACTCGCATGCAACTGGTATCTCCTCTACTGTTAGGCTCTTGCGTTCCTTCATGGCATAAAACCAGAAGGCCTCGCAACCCTGTGCTATCAGTTCGCTGCTCTCACTGCGCTGATAACTGTGACGGACTTCCCGAGGTCCCAACCTCGGAATATCACTCTATGACCCGCCTCGGTGGCAACAGTCACTGTCCTCCTACCAATGTCCAAGACTGCTCCATGTCTCGTCATCCAATCTATCCCCAAAATCACATCCTCATGAGATAAGGGAATAACTAGAAAATCTACTAGCCAATCTCGATCTCCCATGCGAATGGGACATCCATAGATCTCTTGAGTCCCTCTTACCTTACTCCCGTCAGGTAATCCTACCATAAAAGGTATCCCCTCTACAATAGCTAAGGACAACCTATCTACGCATGCATCAGATTTGAAGGGGTGCGTAGCACCCGTATCAAACAAAACTCGTACAAGTAAGTCATGGATCTGGATCATACCTGTGGCAGTCGGTTCCTCTGGCTGATCAACACTCCTCAGCTCAAACACCCGTGCCTGAGCTCCTTTGGTATCAGCTACACTGCCACGTCCTCTACCCCGACCTGATCCCTGCATAGAGCTTTGTGAAGATGGGTGTTCTAGAGCTTTGTAAGACTGCTACTGACCTGGGGCTCGGTACTGTTGCTGCTGACTCTGAGCTCAGTACTGTGGCTGCCTCTGTACACTCCCTGATAGACAGGCCGGGGAGGAACCCTGTTGAGATGGAGCCTTGCCTTGGCGGCAAAATACAGCTTTGTGTCCGACCTTGCCGCACTGAAAGCAGGTCACTAACGGCTTTGTGCAGTTCAATCGGATATGTCCATAGCCACTACAGTTGTGACACTGTGAACTCTCAGCTGGAGTCTGAACTGTAGTGGTATGACTATGTCGCCCTTGAGTCTGTCCCCTCAAAAAATAGCTACTCTTGTACTGCCACTAGCATAACCTGTCCTTTGCCGCTTATCCGGCCTATCTGACTGAGCAGCTCTCCTCTGGGCTGGTCTTTCTCTCTCGTATGCAAAAGCCCTATCTTGATAGTCTGACAGAGACTCGCAATGAAATCCTGCCAGATAGGAACGAGTGCTCTCTCTCAATCTCCGGGAAAAGAGATACACATGTTGTTCCTCTGGAGGTGCAGCTGGTCCAAGTAGTATCAGCTCCTTCTAGAACATCTTGACGGTATCAGCAATCGGAATGTCCTCAAATCATGCCTCAATGAAGTCCTAAAACCTCTCCCTCCTCAACGAGGCAGGGCAGTATCTGTCTCTAACAATGCTCCTCATCCGCTCCCAACCGGTGACTCGGCTACGAATGGTCCGCCACCAGGATTGAGCATCCTCTGTGAAACATGTCTACACTGACTCCACCTGTCGATCCTCTTGGCAACGTATCGCCTCTAGTGCAGTCTCTACATGTCCAATCCAGTGCTCTACCTCTAACCCTATCTCTCCACTGAATGAGGGAACCTTCTGAGAGTTGAAAGCCTTCAACCACTCATCCGGTCTCGGTGCTTTGGACCTAGCAGGAGCTCTATCAGCCTCCACTCTCCTCTCAGGTGCAACCGGCACCTGAGGCACTCCCTGTGTCACCTGAACTGACATAGCCGGTACCGGTGGTACCTAGGTAAGTCTCTCTGCTCTGGCAGCCTCCTCCACATGCTCGACGTATGCTCTGTATTCTCTGTACTCAGATGCCTCAATAGAAACACATCTAGACTCAGTTGAATGTGATCCCTGTGCTCCAGACCTAGCAGCGGTCTCATTTCTAACCTCAGGAATCACACTCTCAGCCACCTCCTCAACTCCAACATCTGGTATGATCACTGCTGGTGGATCCTCTCGAGGAGCTCGACCTCGACCTCGTGCTAATGGAGGTCTACCTCCATGGCCGCATCCTCTAACTATAAGAGTCCTATCACCCCTACCCTGTCCAGCTGGAGGGAGTGGGGGACGACCTCTACCTCAACCAGTAGCTAGCGTAGCTCTAGTACGTGCCATCTGCGCGAGTGATAACAACTATAGTTATAAACTAGCTAATAAGTCCAACTAAAGAAAAACCTAAAGTCCATACTAAGCATACTGAGATCCGCGGTAGTAGTGGTGGTCAGCCGTACTTTTTTATTCCCAACCAGACTATGCATGCATTTGAAAACCAAAAATTCCTTTTAAAAACTCAAATTCCTTTCGGGTTCTGTTCAAGTACTTATTCGGTCTTTTATAAGATTTCAAGTGTCATTGTTGCCAACCTAGAGCTCTGATACCATGTTGTAACACCCCGAATTCTCAGAACTCGGGACATTACTGGTTAGGACCTCACAATGGGTCCCAACCTTAGTTTGACAACAATATTACTAGGATCTTACAACAAGACCAAAATAAGAAACAAAAACGAAATTCATAAAAATGTATTTTTAGAAAAATGAATGCAACAAAGTCTAACTATAGTACTAAAACAACGGAAAAGACTATCTGTCTTAACAAGAGGAAAGGACAACAAAGCAACAACCCAAACCCCCACTCTAAGGAGTACGAAGACCCGACTGACCAATACTTCCGGATCACTCAGTTGCTGCTCTATCCTGCGGTAAATATAAAAACACAACAGAATAGCCATTAGCTAGCTATCTAAATATTAGAAGAATAATAATAGCACACACACACATATCAAAATTAAACACTCATCATGCTTTCACACAATATATTTATTATCTTCATTTAAGTTATTATTTCTTACTAATGATACTTATTTTGTGACACGAGGGATTCCCAAACCTCGCTTCCGCCCTCGTGTAACCATCAAGAATGGATCTGATACATCTCATCTTGTACTTGTATGGTCTGGGTACAGAGAATCTCCCAGTCTCATGTCTCAGCTGGGCAGTGATGTCACGGCCCGTTATACATACACTTAGGCCTTAAAACATAATAACGACGGTCGTCCTAACAAGTTATTAATATAACACACATTGCACACACACCACTATTATCACTCAACTAACATCCAGAAACTAGTTAAGTAAGTCGCAAGGACTTACCTGAAACAAATCACACTCTAACCAATCTCAACTCGGTCCGTACTCGTGGTAACTCAAACGCTTGTCAAAAGGTATGTGGATCAAAATCACATCCCATACTCTTTAGAAGTTATAAACTTCTAAGAGGTACACTCTCAACAGAAGAAAATTCGAAAATATACTCTCTTAAGGTAAAAGACTATTTTACCCTTAATCCCGGAAATTCTCAATAGTCTATTCTTAACTTCTAATATTTTCTTTTAGAACTTGTTTCCATAATCTGGTTATTCCAGGACAGTTTACTAGAGGTTATAAGGTTAATCTCAAACTCTCGTCAAAGAGAACCACATTATCCCTTTCCCGGTTACTCTACTCTTATACATATATGTGTGTACGTATATTATACGTTACTCTTACCCATCTATGTATATATACTTATGTATACATACGCTCTACCTATTCATATATCTACGCTTATATATATCTTACACTTATACCTACACATATATATACATACATATATATATATATATATATATATATATATATATATATATATATATATATATATATATACTATACCTATACTTTTATATATATATATATACTTTCATATGCATACTACTATTACCTGTATATGAAAACTTACACATCTCCAAACTTATCTATCTATTTAAATATATGCATGTCCATTGAGCTTATTATTCCTATCTAAATATATTCATCTCTCTCAACCCTTAATATATACACTTATACTGCTGCAATTCTTTTATTGTTTTAATTGAAGAAAGACGCAGGAGAAGGTAGTACATATGACTCACCAACAGCCTGCTTTGATCCGGCGCAACAACAACCCTCCTGACGAGACGAGAGATGGACTAAACGAGGGATGAGGTTCAGCGTCCAACCCCTGTGGGTTACAAGAGTCAGACTAGGTTTACGTATAAGCATGCTAGAGGGGAAGGGGAATGCGACAACGAGAGGATCGATTACCTGTCTGCAGCAGTGAAGGGGTCCGACGCCACACCATACTCGGGACGAGCAGTGTCCGCTACGCAGGCAAAGAGACGGTTCGGCTGGTCACTACAGGATTTGAGAAATGCCAAGTTTCTCGTGGGTTACAAATGCGAACACAGAAAAGCAGAAGAGAGGAAGAAGAAGGAAAAAGGAGGGGAGGAGTCATCCGACTCACCTACTACAGCAGCGGCGACGGCGGCGGCGACCTTACCTAGCGGGAGGGGACCGGCGTTGGTGGCTTCACCCCGCTGTGCAACAGTAGTGACGTTCAGCATGACGGTTAAAGTGCTCAAAAAGGAAGGAGGGAGGGTCGTTACTCACCGGAAAGAGACGGACGACGCAGGTCTCGGCGCAAGGACGGTGGAAGGTCGATTGTGACTCGGTTGCGGTTGCCCGGGGAGTGCCGGCGTCGAGGTTAGTCCAGTTAGTCGTGCAACGGCGGAGAGGAATTAGGCAAAGGCTGAGGATTAGATTAGACTAAACGCCATTAGGGAAGGATTAGGGCAAATTAGAGATGTTGGCCGGTGGGTTGAGGTTAAATGGGCCAGTTAAATTAGGTCTGTTCACCCATTAAACAAAAGGCTGAAGTGGAACATAAGAACTCGTACGGAATCGTAAAAATGTACGGGAATGAAATGATGGGATTATTTACGGAATTACTTTAGTTATCATTTTATGTGAATCAAGGTCACATCAAATGATAGAGTCTAATATCGTGTTCTTTTATTTAAAGAATTAAGTATGGCTGATCGGAATCTGGTTTGATCCGGTATTCAACGGAGTTTAAATTTTTACGGTTATTATAGTCAAGTGGAGATTTTCAACCGGGAGATCAAGGGGATACTTGAGAAGACGGTTTCGAGTACAAGAAAAGATTGGGCTATGAAGCTTGATGATGCTCTATGGGCATATAGAACCACCTTCAAAACACCAATTGGCAATTTGGCACAACTCCCTACAAGCTAGTTTATGGCAAGTCTTGCCACCTTCTGGTGGAGATGGAGCATAGGGCATATTGGGCTATAAGGTGGCTGAATTTTGACCTCATGGAAGCCGGTGAGAAGAGGTTGCTAGACATGAATGCTCTTGAGAAGATCCGGTTGGATGCTTATGAAAATGCCCGGATTTACAAAGAATGGACCAAGCGTTGGCATGACAAACGTCTAATCCAAAAAGAATTGAGTGAAGGTGACTTAGTCCTTCTCTTCGATTCAAGGCTGCGGCTCTTCCCCTGAAAGCTCAAGTCAAGATGGACGGATCCTTATGTGGTGAGGAAGGTTTTCCCCCATGGAGCGGTTGAGATAGGTGGGGAGCATTGTGGAGATTTCAAGGTGAATGGGCATCATTTGGAGAAGTACATCCCGGAAGCTCCGGTAGATATGATTTCCCCACTTCACCTTGAGTGAAACGCTCCCGGATTTGGTCAAGCTAATGACCTTAAAGAAGCGCTTAATGGGAGGCAATCCATTGGTACATATCTCTCCCTTTTTGTGTTTTGTTTTCGTTTTCGCTTTTGCTTTTGTTTTGTGTTTTTGTGATAGAGTCTAGGTAACAAGGAAGTCTTGCAAGGCATAATGATGGTGATGATCCCAAATCAAACATCGGTGGATTGGACGTGGGACTTGGACGGCTTGTGGTGCTTAGCGCGGGTCCCGACACCATAATGAACATCAAGAGCTCTCTACCATCTTTGATTGATCATACCATCACTCCACATGAGTAAACCAAAATACCGAAAACACCATTTTTACGTTGTGAGGACTCTCTTTCACTTCCTTATTTAATTTGCACATTGGGGACAATGTGGTTTTAAGTATGGAGTGAGGTATTCACAATATCTTTGCATGATTGCATCTAGGATAGTTTCATACTATTGTCACATGTTTCATTATATTTTGCATTGTACATATTTATCTCAAAAATTAAAAAAAAATCAGAAAATTTTAAAAAATTTTGTGCTTCTTAGTTTGGATATGACCCTTATGATGAGATTGTTTTGTGAATTGGCTATGGATGGCCTTGTGTGTTGAAAGAATTTATGCATATGTGGACTTGAGTACTTCTCTTGATTTCCATGTATGAATTGTGATGAAGATTGTTGTCTAGGTTGGATTGAGAATTGATTATCAAAATCGCATGTTAGTTCTTACACATCATCTATGAATGATTAAGGCATTCATTTCTCTCTTCTTCTCATCTTGATCATGTTGTTTGAAGCACCTCAATTGATAAAAAAATTGACCTCTTTTGACCCATCCGGGAATAGGATCATGCTAGTGTGTTAAGTGTGTGTAAAGCAATTGTGGGGTGTTGAAGGACGTGTATGAATGTTATGAATGAAGTGTTGAATGTGTTAAGAAAGTGTAGAAAAAAATATAGGTTTGGGGACGTTGGTTTTGATGACGAGTAACTCGGCACCATTCACATAATCGGGTGTTTGTGTCTTGCCAAAGTCGGATTAACCGATAGTCCTATCGAGCCTTGGTATGTGTGCCCGCTGTGAGGCACCTCGAAAAAATCCCGAGGTCCGCTAATCACCAAGGTTTCGGCTTTTGTACACCAATGACAATGTCTCAAAAATAAATGAATGAAAAAAGAAGAAAAAGAAAAGAAAGAGAAGAAAAAGATGGAGAAAAATCTACACTTGTGGTGAAGTTGATCAAAAATGCAATTGTGGAGTTAGTTCCTTTCCCGGATTAGCATCACATAACCTAAAAATTCCCACTTATAACAACGTTTCTTGGCCTCTTCTTTCCTAATTCCTTAAGACCTCTATGCACATGTGTTTTGACTTAAGTGATTTAGATTTGATATCTTCATGATCATCTAGACATTCTCAATTTACTTTGCATATATGATTTCAAGTTAAGTGTGATTGTCTTTCCATGCATTTATTCTCTTGATACGCATTTCCTCATCCTTTGCCATGAACATCACTATGAAGGTGATCTATGACTAGAAGCACAATTGCAAAAATATTTTCCGTTTTTTCGCATTCATAACTCATGCCATCTTGTAGCTTAGGTTTGAACCTTGCTTGGGGACAAGCAAGTGACAAGTATGGGGTATTTTGATGACATGATTTATGACGTTAGTTTAGGCATTCATTTAGGTAGTTTTTCTATTTATTCATGCATGGTTTGGCATTAGTTCATGACGTTTACGCTTAATTCATCCACATTGTCGAAATAGACGTCTACACGAGCTCTTGTCGGTTTTGTAGGTATTTTGGGGAGCTTTAGGACTTAATCGATACATTCGAGGATCATTCCTCGTGATGGCACACTTCCGGACTCTTTAAGGAGCAAGTTAGGAGCAAAGGAGAACACAAAAGACCTTGTTGGTGCATGTCTTGCATCAACTCATGACTTAGTGATCCAAGGGCGGCTGAGTTGTAGGAACCACAGCCCAGAGGCCATTTCCACGCCCGTGGAATCATTGTTTTGGCCGTGGTTTATGTCTGGACAACCTTGACACTTGTCACACGATTTCTTTGCCCGACCTTTGCTTTTCTTGGTTGAGTGTGGACTTGGAAAAGCCTGTTGGCTGGCTAGAGGACTCTCTCTCATCATCCATTGTTGGAGAGGAAGACTTGGAAGAAGAAGAAAAACACTCTCATTTGAGAGAAGAACAACATCATCAAACTTAGATCTAGAGTTAGACTTTGAGTGGGTTTTAGGGATTTTTGTTGAGAAGCTTTTAGAAGTGTTGTAAGGAACTATTTAAAGCTGCATTTGAATGGTTGTAAGTCTTGTTTAAACTCATATTCAACTAAGTTTACTTGTTTCTTTTCACTCTTATTTCACTTTCTTGCTATGGAAACCATGTATGCTTGCAGGATGAGTTTGGATCTTAAGATGCATGTTATTGACTAAGTAATTGTGATTCTAAGGTGATAGACAGAAGGTTATGGCTTGGATAATGATAAAATAGACTTGAATGTACCTTTTGATGACTTGCTTGCTCGAAACCTAACCCCGATCTAAACCACGGCTTGTTTCTCATAAACTACGGCCGTGGATGTGTATGATCCCGTAGTTTTGCCCTGTTGTTCTTATATTGATGAATCTGAATGTTAGGATATTAGATTGTTGAAATCCTAGTGTTTGTTAAGCCTTATCTAGCCTAGGGTGACCTAATGCTAGCAAACTAAGTGAGGGAAGAGACTTACCCGGTAATTCCCGATCTTAGATACCAAAGATGATGAACTCTAGGTAGTAGTGAGCCTCACAAGCCGCTATTGGACTGAGTGTGCTAGAATTGTTGCTTAGGACTTGCCTTCCCGAGACTTACCCGGTAAGGAGAGGTTTGACCCCTAGATAGCAATCCGGTTTGTGTAGAATTCCCAACTTTAGGCTCCTAGAGACTTACCCGGTAATAGGACCTTAGGTGTGGGATTAGTGGACCATGAGACCTACCCGGTGATTGATCTCATTGGAGAAACACCCTTTACCAACATACCGCAACTTGTCCAAGGTTGATTAGAAGCTTGAGTCCAATGCCATATACCGGAAGTCCCAATCCTAGAATCCGCTTTTCTCTTTGATCACATATCTTGTTCTTGTGTTGTTTGTTTGTGTTGCTTGATTGATTGATAAATCTTGCATGATTTGTGAATCTTGCTTGATCACAACAAAAACCGAACCCAAAAAGATCGTGATTTTCATTTCTTTATTTCCTTCTCTTTTCTTAGACTAGATTTGCACTATCCATGATCACTTGTTTGATTTGATTTCACCTTAGTCTTCGTGTTCGACCACGGAATACTATCCTTGCTAAAAAATGACCCATACCTGTGGGTTCGCTAAGAGTTAGGAGAATATATCGAGTTGTAAATTGTAAGACTTTTGTGTGGTACATTTCTAGCGTTACAGTGATGATTAGAACATGAAGGTTGACTCTGAGGACTTTGGTGATTTTGTTTGCTTTGACACGACATATCGCAAGCATGAGGATGGTCGACCAATCGTTTTATTTGTCGGAGTAAACCATCATAAGCAAACTACTATATTTGTTGCCGCGTTGTTGTATGACGAGACAACAGAGTCGTTTGCATGGTTGTTTGACACATATTCGAAGGCTATGGGTGAAAAATTACCTAAGACTATGTTAACAGATCAAGATGCCGCGATGTCAAAAGCTCTTCCTTCTTAGTGGCCACACACTTACCATCGACTATGCATCTGGCACATTTTTCTGAACGCAGCAACTCATTTGTCTAGCGTTTTTACGAAGTATAAAGAATTTTCAAAATATTTTAGTAATTGCATTTATGACTATGACTATGAAGAAGAAATTTTGGATTCTTGGAGTAAAATGCTCGAAAAGTATGAGCTACAAAATAATGACTGGTTGCAGAGGTTGTTCAACATCAGAAAAAAGTGGGCATTGGTCTATGGGCGAGAGACATTTTGTGCGGACATGACCACTACTCAACGAAGTGAAAGCATGAATAATGTCATCAAGCACTATGTAAGTACTAAGGATGATTTGACAACCTTTTTGAAAATTTCCAGCGCTTGGTTGATGATCGACGTTACCGTGAGATGGTTGCAGATTTCAAGACTAGCCAAAGTAGAGTAGTGTCGTCTTTTTTGGCTGCAATTCTAAAGCAAGCACCTAGTATTTATACACCAACCGTATATTTGTTGTTTCAAGAAGAATTGGGTAAAGCTTATGATTGTCATCTTGAAGTTTGTGGTGAGATAGGATCTGCTACGGAATATAAAGTCACACCTACTATGAAGCACTTCAGTTTTCTCGTCACTTTTGACAGCAGAGAAACAATGGTGTGTTGCACTTGTAGAAAATTTGAGTTTGCTGGCTTGTTATGCATGCATGTGTTGAAGGTTTTTTTTCTTTTCGGGGTATTATGGAGATTCCTGAGAAGTATATTATAAAAAGATGGACAAAAAAAATGCTAAAAGAGGTATTAGAGCTACCATTGAAAGTTCAAATGGTGAGATAGATCCTACAAAAATGATGGGAAAGCATTACAGAGAATTGTGTCGTCTATCTAATCGGTTGGTGATAAGAGCTACAAAACATATAGATGGATGTATGCTTGTGAAAGAAGGTCTTCTTAATTTGCTAAAAGAGCTTGATTTAAGCTCAACAAAGAAGGCAATGGAGTCTAGCTTGCAAAACACTAATATGGGTCAGGAAAAAGATTCAAATAATAATATGACTTTGAATGAAAATGACATGATGAAGGAAATTAGAGGCATCAAACAAAAACAGAAATCAGGAGGGACTAACAAAAGGCGTTTGAGTGCTCTTGAAACAACAAAAAACAAAAAACAGGAAATCGAAGACAGAAACCAAATGACCTGCAAAACCGTCTAACGTTGATCAGGTATAAATGGTATTAGGGTTTTTTATAGACTAATTAATTTGATATTTTATTTTACACACATAAATTTTCTTTGGTAGGAGAATCAGACTAATCAAGTGTATGGAATTTCCTCACAACAGTTAGCAGAAATATATTGTTCACCGGTTGTTTATGGTTACAATTACTCCACATCAGAATATGAACATGATGGAATGCATAATAATCCACAATTTTCTCAGCCTAGTCAACAATTTTCGACTGGTTATATGGCATTATTGACAAGCATTGGAGTGCCTCAAGCCTCATGTGAAGATGAAATAAACTTAGTGTAGTAAATTTTTTGATTATATATATATATATATATATATATATTGGTGTTTACAAATACTTGGTTCATTTGTGTGTTCATTTAGTTTTTAATTCTTCTAATTGTATTTTTTGTTTGTATTAGATGATGAGTTGTTGATCGGTCCTTCAAACAATAACTCGTGAAGTAAGGGTTGCACCTCTAGCGGATTGGAGTGCCTCAAATCTCAGGGATTACTTCTTTTTGTAGATTTTAGACATGACCGATTGACATATCAAACCTGGCAAGAAATATTTTGTGCAAGTCTATGAACAACAGAATTTCATATATTTTGGCAAGAAATTGTATTCCTATCTATGAACACCTAAATTTTAGATATTTTGACATGAAGCATACCTCTGGCAGAATTTGTCTTTGCAGATATTTAGCAAGAAAACCTGCCTATAATTGAATGTGGCTGGTTTTTTATGTGCTGAAGTTTTCAAAGAAATTTTCTGGCAGCATACCTCTGGCAGTAAATTTTTTGTTAAAACCTGCCTATGAAGCATACCTCTGGCAGAAGTTGTTGATTTTGTCCAACAAATATTTTGAAACTGTGATTGCTCTTAAGAATTTATAATTGAAGTACATCAAGTTTTTTAAAAAAACATACAAGAACGAGATATCATGTATCCTAATTTTGAAACTAAGAACTCGCTTTAGAAGTAATAATTGTAGAATAGAAAATAATAGGACTTTTAAGATTGTACAAGCAAAGTTGAAGCCTATGAGGGATTCGAACCCACATTCATGTGTATAAACACATTGCTCTACCATTTGAGCTAAGAGGCTATGTCAAAGTCAAATTTTGGACTCTTCACAAAAAAGAACTCAATCAATCAATAATAAAAAGCACATACCATCTTCAAGGTACAAATAAAGAAAGACAAGAATAAAGATGAAATTCAAAAACAATAAACTCAATTAACCATTCAATATTTGGTATTGTTGTTCAATTGCTTTGATAAATTCAAAGACAGCCAACTCCACCCACATAGATACACATGAAAATTCAAACCAACAACTCAATCCATATAAAATCAGAAAAATCAGACTAAACACCAGCAAATTAATCACTATCAACAACAGTAAAGAATTCAAATATTCTTAAATTAGAGATAGCCATAGAAAATCACTATCAACACTAGAAACTCAATCCATTTAGATACATCAGAAAAATTCCCCATAACACCAACATCATTTTCAATATATTCATTGTCAAAGTCAAAAATCCATTTTGGATTCTTTTGACCTCCAAATAGAGAGAAAAATCATGTGAAGACTAAAATCCCTAATCCATTGTAAATATACAACCATCAAACCTAGAAATAAAAATCCTTAAATTCTCACCAAGCCAAACCCTATAATTTGGGGCAAATGTATTGACAGCCCTAATTTGTCAATTAAAAATATTACCTCTTATTTCTCTTCGATTCAACGAACGCTGTCTAACCACCATCAATACCAACACCAGCAACTCAGTCTGGAGCATTGTTTATCCAAGCTAGAAGAACCTCTAAACCTAATTTGAAGAGACAAAGTTGAAGAAGCCCCGAGTTGAGAGAAGGAGAGAGTGAGTTAAAGTCGATAGCTAGTTGTTCGACCGTCATCCATTCAATTATAGTATAAAGAGGAGAAGGATTTAAGGCACTAAACTCGTACCTTTTGGGCGGAAGAAGAGAAGAAATGGAAGAAAGTGTTTTTTAGAGGGGTAATTTGACTGGAGGCTGCTGGAACAAGAAACATATAGAAAGAAAGTTTATTCATCCCTACAAATCAATTTTTCTTATTTTCTTTTAGTTTGTCCAGCTAGACCAATAGAAGGAAGGTAGTATAGAGGGTAAAATTGTAAGAGTAACAGGAGATCTGGACCGATTTTTTACCATCTAAAAAACTGCAGTTAATCTCTTCTAAAATCTTGCATTCTGTTCAAAAATCAAAATATGCATTCAAATTGCATGAAGCCTATTCAAAACTTGCATTCAACTGTAGATATTTTAAAATCTGCATTTGAAATTTACATTATATACTAACTACATTTAACTGTTCCTTAAAAAGTTGTATTCAAATGTTGATTCATATACAAGCTAAAATATCAAATTTGTTAAAAACAATACATAGAGTTAGATGATCATCAACATAGAAACATTATCCAAATTCTAATCCAATAAAAGCTTAAACTAAATTGTCAATACAAAACACCAATATTTAAAACCAACAAAGATCATTCTTTCTCAATAATGCACGACTCATCATCCTCGTCACCCTCCTCCACTCATTCACCTATTTGAAGGATCTTGGATTGACCTTTAAAACATCAAAACAAAGTCACATCTAATCAATATTAAGCCATGATTATAAATTTTATAATCATATTAGAACATAATAAAAGAGATCAATTACATTCGACGAAGCCACTCAAACGAAATCAATCTTCGTAGCATGAAAATACTTCGATAGTATTAGTTGTAAGAGAGCTTCTAGAATATGTTGTAAATATTTTTTTCCCAAGCTAAAAGCATATTCTGATGGAATACTTGAGATAGGGATAGATAGTATATCCTAGACCAAAGAAGAATGAGTTGGAAGAGTGTTAGAATTACAATTCCAAAACTCCAAAATATTAAATTTCTTTCTAAAATCATGATTCTTCTCATCAAGATATTGCTCCAACTCAGGATTACTACTAGTCTTCATTTTCTTGCTTAAACAATCAAACAAAATATCACAAGGATAATGAAAACCCCTCAACACACTAATTTCATAATCAACCAAGTTATTCATTGTTGCATTGTTGTTGTTTTTTACATTGTTTGTGCCCACTGCAACTTCATGTTCTTTGTATTCATGTAACAACTCTATTAAAGTTTCCTTAATTTTCTCAATAATGTCTTAAGCTTTTTCATCCCAAACAATCTTTCACATAAAAAACGACCCCTTCCAATTTCATACGAGGTTCCAAAACAATAACACAAGACAAAAGTAAATTGTAATCATCCCAATATTTTGCAAAATTCACTTTCATTTGAATGCCCATATCAAACAAAATGCAATGAGGACCTTAAGTAATAGATAACTAGTGTACTACCCGTGCGCTGCAAGGGTTTTACTAAAAAATTTTTTTGGCCATAGTCTTTTTTTAATAACAATTTTGTTGGCAAAAGATAATAATTAGAACATTTTAACATATTTTTTGAATTCGATAATTTTAAAAAGTATTTTGACATCTTTAATTACTATGATAATGCACCGGATAATATATTTTTTTTTATAAACTTTTTATAGAAATTCAAACATATTAATAATTTCTATGTAATTTTTGTTATATCGTTTATTAATCAAAAGATTTTTCGTACCCTTGAATTTTTGGCTTTTTCGGATGGTGCCTAAAGTTTTTTACGTTTCCGTTTGATACCCCCGAGTTTTTGGATTTTTCGGATGGTGCCCAAAGTTTTTCATGTTTCCGCTTGGTACCCCTGAGCTTGCTGTTTTTCCGTTCGGTACCCTTATTTATTTATTTTTGTCTAAAATAACATTTCTTTTATTAAATTTATTAAAAAAGAAAAATATATATAATAACAATTCTATATTATAAATTTCGAAGACAAGTATATTTAATTTTGTTTTTGGTGGGAGACAAGTATATTTAGTTAAACAAATTTAATCAAGTAATAATAAATTATGATATTTCATAAAATATAAGATTCTTACATATTATATAATGATTTTTAATATATTTATTACTATTAGATACGCTATCATATTTTGCATCAAAACATGAAAATTTTATTATGTTTTAAATTAAACATAATTTATATCTATATGACATTTCGTTGTTGGTATACTCCGTGGATTTATTGTTGGTTTATTATATGATATTGAATGGTTCATATCCCTATTAGTATTATATAAAAGAAAATTTTGATTCGATGTGAGAATGTATATTTTGGGAAAATCTTCTAAAATCATAGGATATTCATTTTTTTGAAACATCAAATGTCCGTTTTGAATATTCTACGTTATACATTTATCAATGATTTATTTCATATATCATGATAAATAAAATATACTTGATAAAATAATTTTTATAAGCTTGATAATACAAATTTTCTTTATAAAAATTATTTTGTATAAAATATAAAATTTTCTTTTCATGTTTTGATGTAAAATATGATAAATTATCAAATAGTAATAAATATAATAAAATCATAAAATAATATGTAAGAATCTTATATCTTAAGAAATATCATAATTTATTAATAGTTGATTAAATTTGTTTAATTAAAATATACTTGTCTCCCACCAAAAAAAAATACTTGTCTTCGAAATTTATAATATAGAATTGTTATTATAATTTCTTTTTTTATAAATTTAATAAAAGACACGTTTAGACAAAAAAAAAAAGAAATAAGGGTACGAAACGGCAAAACCGAAACCTCATGGGTACCAAGCGAAAACATGAAAAACTTTGAGCAACATCTAAAAAAGCCAAAAACTCTGGGGTGCCAAATGGAAACGTAAAAACTTTGGACACCATCGAGAAAAGCCAAAAACTCAGGGATACCAAACGAAAAAATCCTTAATTAAATTAAAGTTACACTTTATATTTTACAAAATTTTCTTTTTTTGTGCCCGGTAAAAAAAAAACATTATATGAAAAAAGTATTTTATATGTACATGTTCAATACTTACTATCTACAAACTATTGTATTATACATTATTTATTAATGATATATATATATATATATATATATATATATATATATATATATATATATATATATATATATATATATATATATATATATATATATATATATATATATATATATATATATATATATATATATATATATATATATATATATATATATATATATATATATATATATAAAAGATGTATGAAAATACTCTAGTATCTAATATAATATTTCTTTTGAAATATTTGGTTATATGGCCCCATTTATACAACCCAAACATAGTAGAAAACTTGATGACACAATTTTTGAATCTCAAAATCCATTGGGTTGTTACGAAACTTCTCCCAAAATACCTATTTATGCGAATAATCATAAATTTAAAAAATTAAAATATTAACCAATTGTAACAATAAATGAAGTTAGCTTATAGGTTATATATATACATATGACTTACCTTAAGGTTCTCATCCCACCATTTATCGGGTATGTGAAAATCTCCAGTCGTCTGATCTCGAGTAACACCAGTAACATTCAATATATCTCTCCATCTCCTGTAATCGCACCTCAAATTATTAATCCTACCTTTATTCTGTCTAGCGGTTGGATTTGATCCAGTTTTGGAATGAAATTTAACCGCAAGCTCATCAAAATCAAAACAACCACGTGAAAGTTGATTTGTTTCATATTTTTCTAAGCATATCTACAACAATTCAATGGACAATTCTTTCGCGGTTTCGGCCATGGAAATTGTGGAAATATTTTAAATATTGGACTTGGTAGATTTGGTTTCAACGTGCGTTTTTTGGATAAGTAAAGGAAATAATATAGTCTCTTTTTATAGGGTAATTTTATTTCATTTAAAAAAAATATTCATATTGATGGGTCATGTTATAATTGAGGGAGAGAAGCAAGGGTTACAGTCACATGTGATGTTAAAGGACAAATTCACTCAATGATTGACAACTTTTAACAAATGAATTATAGGTATTGGTCTATATAATTTTTTCTTGTCAATATCTTAAGTATGACATAAATGAGTGTATTACGTAGAACTATCTTTACATCTTGAAATCTATTTCTGAACAGCTTAACATGGAGCTTTTTATGTAAATGCATTGTTTAATAAGGCCTTTGAGTCAACTTGTTTGAATGTCCAAGATTTTTGAAGTGTCTTTTGAAGCAAAAGTTTAAATTCATAAACTAATAGATGATAGCATTATCTTATAATTTCTATTTTCTATCTTGTTAGATGTTCAGTCAGCTTGTTTGAATGTCTAAGGAGACTAATTAAGACTTTGAGCATTTAAACGAAAGTTTTAGGTATTATAATTTCGTGTTATTTTTCATATATATAATGTAGAAAAACATACTGTGTCATTCAACTATATTGAGCATGTGATGATATTTTGGCCAAATCTGTTGATTTTTTTCCCTTTACAACGATACAGATAGTTGTGTGGTTGTCAGCCGTTCCTTCTTCTATACTCAAACGGGTTAATACAGGGAACATGCGATGAAATTTTGACATTTTTTTGTTGTCTTGACTACATGTTTTGTTTGAAAGAAAATTTGTGGAATGACTTGACATTAATTTATAATTTTTTTCCCCTTCACTGCAATATGGATAGATGTGTGGTTGTCAAGTGTTCCTTTTAATATCTAGATGTATTTTTTATTCATATAATTTATATGTTTGCTAATGAATTGTTTATGGACATTTTTAAGTCGTTTGATTCTACTTGAAATATAATCTTGATGATTGAGCACAAGCCAAATTGCTTTATTGATGAAAATTCTGAAACTTTGTTATTATATTTCTAGTTTTAATGGTTGATGGTCAGTTTTATATGATTGATATATCTCGTTTGAAGTTTTGTAATTTTGTGTATGATATAGTTGTTGATCCACTGAATTGATCAAAGGCCTTCTCTAGCTGACAATTGGGCGGAACTATTCTGGCTAACAACCTCGGTGAATTGGCATGCCTCATTGTAATTTAGTTTGTTATTTCATACTTCATTTCATGGGTTGACATTGAGAAGATGAAGATGACAATTGATCGGTGTTGATATTATTAATCGCCAAATGAGCCCGTGAGGATGTGCCGGCTGCTTGTAACAACAACAACAATTTAAAAAATGAATCTCCTATGAAGGGTCTCCTCCATTAACAAAAAAACGGTAAGATTCATTGCTCAATACCTTTTCAACCGGAATATGATTCAAAGTTGAGATAGTTCCTATGATCCAAAGTACTTTATTGCAAGTGACTTTCCTAATTCAAAATTCCCTACACTAGTTGGCCCTGAGAAGATGAAGTTGACAATTGATAAGTAGTGATTATTAATGGAAGCATGACCCCGGAGGATGTGCCGGCTGATTGCAACAACAACTTCGTGCTTGAAAAATGACTCTACTATGAAGGGTCTCCTCCATTTTCAAAAAATGGTAAGATTCATTGCTTAATACCTTTTCTACTAGAATATGACTCAAAGTTGAGATGAACCATATCTTCCTCTTAATTAAAGTATTCTGTTGGAAGTGAATTTCCTAATTCAGACTTCACTACAACAGTAGGCCCTGAGAAGATAAAGTTGACAATTGAGTCGTACGTTATGTCACTTAATGGCCACATGAACCCGAAGGATGTCCCGACTGATTGCACGGACATCTTCATCCTGATAAATGAATCTCCTATGAATGAGCTCCACCATTTTCAAAGTACGATAAGATTCATTGCAACAACAACTTCATCGTTATGATGAGATTTTTGGCTTGAGGTCCTTTTTTAGATCACGCAAATCGGATGCATAACATTGATATAATTTCTGCTTATATAGGATGTAGATTACATAATACTTTTTTAGGTTTACCCTAACAAATTGTGTAAATCGAGGTGTGAAGATGAATTTGATTGGTCAGGATGAGATAAATGCGTAATAAGTAACAATTTCTTTTTTTTTTGTAGATATGTGATCTACAATTTACTTAACGAAACTTCTCACTCACGATTTCGTAGCTGATTAGCATTTTCAATTAATCAGTATTATCTAGAACTTTTATATTTTTAAAAAAATTTGGAGGACTCAATCAAATTAGAAAAAAATTTCATTAAAATTTTAGATAAATATTTTTAATTAATTTTGACATTAAAATATCTTTTTGAAAAAACACTTTTTAAATTCTTAATGATAAGACTGTAGCGGATTTTATTTATTTTTTGTTGACGAATTTTAATTGTCTTTTTAAAAGCCAATGAATTATTTACTTTTTAAAAATAATGTGGGGCTTAGAGAAACGTGATTGCAACACGTGGCAAAAAAAGAACTTCTTTAATAAATATAAGATAAATGCATATGAATACTCCACACCCAAGAAAGTAAATATTGGTCGTGAGTGTCTTTGATGCAAAAAGCTAATTATTTACATTATAAAAGATGTGCAGAATCTTATCCACCTTTTCCTAGTCCTCGATTGTTAAACGATGTGTTTTCAAATCAAAATTCTTACTAACAAAAATGTCAATTGGATCTTGAAAGTATAGAAGCCTATTCATCATTATGAACTTCTTTTTCTTAGGTATGGAATGCCTTAAATGAATGATGATCTTGTGAATTTTGACAAGAACTACATCTAAAAACCGCAAGCCAACTTTCACCACCAAGTTAGTTATGTGGCAATAACCACGTGTCTGAAAAAATCTCCCCAAAAGAACAATGTTTTTCCTAACAAGATGACTCCTAAGGGATGCAAGCATGATGTCATTATATGATATATTGTAAAGGGTGAAGGTAAAAACCTTTTCAACAACTTTTCATTCACTTAAACATAGCAAAATCTCTTCAGCAAGAGAAACGTCGTTAAAAGGAGGGGTTATAGTCAGAAATTTTATCATCCTCCTTGTAATTTCCATTGTTTATCAACCCAATCACTAGTTACAAACTCCTCATAACTATTTTCATTTCTCCAAGTAACCGTTGTAAAACTAATCCTATTAAGCTCCCGCTTGGTTGTAACTCCGGAAACGGAAACAAAGTGGAATTGCATCTAGTCCATATGTGTACTCTTGTTCATGATTTTTTTTGGAATCATTCCTTGTGGTTCCATGCAAAATGCATTTGATTACCTCATTTTGTTTTCCTATAGGGTATCAAACTAATCAAATTCTACCACAATTACTTTGAACACAAGAAACGACTTCAAGTAATTTCATGAATAAGTGTATACATATGGACTAAGTTTGTTTCCATTCCATTTTTGTTTCCGGAGTTAAAACTAAACGGGCCCTAAGAGTGTTTTGTAACTCAACACAAACCAACTTTTTAGTTTCCTTATTATGTGCAATTGCATCTTTCTGGATTGCAAGTCTACCAACAAGATGAAAATCAGATGCAATAATTTTCTTATTAGATTAAAAAAACAAGTTCCTCAACAATACTAAAAGAAGACCTCAAAATACGAAAAATTGACATAAAGCTTCACATATGTCATCAAAACCAGCAAACTGACTCATTATAGACATTTGATTCACATTTGAATTACTTGTAGAACCTCTAGCAGATATGCATAACTTTTCAGGTCACGTTTACGATGAGTAGTGCATGTAGATACGTATTTTTTAAGATGAGTTGCACCACTAATACCTGAATAAACTTTTAAAACTTTCTTGTAGTATTTGCATATAGCTTTTATGTATTAGTTTGTTGTGTGATGGTGGTGTGTGTTTAAGTTTTGTTATAATAATAAAATCGGAGTAGGATGACCGTTATATATATTATTGGTCCAAGTATATGATAATCGGTCAATGACATCACTGTCCAGCTCCTGAGGGAGACTGAAAGGTTCTTTGTGACCAGGCCATACATGGTATACGGGGAGGGCACTAAACCACTCCACATGGTATACAGGGAGGTGCGCCGAAACCCCTCTTGTTGGTTATACGAGGACAGGGGAGAGAGTCATAGACTTCTCGTGTCACAAGCGTAAAACTAGAATTAGTAAAGTGATTAACGTAATGAAAGATAATAACCGGTTTGTATGCAAGCATGCTATGTGTTTTACATTACCTTATGTATGCATGTTCCTTTACCGTTATTCTAATGCCTAGAATGTTAGCTAATAGTTTTATACAGTCTTTGTGGATGCCTTGCAGGCTAGGGACGTTGTCGAGTGATCCGGTGGTAGTGGACAACCGGGGTTCCCGTACATTATAGGACAGGATTGGGTTTTCGTATTATTGTTATCTTTGGAACATTGTTGTTATTTTTGTTGTATGAACTCGGTTGTGAGTCTTCCTTTTGGAATTTGGGATCATGACTTTTGATGCATTAAAAACTATATCGTTTTGCCTTTTATTTGTACCTTGTTGCATGATCCGGTAAAATTGTTGTCAGGCTAAGGGTCGGGACCCATTGTGAGGTCCTAGCCCTTAACATCCCGAGTCCCACGGATTCGGGGTGTTACAAAAACCTTATGAAGATTATGTTGGCTTTTAAGACTTTAAGTTGTTTTATTTGTCAAAATTGGTTTCCTTTTACTTTTAGAGAGATTTCAGGGCATGTAAAATCTCTCTCTAATTACTTACTAAATTAGATCAGTCATTGTTAGAACATTTGTTTCACGTAAAACTGCAATCGAAGAGGGGTTTTGGAGAGCAAATCATAACGTTGTTGTTTCCGGCTTAGTTGTCTTGTGTGTGTCAATCTTCTCCAAGATTGGTGCTCATAAGCTTCATAGGCATCCTCTTCATGCATCTCAACCTTCATTGTTAAGTTGTGTGGAGTTGTATAAGGAAGGGTCGTGGTTGTATTGTTTGGGTCTTTGATTCCTAGATCAAAGGTTATTTCAATTGTCTTCTCAACGGTTCTATCTTCTCTACCTTCATCTACTTTGATTCTATTAGTCTCTTCTCATTTCTGCATGTTTTTTCATACCTATCTCACGGCTGATTTCGTGTTCCAACTGTGTTAAGAGGTCTCATTGTCTAGATCGAAGAAATATGGATCGTTCCCTTATCATTTGGAGATCTACTTGTGCGTTAATGATATTGCAAGTACTTTAGGCCTATCCGGAGCTAAAATAAAGTTATATACTGAAGAATGTTCTCAACACATTAAGGTTCTCCATGCGGTTAAGAAAGTCGAGATCATGAGCGAATTGATTAAGATTTGAGAGTGAAGTACTAAGTTTTACTCGAGGTTGGGGAAGTGATCACCCATAAATAAATTGTTGTCATCTATATCTTGACACTGATGACTTCACCACCAATCGCCAACTCAAAAAACTATGGTTGGTGAAGACACCTTGTCTAATAGACCGTCAGACGTATCATTTAGTGTGTTTGAGAATCATTATGTCTTTGTGATTATTATTGGTACCAAGTCGATAATTCCCGAAAGCTAACCAACAACACTCGCTTCAAGATTACCGAAGTCATGCCAATTTTTGCTTGCTCCGGATAAGCTATCAAGTTCACACATTGTCATAAAAACGCCTATGCCTAAGTCTATATGGAATTAGGCGATCAATGAGTACAAATTTTACAAGTATTTTCAAGGTATTCAACTTTTTAGCTTACTCTAACTCAATATACCAAGAAGAGGAGGGTGAAAATGACCCCACATTATAGCAACTACGGTATTTTTATAGGCTTTTGACCATGATCATGCATGGAGTGATGCAAGACGGATATGCAAGACATATGAACATCCAATCGAAGCCCATTTCATGACATATTTCATGAACATATTATGTATCATAATATTCCATTCAAGACAAGGTTCAATAAGTCAACACCCTTCAAGAATTGAAGACATTTCTCCGCTTGTCTTGATTGAAGTCAAGATAGCCCAAGGGACTCTTTTCTTCTCCATAAGACCGGCCAAGCCTTCTTCTCCACGCTGATGTGAGTGCATAAATGAAGAGATCCATGAGTCGTCCAAATTAAGGTGAAATGTGGCCATTTATGTGTTTGCCTTCACTAGGAAAACTATTCTTATTTCTAGCATTTTCTTTGTTAAAACCCTTAGCATTTATAGAAATTATTAGGGAAGTTTCTATAACACCCCGTAAAATTATCATCCCATATAATTTGAATGGGGGATTTATGATTAACTTATAAGGATGAGTTGCTATCCATATCAACAAGAATTATTATTTTCTAGTGATTGAGTGAGGGCAAAGAATTCTGGACTTAAGTTTGCTCGTGTGAGAGCAATTTCAAGATGGGTGACCTTCTGAGATGTTTTTCCGCGAGCATGGTTGGCATGGGGACTTTATCCCTAAGACATCGGATCTTACACATGTTATCAGAGGTAAGTCTGAGTTACGATTGTGCTTACCCTAGTAGGAGGTTACTCGGCTCAGTGGACGGTCCGTGTGCTAGATTGTAACACCCCGTAAGATTACAATCCCATATCATTTGAATGGAGATTTATGACTAACTTATAAGGATGGTTACTATGCATATCAACAATAATTTTTCTTTTCTAGTGTTTGAGTGAGGACAAAGAACTCGGAAGTTAAGTGTGGTCGGGTGGAAGCAATTTTAAGATGGGTGACCTCCCGAAAAGTTTTTGCACTAGCATGGTTGGCATGGGGCTAACATCCTTAAGACATCGGGTCTTATAGTTTCTAGGCTGAATTTTGAGGCTATATAAAGCCTTGTATATGCCTCATGCTTAGACAATTCAAGATTAATGAAGTGAGTTCAACTTTTTTGCTTCCATAGTTGTTTTTTGCCTTATTAATATCACTCAATTTCGCTACTCACCTCCACTAAAATAATTATCGCTATCTTTGTTCGAGTTTGTGGGTTCCATGGGGCATGGAGAACAACCTCATACTTCTTATTTCTACAATCCAAATATCAAAGAGGAGGGGACATTGATCCAAATACCTTGTAACTCTATCAAGAAAAGAAGGATATTGGGGGTAACATTGGGTTTTGGCTTGATGTTATATGTGATGCAAAAATCGGGGCTATTTGATACGGGGTATGCGCTCGTGTAGCTGGCCTGATCTTTCGACGTACGCCTAAGGCTGGATAGAAAAACAACAAATAGAAAAGAGATATGGAAAGAAGGTGATCAAGTGGAGGAATGGATCGATAGACGGATAGATCAAGGTCAAACCCTAAGCGACGACCTGGAAGCACCAAAAGCTATAATTGGGAGGATCGCCCAAATAAACAATCAACGAAGTCTTATAGAACCCTTCCACTATAACCAAAACACAATAGGTGCTCTAAATAAACCCTAGAGCACCTTGAAGGAATGTTGGTGGCTAGTTAAAACACCTTGCTCTACCGATGGCAAGTAGAACATACTCAAACAAGTCCCAACGAGTTGCGAGCAAGGCATCTCTTACTCAGGTTTGCTATCCGCGTAGGGAGACGATGACAAATACCTCAGAGGATAACACAACGTATTTATCAAAACTACTTAATATTCCAGATGAAAAATTATGAGGTATGACCTCCCTATTTATAAGGGATTGTCCACTAGGGTTACATAGGGGTACGGCTGGTCTGGGCTTGCAAAATCCCGAAAGCTCGTGATCCATCTATAAGAAGATAAGATCAAACCCTATGGAAAAATAATTAAATACGATTTATCTTCTGAAAAGATAAAATATCTTTGTGGAACTAATAAAATCATATCTATCTTCTAAACAAATACGATCTATTTTTAAGCTTCCCTATTAAGACTTATATTTATTTGCAAATAAATAAATTAAACTTGGGCTAAAAAAAATATAATTTTAAAGCCTGCTAAATTTAACCCATAATCAAACAAGTCTTCATGGGCTACAAAATATAACATTAATTTGGAGGGCTTTTTGATTATCCGAACCATGCGTGTAGAGGGGGTAGTCCTTTGCATGGTTGACCTTCCTCTCTTGCATGGATACGTGCGTCCTTCATATATGGTCGAGTTTAGGTATGTATTGGAACTTGAGTGTTAGGATGGCCTTGTATAGGGCCTCGGTCTTCTAATGTTGAGGAGTAAAAGTTTTCTTGTAAGATCTTCTCTTCCTTGTTGCTAGGGAGTGTATTTTCACGATTTGATACACTCGAGACCTCCTTGTTTGATGAGCTTCATGATGTGTCATCCTTCTCTTTGTCCTGATGGCATGTAGACCCTTCCTCCTTCTACTTGAGTTCTATTTGAACATGCCATCCTTCTTCTCAGGCACCCTCCTCCACTTTGTAGGTCTTAGAGCTCCTTGATCTTGAGCTGCTTTTAAACTACGTTCTAACCCTGTGGATGACTCTGCATCGGGCAACTCTATAGTTTTTCTTATATTGCGTCTTTCTACCTGTTGAGTTGATCTTGTGTTGCTTTCGGGTCTTGGGTTTTTTTTGAGGATGCTCTTGCATAATCCTCTTTTCCTTTGAAAGGATTCAACCTCGAATTTAAGTCTTCTTTCTTAAATCACATCGTTTGGGGGGTTAGTTCCTGAGGTAGTGCACCTAAATGGAAGACAAGTACACACATTCCATTAGCATATGCTATGAATTCAGTGTGTTGTAATTTAATTTTCTCACCTCGAAGTGATGAGAATCTTCCTTAAGCCGGTGCACTGGAATCCCTTCATTAGGGGTTAGTAGTTTAATGTTGCTAATAAATATAGATCTACAAGGGTACCCCTCTTATCGAAACCGAGTGCACAAGGTGTAACAATAAGTGGCCACATGAGCCCAAGGAATGTTCCAGTAAACATCATATATTCACCGCATGTGCTCAATTAAAGCACTTAGCATACTCATGTCCTACATGAATGTCAAGAATTTCTTGAAGACAAACTTGAAGATCGGAGAGTTGGCTCTCGTTATAGGCGGGTGGTATATCATTTAGATCCATGATAAACCCTGGTTCCCTATTAATCGTCCTTTGTATCACATGAGTCCAAGTTACTTGGCCTACTCTACAGTTTTCTCATTCTTCTTCTTCTTCTCATAATACTCTACTACATTATCGGGCTTCATTGGTTTTAACACAAGTTTTTTCCCTTTGAAGGCAAAATAATACTTGTTGGTTTGCCCCTTGTGTTTGATCTCTTTGTCAACTACGATGGTCGACCTAGCAGAATATGACATGCTTGCATAGAAGCTGTAACACCCCAAGTTCTGGGAACTCGAAGCGCTACGGCCTAGGACCGTACAATGGGTCCCGACCCTCAGAGTAGCAACAACAAACGGATCTTACAACAAGGAACAAACCAATGAAAACAAAAACACAATATAAAACCAAATGTTCAAACAAAGGAAAACGTAAAAGACTCACAGCCGAGTTCAAAACAAAAGGGAAACAATAAAAGAAACAAAAACCCGATCCCGTCCAATAATGTACGGGAACCCCGGCTGAACACATCATCCGGATCACTCAGCAGCATCCTGAACCTGCGGAACATCTACAACGACGGCATAAACCGTTAGCTAACATTCTAGATACTAGCAAGAGTGTAAAGGCACAAACACACATAAGGTAAAGAAAACACATAGCATGCTTGCACTCAACCGGTTATTATCTTTCTTAAGGTTATCCATTACTAATTAAACTTCTTTTGTCACACGAGAATCTCACGATACTCACTTCCGCTTCCGTCTACCAATAGGAATAGATCAGTACTATCCGTTACCTACGGGTCTGGGTTGCAAGAGCAGATTCTTGTCTCCTGTAGAACTAGACAAGTGGTCACTGCCCGGTTATAATATACTTGGGCCAGTTATGGTTATAAAGGGTGAATCCTATAACGGTTATCCGTTAAACATGATTAAAAACACAAACAAGACAAAACACTCAAACCAATATATGGAATGAAGCTAAGTAAGTCCAAGGGACTTACCTCACTCGAAGGTAAACCAAACTCAGCAACAACTCAAGAACAACTCAGTTTCCCTCAGGAAAGGAGCAAGGAAAGCATGTACACGCAAGGCGTCAAGAATCAGGAACGAAACGGTTGTTAGAAGTCTATAACTTCTAGTCTCAACGATCTCTAAGAGATCTCCACAAGCTAAGGGCTCAACCTTAGTCTAACAACAACTCAGGGGACAAGGAACAACCAAAAGATGTAAGGAAAGGGACGAGGAAAGTAAGGAAGGTAGCAACTCACAAGAACGGGAGTTACTGTAAAGGAAACCGCAGAGGCGGATGGCCGTGAGGACGGCACAACAGAGGCGCGGGGGCGATTTATAGTGCAAAAGCATTGTCGACTTCTTCGACAGCCAGGAACGCAGCAAAGGCCAAAGCTTGCTCTTCTTAGTGCACAACCACGTCACAACTCAACCAAGGAAGCTAGTGAACATCAAAGGATCAACAACAGAACGCTTTAAAAGAATAAAGGATCAAACTTGATTCTTGGAGAAGAAGAAAAGGGAAGACCGAAGAAGAAAACGAAACAGAAGGAGAAGGCATGCAACAACTATAAGAACGTGATGAAGAAACCAGAAGATATGAACTTACACGTTCAACAAGGTCACAGGAAGCAAGGGAACGGCTGTAACTCTTAGGGTTGAAGATGAATGCAAGAATCGGAAAATTGAGGAAAAGCCGGGAATATAAAGGAGACGGGCTGGAAAGATAGACGGAAAGAGCGTCTAGGGTTTGGAAAGATGATAAGAAAACCGGCCCATAAGATAGAATATCTGATATTCTATTTATGGAAGGAAGATAAAACGAACGAAAGAAAGATCGGGCGCGATCTGTCGTCAGCCGCAGGGGTGGTTGACCCTGCCGCGGGTGCGGCCTGCCGCAGGGGCGGCACACTTCTCCGCGGGGGCAGTGAAGGCAAAAGACAGGGGTCTTACATCATATCCCCTAAAAAGAAGTTTCGTCCCGAAACTTGCAAAAGCCCAACGATCACAACAACACACAAAAATAGAACTGAACTCGTATATTCCCACTCGGGGCACGTAACTCAAAACGTCACAAAAGTGTATGCAACGCAACAAAGGGAGAAACTGAAACAAACGATTGCGCTAAAGGTGCATCCAGCGCAGTGTAAAACTCCGGATAGTTCCTCTGGATACTATCCTCTGTCTCCCAAGTCGCCTCATCAACTCCTCGCATCGACCACTGTATCTTCATCATCGGTATGTCCTTCGAACGCAAGCGTCTCGTACTACGCTCCAAGACAGCCACCGGGTGCTCTACGAACGTGTGCTCTGGCTCAATAACTAGATCCTTATGACTGACAATGTGTCTCGGGTTTGGTATGTACTCCCGTAGTTGAGACACATGGAAGACTGGGTGAACACCCTCGAGTCTCGGTGGCAAAGCAAGTTTGTATGTTGCCTCTCCAACTCGCTCAAGAATCTCGAACGGTCCAACATATCTGGGGCTCAACTTTCCCTTGACACCGAAACGTCTGGCGCCTCGTGTCGGGGATACTCTCAACCAAACCTGAGCTCCAACTCTGAATTCTAGAGGTCTGCACCTCTTATCTGCATAAGACTTCTGTCGACTCTATGCTGCTAACATCCGCTCTCGGATCACTACTACTCGAGCCATGTCATCCTTAATCTGCTCAGGTGCTACTACACTAGCATTACTCGGCTCATCCCAACACAATGGTGTACGACATCTCTGTCCGTATAAAGCCTCATAGGGAGCCATCCTGATCGATGCGTGCCAACTGTTGTTATACGAAAACTCCACTAAGGGGAGGTGATCTGGCCACACATGTCCCTAGTCTAACACGCAGGCTCTTAACATGTCCTCCAAAGTCTGATGGTCCGCTCAAACTGACCATCGGTCTGAGGATGATAAGCGGTCGTAAACTGTAGACTCGTACCTAGGGCGGCATGCACTTGCTGCTAGAACCTCGAAGTGAACCGTCCGTCTCTGTCAGAGACTATAGTCCTAGGTACTCCATGAAGTCTCACTATCTGTCTCGTGAACTCCTTTGCCAATCGACTCACCGGCCATGTTTCCTTGATCAGAATGAAACGTGCGGTCTTTGTCAGTCGATCTACTATGACCCATATAGCATCAAAACCTCTACTCGGTCTCAAACCGGTAACGAAATCCATAGAGATGTCTTCCCACTTCCACTAAGGAACGGGAAGTGGGTGTAGCTCGCCTCCTGGTCGATGATGCTCGATTTTGACCTGCTGACATGTCGCGCACTGAGCTACATATCTCGTCACGTCTGGCTTCAGTCCTCCCCACCAGAAAGAGTGTCTTATATCTTGATACATCTTACTCGCACCGGGATGAACTAAGTAAGGTGAAGAGTGAGCCTCCTGAAGGATCCTTTGTCTAAACTCTCAATCTAAAGGCACACAAACACGCTCTTGGCATCTCAAAACTCCATCAGCACCAACTGCAAACTGTCGCGCCTCTCCTTGAGACATCCGGTCTCGGATCTGCGTCAAAGCTGGGCAACTCTCCTGCTTCTATCGGATTTCGACCAACAGATCAGGTACTATCTCCAAGGTGGACAACTGACTGTCGGAATCCGGGAAGTGGATATCCATCTATAGCCATGCTAAATCTCGCTATAACTATGGCTGAGTTGTCAACCTAGCGATCGCCATCTCCCGGGGAGTCTTCCTACTGAGGGCATTAGCTACCACATTAGCCTTCCCCGGGTGGTATACGATCTCCAAATCAAAATCCTTGATCAACTCCAATCATCCGCGCTGGCGGTTATTCAACTCCCGTTGAGTGAGTATGTACTTCAGACTCTTATGGTCTGTGAATATCTGACACGTAGCTCCGTACAGATAATGTCTCCAAATCTTCAAAGCATGAACCACAACAGCCAACTCAAGGTCATGGGTATAGTAATTCTCCTCGTACGTCTTCAGCTGTCTAGACGCGTAAGCAATCACCTTACCCCTCTGCATCAAAACACATCCCAAGCCCAGCTAGGATGCATCGTTGTAAACCACAAAATCCTCAATGCCCTCTGGCTGAGCTAGGATAGGAGCAGAGGTCAACCTCTTCTTCAGCTCCCCAAAGCTCTGCAGGCACGGCTCGGACCATACGAACCTCGTAGACTTCCGAAACATAGAAGTGAGCGGTCGGGCGATAACTGAAAAGCCCTCAATAAAACGCCGGTAGTAGCCCACCAATCCTAAGAAGTTGCGTACCTCCTTAACGTTCTCAGGAGGCGCCCAAGAAGATACTAACTCAATCTTCGCCGGATCTACCTTGATCCCTTCAGCTGAAACGATGTGACCAAGGAATGTTACCTCGGACATCCAAAACTCGCACTTAGAGAGCTTGGCGTAGAGCTCTCTATCCCGCAAGACCTCAAGAACGATCCTCAAATGTCCAGCATGCTCCTCTCTACTGCGAGAGTAAACCAGAATGTCGTCGATGAAGACAACTACAAACTGGTCTAGAAAGTCGATGAAGATTCTATTCATCAACTCCATGAAGACTACGGGCACATTCGTAAGCCCAAATGGCAATACTACAAACTCGTAGTGTCCATATCTGGTCCGAAATGCCGTCTTGGCTACATCTTGCTCTCTCACCCTCAGCTGGTGATATCCAAATCTCAAAACAATCATCGAAAACACTGAAGCTCCATGCAGCTGATCCAAAAGATCGTCGATCCGGGACAATAGGTACTTATTCTTGATTGTCACCTTATTCAGCTCTCAATAGTCGATACATAACCTCATTGACCCGTCCTTCTTCCCGACGAAGAGAACTGGTACGCCCCAAGGAGATACACTAGGGCAGATGAAGCCCTTCTCTGCTAACTCCTCGAGATGCTTCTTCAACTCAAGCATCTCGATAGGTGCCATACGATAAGGAGCCTTACAGATCGGTCACGTATCGGGCTCTAGATCAATGCCAAAGTCTACACTCCTCTGTGGAGGTAAACTTGATGGCTCTCCAAAGACGTCAGCAAACTCGCAAGCTACTGGAATCTCCTCCAAAGCCAGACTCGTACCATCCTTCAGGGCAGAGCACCAAAAAGCCTCGCATCCCTGACTGATAAGTCTCGTGGCTCGAACTGAACTGATAACTGTATCAGTCTTTCCGAGATCCCATCCTCGGAAGATCTCAACATGGCCTGCATATGTAGTCATTGTCAATGTCCTCTTGCCGATGTCCAAAACTGCTCGATGTTGATCCATCCAATCCATACCCAGGATAACTTCTTCATGTACTAAGTACATGACAAAGAAGTCAGCTGGCCAATCGCGACCTCCAATCTAATAGGGCAATCGCGAACTTCTCGTGTACCTCGAATCTTACCCCCATTGGGTAATCCTATAAAGAAGGGTCTACCTTCTACAGTAACTAAGGCCAATCTATCTACATAAGCATCATATATAAAAGAATGTGTAGCACCAGTATCGAAAATTACTCTGATAGGAAAACCATTAATATGAATGGTACATGTGGCTGTTGGCGCTATCGGCTCTACAACACTCCTCAACTCATACACTCTGGTTGATGCATCTCTGATGTCTGCAGATCCACCAACACGTCCTCTACCTCTCCCTTGTTCCGGAGTGGAACCCTGAGGAGTGGTAGAACCAGACACTCTTTGCTGCTGTTGTTGGTACTGAGATCTCTATCCTCCTCCAGCAACACTGGCAGGTGAAGAACCCTGCTGAGATAGCGCCTTGCCCTAACGGCAAAACGCAGCTCTATGTCCGGGCTTGCCACAAGAAAAACAAGTCACTGTTGGCTTCTTGCAATCGGCTCGATGTGACCAGCTACTCCGCAGTTATGACGTTGTCGTCCTCTCTCAAAACTCTACTGGAAACCAGAACGTCCAGGCGTCTGACTACGCCTAAAACCAGCTGCTCCAGCTCCATCACTAGTTGATCCAGTCTTTTGTCTCTTCTCAGGACCTCCTATTTGAGAAGCTCTCCTTTAACCCGGTCGGTCTCTCTCATAAGCAAAAGCTCTATCCTAATATTCCGTCAAAGAATCACAACGGAAACCAACAATATAAGAGTGTGTAGACTCTCTCAACCTCCGAGAAAAAAGATAAACATGCTGATCCTCAGGTGGTGCAGACGGACCAACAAAGACAACTCATCCTGAAACTTGCTGATGATCTCAACAATAGGCAAATCCTCGAATCCAGCCTCAAGGAAATCCTGAAGACGATCTCTCCTCATAGCTGCAGGGAAGTAGCGATCCTTGATCACCGTCTTCATCTTCTCATAACCGACCTTACTGCGAACGGTTCTCCACCAAGAATGAGTCTGGTCCTTCAATAGCGTTTGTGCTATGTTGACTTGACGTCCCTCTAGGCAATTGATAGCCTCCATAACAGTATCCGACTATCCTAGCCACTGCTCCACCTCCAATCCAGTCTTTCCCATAAAAGTGGGAACCTTTAGCTGATCGAAAGCCTTCAACCAACTGTCGGGCTTCGGCTCCTTTGCCTCAGCCGGCGCTCTGAAAACCTCAGCAACTCCAGTAGGTGAGGCAACAACCAGTGAAACTCTCTGCGAAACCTTAGCTGATCTCGCAGAAACTGGTGGCACTAGTGCTGGTCCTCTAGTCCTGATAGCCTCCTCAACTCTCTACACATAGTCGTGATATATAGAAGCTACAATAGACACTCGTGCGGACTCCGTCGATGGCGCTCTCTGTGCTCCAGACCTAGCAGCGGTCTCGTTCCTAGTCTTAGGAATGACACTCTCAGCAACTTCTTCAGCAAATGCCTCAGGGATAGGCGGATCGGTAGTTAGGGCCTGGCCCCGACCTCTAGCTAGTGGAGGTCTTCCTACACGTCTTCGTCCACGGACGGCAGGTGGAAGTTGTGGTCGACCCCTTCCTCGCCCTATAGCAGCGGTAGCTCTAGTGCGTGCCATCTGCTATAAGGATAGATATATAAGACTATATACAAGGCCACGCTACAGCTAAAGCACAACTCCACAAAAATCACATATAAAGGCCAACATATAAGAAACTACACTGTTGAGATCCGCGGAGGTAGTGGTGGTCGCCCGTACATCTATCCCAGACAGAGAAGTTAAAACAAAACCCCCTTTTGAAAACGTTAGACCCCTTGCGTGTTCTATTTATTTATCCATCCGATCTTTAGAAGATTTCGAGTGCCATTGTTGCCAACCTTCCTCCGATACCATGTTGTAACACCCCAAGTTTTGGGAAATCGAAGCGCTACAGGCTAGGACCGCACAATGGGTCCTGACCCTCAGAGTAGCAACAACAAAAGGATCTTACAACAAGGGACAAACAAATGAAAACCAAAACTTAATATAAAACCAAAGGTTCAAACATAGGAAAACGTAAAAGACTCGCAGCCGAGTTCAAAACAAAAGGGAAACAACAAAACAAACAAAAACCCGATCCCGTCCTATAATGTACCGCAACCCCGGCTGACCACACCATCCGGATCACTCAGCAACATCTTGAACCTGCGGAACATCTACAACAACGGCATAAACCGTTAGCTAACATTCTAGATACTAGCAAGAGCGTAAAGGCACAAACACACATAAGGTAAAGAAAACACATAGCATGCTTGCACTCAACCGATTATTATCTTTCTTAAGGTTATCCATTACTAATTCAACTTCTTTTGTCAGGCGAGAATCTTCCGAAACTCACCTCCGCTTCCATCTACCAATAGGAATAGATTAGTATTATTCGTTAGCTACGGGTCTGGGTTGCAAGAGCACATTCTTGTCTCTTGTAGAACTAGACAAGTGGTCACCGCTCGGTTAGAATATACTTGGGCCAGCTAAGGTTATAAAGGGTGAATCCTATAACGGTTATCCGCTAAACATGATAAACAACACAAACAAGCCAAAACACTCAAACCAATATATGGAATGAAGCTAAGTAAGTCCAAGGGACTTACCTCACTCGAAGGAAAACCAAACTCAGCAACAACTCAAGAACAACTCAGTTTCCCTCATGAAAGGAGCATGGAAAGCCTGTACACGTAAGGCGTCAAGAATCAGGAACAAAACGGTAGCTAGAAGTCTATAACTTCTAGTCTCAACGATCTCTAAGAGATCTCCACAAGCTAAGGGCTCAATCTTAGTCTAACAATAACTCAGGGGACAAGGAACAACCAAAAGATGTAAGGAAAGGGACGAGAAAATCAAGGAAGGAAGCAACTCACAAGAACGGGAGTTACTGTAGAGAAAATAGCAGGGGCAGCTGGACCAGGCGCAGGGGCGGATGGCCGTGGGGGCGGTTTACAGTGCAGAAGCGTTGTCGACTTCTTCGACAGCAAGGAACACAATAAAGGCCAAAGCTTGCTCTTCTCAGTGCACAACCACGTCACAACTCAACCAAGGAAGCCTATGAACATCAAAGGATCAACAACGGGACGCTCCACAAGAATCAAGGATCAAACTTGATTCTTGGAGAAGAAGAAAAGGGAAGAACGAAGAAGAAAACAAAACAGAAGGAGAAGGCATGCAGCAACTGTAAGAACGTGATGAAGAAACCAGAAGAGATGAACTTACACGTTTAGCAAGGTCGCAGGAAGCAAGGAAATAACTGCAGCTCTTAGGGTTGAAGATGAATGCAAGAAACGGGAAAAAGGAGGAAAAGGCGAGAATATAAAGGAGACGGGCTGGAAAGATAGACGGAAAGGGCGTCTAGGATTTAGAAAGAAGATAAGAAAACTAACCCATAAGATAGAATATCGGATATTCTATTTATAGAAGGAAGATAAAACGAACGAAAGAAAGATCGGGCGCGATCTTGTCGTCAGCCGCAGGGGCGGCTGACCCTGCCGCGTGTGCGGCCTGCCGCTGGGGCGGCACACTTCACCACGGGGGTGGTGAAGGCAAAAGATTGGGGTCTTACAAAAGCAATGTCACATAGAATGGTGTTTTCATAAGCTCTCATTCTAAATGAGATGTTTTCCTATTTTTTTTTGTCTTCAGCTCCTCACAATCATTCATCCATCCAAGCTTGTAAGGTCGTGGATGGTTGCTAGTAGCTAGTTGTAGTTTTTGGACAACATCGACACTGACTAGGTTGCTACAACTTCCACTATCGATGATCATATTGCAGACTTTCCTTGGATCAAGCATCTAGTATGGAACAAGTTTTCCCTCTAGTTGTCTTCATTTTTTAGAGGAATGATACTCAGATTTTTCCATTTCACTAGGCAATCATTCTTGAAGAGTGATGAATAAAGAATCTCGACAATGGTTAGGGACTGAAAATCTTCAACACATTATCCTTATCTTGTGTGGATTTTATTAGCGCGCCTTCCTTATCATAACATTCAATTTCTAGAACTATAGGCTAAGTGAAGGGAATGTATGTAATTTCATTTTCGGGTGCAAGATCTTAAGTTGTAGTGGTAGTAGCTTGCACAACTTGATTTTGTACTTCTCGGGACGTTTCTGGGTCTTTTTCTTCTAGTATGTATGACTTTACGAGTTCCCTTTCCGGGAAGGACTTTCTAAGGGCCTCCAAGAAGTTGAAGGGATTAACAAATGGAATCACGACAGGACTCTTTCTTATAGATAATTTGTCTAGCACCGTGTTGGTTAGTATACATGCTCCTCTTTCGAACTTGAGGGAATCATCATCACTTTTTGGTTTGTCTGGGTGGAAGATTTGTCTAGTCTCTTCTTCTTGCTCGGATCTTGACTTGTATTGACCGTGGTTATTGACTACTATTTTTTGTTTGTTGGGACAGTTTCTCATCATGTGTCCCTTTCCTTGATATTTAAAATAAGTAATGTCTCTATTCCTGGTTAGGTTGGAAGGGTTGCTTCCTTGAAGTGTTGACGTGGAGGCTGGAGATGTTGCAGCTAGTTGACAACTTGATGAAGTACTGATTTCCTAGTTAGTTAGCATGGAGTCCCTGGCTTGAGTACTTCTCCATCTTGACATGTTACGGAAATCTTGGCTTCTGGCCTTTATCTTCCTTTCGATTCGAATTGCTAGATGAAGCAAGTCATTCATGTTGAAATAGGCGTATAAGTCGACTTTACTTTCCAAAAAAGGATGTAGAATCCATATGTACCGTGTCATGGTAGATTTTTCCTCTTCGTAACGTCTACTCAAAACATAGCTATTTACATGGTATTGTATACTTCCTCAGCGTTATTGATCCTTGTTTTAGGTTCTCTAACCCTTGTTGAAGTTCCCTCTCGTGATGGGGTGAAACGAATTGTGCTCTCATGATCGCTTTCATGTGATCCCATGTGATGATGTCCACATCTAGACTCCATCTTCATTCATTCACAAGGTTAATTCACCAAATTAAGGCATAGTTAGTGAATTCGAGTGCAGCATACTATACCTTTCTTCCTTCAAGGACATTGTGACAACTCTAGATTTGTTCCTACTTTAGCCTCCCAAGCTAAGTAAATGTCAACGTGACATTTACCCTCAAATGGAGGAATCTCAAGTTTGGCCTTGGAGAATATTTATGTTTCTTGGCCTTATTCTCGTTGAACCTTCTCAACTTCCTCCTCAAAGTCGAGAGTTGGTTGGATGTTTCTACGAGGTTGCATTAGAAAAGGTTGACGGGCCCATTGTGGAGCTCTTTGGGCCTCAATATTTTATTTAGTAGGAGGGGCTGGCGGTGGCAACTAATTTGGCACCCGGGTCTCAATATGATCAAGTTTTGTATTAAGTTGATCCATTTGTCTTTGGAGGACAATAGGGTGTAATTGATGCCCGCCAATGTGTCCATGGCTGGCAATGGCAACTAATTTAGCCGGTTTGTGAGATTCTCCTGCTCTTGGCAAAACAAAGCTTTTCAACAAACCACAAGTTAGTACATTTGGATGCTACATTACTAAATAGGGATAAACTTTGATTTCAACGAGAAAAGGCTTTTAGTGTGGTACTAACAAAGGCAAGCAAAACCATTCTCGTCTACCTTCTCAATCAAAAGACAAGAACTTATAAAAGACTAATGTAGTCAAAAATAAGATCAAAACCAGGAATGAAGGAGATGGCTAGGAAATTTATGGGGTTCACTTTCAATAATCCAAGATAGCCCATAACTTTCCACTTGGACCTGTAAATCTTGAGATGGAACAAGAACAACACAAATGACTTTTTTTTTCTTTTTATCTTGATCGAATCCCCTTTTTTTATTCAATTTGATTTTTTTTACCAGGCTCCTTCTTTCTTTGTTTTAACTAGAGTGCAAATATTTATTTATATACTCAAAAACCGAAGCAAAAAGATATTGGAACCAAAAACAATGAACCGGGTTCGATCAAACCGATTGTGGTTGTTGCGGCTGATTTCGTTGATGGTGAACCGATGAAAACTGCGATTGTTGATCCGGATCCGATGCGGGTTCAGGTATAAACTAGTTTGAATTATTATTTTTTTAATTCGAACTAATCTGATCGGTTTCTAGCATCTACGGTGGCGGCTGGGGGTGACTGGGTGACGGAGGGTGGTGGTTGAAGTAGGTGACGGTGATGGCTACAACAGTGGTGGAGGTGAGGAACGCTGGTGGTGGTGTCGGAGAGGATTTTGTAATATCCGGAATTTTTATCCCGTTTAATTCCGTAGCAAACCGGATTTCGATCTTTTGATCCTTAGCTGTCTACGTAGTTGGACACTATATCTCAAAATTTTATCATTTTATGTAATATCACTTCACATAAAATGATAAGATTTTATTAGTAGCAAACCCTAATCCAAACCCTAGAGTATATCATGACTTGTCTTTGACAAAGACATGATGTCCTAGTGACGAGATCAAGACGAGCCAAGACAAAGTCAAGACGAGACCATGACGAGGCCATGACAAATCCGTGATAAAACCATGCATGGCTATGACAAGTTGTTGACAAGGTTTGACAAGTTTTGACAACCTCAGACCACTCTTCTTGACAACCTCAACCCACATTTTATTCCCTTGTTTCAGCCAATGTTTAGCACACCATCTGGGCCCGTCAAGGACTGTCAGCTGGGCCATTGAGAGAACTCTTGCTTCTCTCCTGACGTCCTAGCTCTCTCTCACGTTAAACCTAAAACATAACTGATGCTTCCCCTCCCTTGCATTGCCCTAACAGTCCGCCTCCTCCTCCACGCCAAGCCGACGACCGCCTCCCCTCCTGCGCGCAACCGTGAACCACCAGGGCAGAACCGACGCTCGTGTACGTAGCAAACGAAGTTCTCCTCGCACACCCCTTCGGTCTTCACCCCCTTGCACACAACGACCATTTCGGCCACCAGTAGACGCAGATCCGACACCACTTCGTGATGGGCTGCCTTCGCCGGCATGGACAGCAGTGCAGAGCATCGTTCCATCGACAACAGGCGGCTGTTGAACTCGTCTTCCCTGCTCCAGTCGCGCGACCGGAAGAAACCGGACAGAAGAGGCGGCTTTGTGAGCCGTGTTTGAAGCCTTCTCAGGCGCTGCTGGTGCGGCGGGCTCAAGTTACTGGTGCGCCTCCAAGGACAATAACCGCCTGCTATTTTTGTTGCTACAGCCTCGAGCAATCAGGGACCATGGCTTCTTCCCTTCTGTGCAAAACGCATACTCAGCAACAACCTTGGTACCTTCTTTCCCGTGCATTCGAGTCTCGAAATCGGGTAAGGCTTGTACCCCTTGCTACAATATATTTCAGTCCACCTTTCCCTTGCCTAATGTGCACTAATTCCGTCTTTTAAACCTACTCAGAACAACCATAAGTGAGTTGTACAGATTCAAGCGTTTTCTGAGTTTTTGGAAGTGAAAAGCAGTCAACTTCAGGTCAAGATTTGAGTAAGTTATACTCCTCTGTTGCTGCTGAATTTTGGATATGTTGTAGTCAGTAGTACATAGTAGATCATACTAAAATTTGGGAAGAATCGGAGTTACAGTTTGAGAGTTATTGTGTTCCAAAGTTGACACCTCATGCAGTTTTTATAAATGTGCTGAGTGTTGGGAAAAACAGTAGGTGATGCTGTTTTGTGAGATGGTTTTGAATAAGGTCTTGATCTCCATTGGGCTTGAATTTTGGATATGATATAGTTGACATATTGTTTTAGAAAATATTAAAATTTGGGAGGAATCCAGCGAGTGGTTTGGGATTTATGATTTTTCAAAGATTGGGTCGTAAACAGTTTTTTCTGTTGTGCTGAAATTTCTAAGTGTTGAGGAAAGGTGTTTGTGATGCAGTTTTCTGAGATAGTTTTAAATAGGCTTTTGATCTCCTTTGCTGATGAATTTTGGATATATTATAGATAAGATTTCATAGTAGAACATACTGAAATTTGAGAGGAATCCGAGTTGCAGTTTAAGAGTTATGGCGTCCCAAAGTAGAGACCTTGAGCTGTTTTTCCAGCATTGATTTTTGACTAAGTATAGGAACATTGTAGTGTAGTAGCCAACTTTAAGGAGTTTTGTAGAAGTGATAGTTGAACAGTTTTAGGAAATTCTTGCTCCTATGAGTAGATTAGATATCATAGATAATTTAGAGATTTATTTTAGAATTTTTATAAATTTATTTTAATTTCATATTTGAAGCTGTAGTTGGACCTTAGTGACTTTTCGAGAAATAGAAAAGTGGGTAGTTTCTCTAGTTGTTACCTAAAATCATTCTAGGGAGTAGAATATGGTTAGTTAGCATCAAATAAGAATTTAAGTACGTATTCTGGGTTTTTGGAAGTTCCGGGACCATGGGTAAAATAGTCGTTTTACCATAAATTGGTACTGTATTAAATTTTGTTCTAATAGGACCTACTACCTTAGAAGTCTTAGCTTCTAATTACCTAGAAAGTGTGCTGACACACTTGCCTCCTTTGACAGGAAACCGAGTTATACAGTTACAGATTGAGTTGTGATTAAGAGTGTCGAGATCTGATTCAAGTAAGTCCAAGGACTTACTTAGTTGGCTTCCTGTATGAGTGTGATGTGTATGAGTGGTGTTTGTTAGTTAAGATAAATAACGAAACCGGAATAGGCCGACTTTAGTATATTGTGTAATTGACCCAAGTGTATGATAACGGGTCGTGACATCATCTGCCTAGCTCTTGCGAGAGTCTAGGAGGTTCCCTGCGACCAGCCCAGTCAGGTAGACGGTCAAATGCATTAGTACCATTCCGCGTTGGTAAACGGGGACAGGGGCGAGGTTTGAGAATCCCTCGTGTCACAAAATAAGTATCATTAGTAATAACTTATCACCTAATTAAAGATAATAAAAGGATTGAGTGTTGCATGTTGATTGTGTATATTGTGTGTTTGTGCTTTTACCTTTATACTTATGCATAGAATGTTAGCTAACGGTTTTATCCCGCTTGTAGATGCCTTGCAGGTTAAGACAGTTGTAGAGAGATCCAGAGGGAATGGTCAGCCGGGTCCACGTACTCATTTAGTTGGGGACGGGGATGTCATTTGTTCTTCATATATGTCGTTTTGGTACCTTTGCTTTGTAAGGCTGATACATATTATTCATGTATATATTCTTTAATGTTTTCAAATATTTTAAATACTTTTGTGCCATGTTGTAAGATCCTAGTGAAATTGTTGTCAAACTAAGGTCGGGACCCATTGTGAGGTCCTAACCAATAGCTCCCCGAGTTCTCAGAACTTGGGGTGTTACAGATTTGGCGGCTACGGTGTGAATATGGATATCCCGGGGTTTCTTTGATGAGACTCCGAGGGTGTAAGAAAAGTTTTTTTTGAAATTTATTTTACGGCTACACAAATCAATTAGAAGTAATCGCAGTTGATGTTAAAAGCAATAAATAACGATAATGGTAAATACTAATTGTAATAGTTGCTCCTCCGATTGACTCTTTTTGTGGAATCTTATGAAAGATTCAATTTTTTTTAATAAGAAAAAAATAAGATGCAGAGTCGATTAAACTTTGGCTATAATACCGCTTTAATATGGGGTATGCGGTCGTGTAGTTGGCCCGATCTTTCGACGCCTAAGACTCGATAGAAAAACAACAAATAGAAAAGAGATATAAAAGAAGATGATCCGGTGAGGAATGGATTGGTAGATGGATAGATCAAGTTTGAACTCTAAGCGATGACCTGAAAGAACAAAAGGCCACGATCGGAAGGATCACCCAAAAACACAATCAACAAAGTCATGTAAAACCTTTCCGCTACAACCAAAACACAATAGGCGTTCTAAAATAACCCTAGAGCACCTTGGAGAATTGCTTGTGGCTAGTTGAAGCACATTGCTCTGCCAATGGCAAGTAGAACACACTCAAACAAGTCCAAGCGAGTTGCGAGCAAGACGTCTCTTACTCAGGTTTTCTCTCCGCACACGAGAGACGATGGTACACACCGTAGAGGATAGCATAACGTGTTTATCAAAAGTGTTTAATAATCCAAATAAAAAAATTAATGGGCATGACCTCTCTATTTATAGAGGATGGGTCGACTAGGGTTCCATAGGAGGACTGCTGGTGTGGGCTTGCAAAACCCCGTAAGCCCGTGATTCATCTAGAAGAAGATAAGATCAAACTCTAAGAAAAAATAATAAATAATATCTATCTTCTATAAAGATAAGATTTTTTTTGAAATATATAAGATTTATCTACTAAAAAGATAAGATCTATTTTTAAGTTTCCCTATTAAACAAGACTTCATGGGATAAAAAATATAACATTAATTTGAATGGCTCGTGATTATCTGAACCATGCGTGTGGAGGTGGTTGTCCTTTGCATGGTTGACCTTCCTCTCTTGCATGGATATGTACGTCCTTCGTGTATGCTCAAGTTTACGTGCGTATTGGAACTTGTTTGTTGGGATGGTCTTCCATGTGGGCCCAGGTCTTCTAATGTTGAGGAGCAAAGGTTCTTCTTGTAAGATCATCTCCTCCTTGTTGCTAGAGAGTGTATTCTCATGCTTTGATGCACTCGAGACCTCCTTATTTGATGAGCTCCAAGATACGTCATCCTTCTCTTTATCCGGATGGCATGTAGGCCCTTCCTTCTTCTACCTGAGTTTATTTGAACATGTCATCTTTCTGCTTTGGCATCCTCCTCCTCTTTGCAGGTCTTAGAGTTCCTTGATCTTGAGCTACTTTTAAACTACGTTCCAACCATGTGGATGATCATGCGGATGGTTTTGCGCCGGCTAGCTCTATAGTTGTTATTATATTACGTCCTTCTAGTTCTTGAGGTGATCTTGTGCTTATTCTGGGTCCCGGGGGTGTTTCTGAGGATGCTCTTGCATCATTTTCCCATTCAAAAGTTGTAGTCGAATAAGTTTCTCATCAAAGGTGAGATGGTTTGTCTTTTTTAATTCTTATAAGTTCTTCAACTCTAGCCTACAAGCTTGCAGTTGTAACCAAACACCATTTTCCAACATTTTTCTTAACAACTTGACAAATCGTAGTGGTCAAGCCTTTACTCTCTATGTATGCTTGGCAGGGACATAGATTTTCTATGTGTATTAGAATATTTTCTTTGTTTTACTCTAAATCAAAACTTGCAACTATTGCTCACAAGCATGGAGTTTTTGCTCTCCATTAACTACCGAATATAGTTTATTTCTCAAATGTTTCTTTATTTTTCATTAACGATTCATTTGATAAAAAAATATCATTTTGACAAAATTCATCATCATTTGATATTTTGTTTTACTTCTAGCGATCGATGAGGTTAATGTATTTCTTGGTGAGTGAATCTTTGACTTGAAAGATGGGTTGAAAGAGTTACAAATTCACCGAGACAAATCTTCTTTAACGAAGATGAAGCTTCGTTCACTAAGATGTGCATCCACCTCATCGATCGCTAAGTGTGAAACAAAGCCTCGATTAGTTAAAATATTAAAATTGCATGACATAAAACCACAAATTGATTCAATTAATTCAACAATACAACCCACCACTCCCATTTGCATACTTGTGTAACTTAACCTATTATAGTTCCTTGGATTTTGATTCAGTTACGAGGTTTACACAAGAGTAAGAGAGAAACCAAAAATTCCGAGGGCCGGGGAGAGGAAGTGGCATACCATCAATAAAGGAGAGGCCAACCATTGACAATGAGTCGAACTCGTTCGTGTGAATAGGTAAAGTCGTAGTGTGACTAAGGAAGATTTGTGCTATATGATTAACATATTCGGTTGATTTAGATCTAGATGAGAAGTGAAAGGTTTAGATTTTTGAATATGTTGGAAGAGAGAAAGAATAACATATACAGTGCAAATGTTGCAAAAATTGTTGTTGACATCTACATATGGACTTTTTACAGCTTCTTGGACAAGACATTGTAAATATTGCAAAAATTGTTGTTTGTTATTATTTGCATGGTTGATGTTTCTATGACCACATTTGAGAAAATATGGGAACCCAATGAAAAGTTAAGCTTGTGTAAGTAAGTACATATTCTGCTTCCTAATGAGAAAGGACATATTCACATAGTTTGTATCATAAAAATTCTTGATTATGTGTAGGAGTAGAAAGCACACTATCATTGGTGATATCTACGATCTTATAGTCTCATTGTGTAATGAACTTTTTACAAGGGAGACTTTGCTTACCTTCAACTTCAGAAATATGGATAATATCAATTGATATAGTTTTTTTCATGTTATATTCCCTTTATTTACATATATATGTTTTAAGATGATTGAATTGCATTACTAATGTCGCCGTTCATCTAGTTCTTCTAAAAAAATTATGGATCAGAAGGTGACAAGGTGGATGTGCAAAAGGTCTTCGCATACATTGGCTTATTCACACTTCTTGGCCTATGGTGGTTAGGTATGAGGTTTTTTCTCACATTTCTCGTATACTTGTAATAGTGTAATTGTGAGCTACGAATCTTAAAATGCAATGTGTGTTAATTTTATCTTTCATGTTTGAATTCTTATTGCTCTTGTACGGTCCCCTTCTCTTTGTTTGTGTCAATCCTACATAGGGCAGTGATTGTGTATATAATAAATCATGTTCTTATAACTGCAACATTGTAATTATGAGCTAATAAAACTGAAATGCAATGTATGCTAATTTTATATTTAATGTATGAATTCTTGTTGCTCTTTTACGGTCTCCTTCTCTTTGTGTTGTGTCAATCCTAAAAAGGGAAGTAATTGTGTATTTAATAAATCATGTTCATATGATATTTGACTTATTTTTCGTCTTTGTTGTAGTTTGTGATAGCTGTGTCACGAGATTTGTGCACGGTGTACCCAAAGTTGATTTGCGATAGGTGCATAAGACAATGATTGTGAAATAAACTACTAAACTTCTTGCTCAATATCTCTTTATTGCAGTTAGTGCATACTGGTAATTACAAAAAGAAGTGATTGTGAAATAAAGTATGTTTGTTACTAAATTATCTTTGTTACTTAACTTCTTACTCATATTCTGCTCTATCATAGGGTAATGGTTGTGAATGTTTTCAAGTTATGTGCCCTACTTGTCTGTCTCTACACGGCACAACTATGGCTAGTGAGCATGGTCTCTAGATTGATCTGTTTGACTAGGGATCATCACCACCGTTCATGCTTTCTTGGAGCTTGAAGCAACACGTTTAAATTAATCCTATCACTTTGTAAAAAGTACATTATATGTAATGTTTGTTTGCTTTAAGGAGACTAGTTTGTATATATGATGTGTATCGTATGCTTATTTTTGTAATGAGTTTTTGTGGCAAGATATTTATAAATGACGCATAAAAGTGTCAATAATGTTTAGCGTCAGATAACGATTAACGCTAAACACTATTTACACATCACTCATTTCTCGACGCATTTTAGTCTCCATAAATATTAAAAAATAATGGGCGCCAACATTATCGATGCTTTTAAATGTCTATACATATTGGCGGGAACTTGTCGGACTAAAATCTTGAAGCATTTAACCGTGGAAAGTAGTAAAGTTAACATATTTTGACGCTTTTTGCGTCCACTTTCTCTGAATTTTTCTTTAAAATATCAGAGAAACAAGCGTCGAGAAGACCGACAGATAAAGCGTCGACCATTCTTGTCGGTGCAAATGACAACGCTTTTACACATCATGAGAATTTATTTATGGACGTTTTAAAGCATCGAAAAAGACTTTAAAAGCGCCGAGAATGACATGGTTTTCTAGCAATGTATATGTATTATGCTGAAACTTATAAAACCGAGAATGATCTGATTCGATTCGGTTCTATAAACCGAATCGTGACAACGGCAATCAATTGCCTATGCACGTTTTCGTTGGACATTACGCTAGAAAATCTGATATATGAAAGAGGATTGATTGGACAAAATTGTAACATGTAACGTAAGCACAAGCCATCAATTAATTTTATCCAACCAAATGCATATTTGTTTTGTTTTTTAAATAACTAGAACTAAAATTTAACCTAATTTGAACCCCGATTAAACATGCATTAATAATATTTAATGCGAGAGAAAGTTATGGGTTCGTTCACCTTAATTGTCAAACGACTTTACATCCATAATATAGGTGATTAAAAGACAATCCAAGACTTGGTAATATCCAATAAAATAGCATAACTGCATTATTAAATGCTTGTTCTGATCATAAATAAATGATTTTCTAACATCTAAATTTTGATCGTTTTATATTTTTAAGGTTATTACGAAGGTTGTGAGAATGGGTTTTGAAAATTATTTTTATTAAATATTTTGTATTAAAATGTTCCCTCATTAGTTTAAAAGAATAGTGAATATATAATAAGAGGTGAAATTAAAAAAAAATTATAAAATTAAAGTTGTATAATAATTTTTCTTAATAACTGTAGTAATGGCTAAACACTCTTTTTTTATGATCGGATGAAGTATTATTTACCGCCAAATATATCAATCGTGAAACACTCCCCTTAAATCATAAAATACTAGCTAATCATACACAAATCGTATAAGACCTACTTCTATAGTTCATTCTACAAATAGACAAAACTTAAGATCCTATATTTTATTTATATTGATTGGTCACAATTCATTCAAATATATTTATGTACTAATATTTGAAGACAAAAACGATAATTAAAAAAAAAACACTTCTACTTGTATAATTAATATATACATCAAACTTTTTTCTTTTTCTTTTAAAAAAAGGAAAGAAAAGAGTCCGGCCTGTTCATTTCTTTTTGTGCTTTGATGTCCCTCTTGTTATTGCATCATCAGAAATGAAGGATGTGCAGTTTGTTCAAAGCACCGGGGCTAACAGAGAAACCAACCAAACTCTGCCTGTACGGCAGATACGATTTCCGCTTGTTACCCTCACGCGCCGCCGTCCCCCTTCCCGCTCTCTCACCGGAAGCACCGGTAGAAGCTGTTCCGACGGATCCTCGCTCTGCTGATGTGTCAATCTTCTTCTTGGCCGTAACAAGGATCATCCCACTCTGATCCTTCCCGTCGTCACTCTTACTCCTCTTAAGAAGATCTCTCAATTTCCACGCCTTCACCTTCTCCGTCACAGTCGCCGACGATCCGGTAGAGTTACTCTTCGTGCACCTCGAAGGTGAAGGAGACTTGCTCGGCGTCCATACGCAGTATGTTCCTGGCGGAATCTCCTCAGGATCATCTTCTTCCTCCGAGGTGGAAGACGACGGCAGATAGCCATCGCGATCTTCGAGGAAGAGATTATGGAGCCGAATTTGAGCGCTAGTAGACCTGTCTTCATGATCCGACGAACCAGATTCTAGTTGGCCTGCCAGATCGTAACCTCGCAACAAATTGCGATCGAAAACCGGATAAACAGAGTTGGCGTGAACCAAGTTGGTGAGATTGAACTCAAAATCTGCGCCATCTTCTTCCTCTTGATCGGTACAAATCCGTTGGTTGATATTGAAGGAATCATCATCAGCGACCGCCACGAACTCAGTGGTGACTCTGGCGACAATTTGGGCGAGATCGGCGTCGAAGTAGGCGTTAAAGCTCGGAGACGGGGAGTTGTGATTTTCTCCGGGCGGATGCATCTGAGATCCTGAAGCAACTGCGAAACCTAGGGGTTTTTGGCGTTCAAGGAAAGGGAATACTGTATTGGAAACTGAAAATGGATTTCAAACTCAAGTTTCAATGAAGTGGGATTTTTTATGGCACAGGGGAAGAAGAAGAAGAAGAAAGGTAGGTGTTACACAAGGAAATCGTGTATGAAACTGAAAGTGAGTTTCTTTTTAAATAAATAAGACAAGTAATTAATATAATTATTTAATTGTATATATTATGAGAAGAGTGCAAATGAATTATAAGTCGCTCCTATTTAGATATTTATCCGACGCATCACTTTTCTAGAAGGGTTGTGCTGTTTTTGCATCACAAAAATTTAAATTTGACATAACATTTTTAGATTCAAAATAGTTAAACAAAAATGTTTATAGATCGAAAAAGCACCTTTCGTTGAGTTTAAAAACGATTTTAATAAAATATCTAATTTTTTAAATAACTATATTATAACATCAGAGCACATGTTCCAAATACAACACATCTATAAATTTTTTCAAATAAAAATTTTTAATTGCTATTCTCATCTAAACAATATTACATGTATATTTTTTCCAAATATAAAAACGATTTTAAGTTAAACGATTTTAAATAAATAAATAAAATCTATTTTTAGATTCAAAACATTTCAAAAAAAACATTTTTAGATTGAAAATAACATTGTTAGTTGAGTTAAAAAAAGATTTTAACTAAAATCTTTTAATTTTAAAAAAAATAAAAAAGCTATATTATATAAGATCAGATGAAATGTTCCAAATATAGCACACTTATAAACTTTTCCAAATTAAAGATTTTAGTTTGCTAATACTTTTTTAAAATATTACACTATATTTTGTTTCAAATGTAAGAAGCTTTTAAATCAAAAACATTTAAACCAAAAGGATTTAGATTCATAAAAATTAAACAAAAGTGATTTTAGGGTGAAAAAGACACGGTTCGTTGAGTTCAAAATCAATATTATAATAAAAAAATACAACACATCTTTATTTTTGTTGCAAATCAAAGATTTTTGTTTCTAATGAAAATCCTAATCCCGAAATCAAAGAGCGCTCCTACGCATAGTAGTATCTTCCTCCAAAAGCCAAACATTACCTAGAAATTCTAACCCGAAAATCTCAAAACAACAATGGTTGCCATTACAAAGCTCATCCCTTCAGAGGAACAAAGCCCCAAATCGATCTCATATCCAACCTAATGTACAATTCCTAAGTTAGAATATCTCAACCACAAAGAAGAGAAAAATGGAAGGATTTGGCTTTGGTATTTCTTTCACTACCCATTTCGGTCCATCTCATTTAGAAGGAGAAGAAAAAAGTAGGCATTTGATTGTCTTTTCAATTGGTGGTAAGGAAGATGGGAACTCTCCTTTATATCGGGGCGGAGGTCCATTTTCGTCTTTTCAGACGTCATGAATCGTCACTTGCTTCTGACGGAATGGCGGAGGTTCATTTCCAGCCTTCGGATGACATGAATCGACTCTTGATTCCAACAGGTAAGTTCTCTAACTTGTATCCTGAAACTCTCGTGAACCCTAACCCATTCTATATACTTCGTAGAGTGGAAAAATCGATTGATTTCCTCTGGAGATTGATAGATCCCTAAAAATGAATGAGGAAAGCTCATTCTACTGCTCTAAGAACAAAAAACTAAGTTTGAGAATAAATTCTCTTTCCATGGGATCAAGGTTGTAGACAGTAATTGAACTACATAAACGAGATGCTCAAATCAAAGTCTCGCTAGAGCGACGAATTGAGCCATCTTATGTACTTCCTACCCAGGATTCTTATAAGTGAAAAACTCTAAGAAATAAAAAATTTGTATTGCCTGAAAATTTGCTCCATGATTTTATATGAAGTACTCTTCGTTAATAAAACAATCGTTTGAGTGACTTCCTCCTTCTTCGTAGAGCAACAAGTATGACCATGGTCTTGAATAAACTAATCTTTGTTACCCTGATGTAAAACTCAATCACTAATCATAATCAAATATGGCTTATATGGTATGTTCTCTGCGTTCCTCTTCAATTGAACGGCTACCCATTAACTAGTGAAACACATGAGCATTCTTGCTCTGTAAGAAGTTTTCCCTTGTTGATATCATGTGTGGTCTACTCTTTTCTACAGGAAACAAGAAATCTTATAGTTTACGTTTATGCTGAGTTTTTTTGAATATGTAAACGCTAAAACTCAATCTTCTTATAACTAGTATGTATCTTGTATGGCTCTTGTATTTTTCAGAAAATTTCTACCTCACTTGGATATGAATTCCTTGCTATTGAACAAAATGAATATGTTTATGATTATTGTCCACATCTTATTTAACTATGGCAGTCTTTCTTGTATAGATAATCATGTTCATGAGAATAAAGTTTTTCATGGTTATTTTATACCTTTTTTAACACTTAGATGTTACTGCTATTTGAACCAATCTATGCAAAAGGTAAGCATGAATCTGCACACTTTGTTTTCTAAATGCTTTTCTAACTTCTTTGATCTTGATAACTTGTACCAAATCTCTATTATTACAGGGTATGTGTTGTATTTTTCTCCGCATGCCCTCAAGAGATAGCAATGCCAAAGAGCTAATCTACCAAATTAAATAACATAACCTATCATTCAACACAAAAAGGAGATCAATTCTTGTATTAGCCCAAAGAATATCATGCAACGTTGTGAACAACTGTCTCCTTTTTTTAGAGAGACATTAACCCATATCAGAATAACTTATCTGTTGAAAAACTGGAGTATAATACTAATTATAAACTCTTAGTCTATGGTCAACAACCCATCTCACATATTATTTATATCATACACCCCCATGCTACACCAAAAATAAAATATAATCAATGTGAGTTTTGATTGCATTTGTACCTGAAAAGTTATCTCAAGAACACCAAAAAACACTACGGAAATTTTCCATCAACATTTCCAACATGCTAATTAAATCTCGCCTTTGTGATGATGACTTGTGTTATCCCTCTAAACCTAACAACCATTCTAAATCCAACACTCCTAAACCCAACAATATCTCAAACAAATATCTTCATGTATGCTTGGATTCATATCCTTTCTTTACAACCATCATTATTGATTAAAAAAAAATCTACTCCAAAATAAGTGCATCTAGTTTTGGTAAGTTATGAGTTTATTGTACGGGTCAACCAAACCGTATACAAAATAACACAAAACAAGATACTAAATACCTTCGTAAGAAGGAAGAAAGTGAGAAAGAATGCAATCAATCTAGGGTAGTCATTTCAAGAGAGAATATACGACGTACAATCAAACAACACGGAACTATTGCAAAATAATTGTTGAGAATTTTGGTAAAAAAGAGATGTGGTAAGCCATGATAAACCAACAATAATGAAAGACAGTAAGAGAAAAAAAAACACAAAAGAAACGTTACAAACAATAGGTAGATGGTTCAGAATAATAGTAAGATGGTTATGATAAAAATTTATCAATGTCGTAAGAGGGAACTTAATCACGGCCATGAACAACCTCAATGCCCAAAAAGATCAAATGAAGAATTAAGACCTTTTTTGGGTAGTAAGACACCCACTAAGGAGAAAATTACACCGAACAAATAATAAGGTAGGAATGTGGGTCCAGTACCACCCACCACAAAACACAATGTATAAATGAGAATTGCCTTTTGGAATTGCAGAGGTATACAAAAAAAGTACTTTTGGATTGACATAAACCTAACATATAAAAACGAACATATTCAGATGATCATTTTGGTTGAAACTAAGACAAGCATAAAACGGATCACACCTCATGGAAAATGCAAGAGTTGATAATATATTCTTCATCCCGACCAGTGGACTTTCCGGGGGATTAATATATGCATGCAATAAATATTTCGAAAAATGCAGAATGTCGGCTCAACATCACATATAATTTCTCCCCCTTTGTCTTTCAACAAGGGAGAAAAATAATTAATTACGGGAGTTAATTTGTTACAAACCCACAATTCAAAAACATAGTTTTAAAAACATTCCACAAACGCAGTTCAAGGCCTTGAAATAAAAAGCAAAGAAAATTTGAAGCGCGTGTCAAGGCCTTGACATCCAGTTTCAAGGCCTTGAAATCAATTTCAAGGCTTTGAAATCTACTTCTGGTACCACTTGGAATTCCGATGCCCTCTTCCTTGGATATCATCATAGCATTTTTACTCCATCTAGTATGGGCTTCGTCCAAGGTTCTCATCTTCTTGTACTTATCCACCCTACGTTCGTCCACATCATTCCTATATTTCTTCACCACGCCAAACTCTTCAACAGTCAGAATACCGGGCTTCTCAAAAGGTGGTTGAGGAATAGGATGTTTCTTTCCAGTTTTGTAGCACTGAAGCAACACATATGAAGCTTTTTCCCTTGTTTGCTTCGCATCATCATCATTCAGAGGCATTATGCTTCCTGCATCTGTGTAGGTAAGAGGATTCAGATAAAACATCTGATTTACCTTTGAGTGCATTATTGCTAGAAGATCCTGAGAAGCATCCAGTCGGTCAATGATCTCAAACCTAAAATCAGCCATATCTCTGCGCAAGGTTTTCAAACCAAATTCCAAAGCATCCAATCTTTGAGACGCAGAAGACGAGCTTGTAATCCCTATCCTTCAAAGTCCATTCTCCTGTTAAAGTCTTTTCAATACCTAGACTTTCAAAAGAATCTTCATCTATTTTTTCAGAAGCCACTTGTGTGTCCTCATTCGCAGTGTCGAATGAGAGATACTTGAAAATTTTTGGGAGGAGATTAGCATAGGGAAGGGGATTTTTGCTAGTGTAATTAATAGTGTGTAACATATGGTTTAGAAAAAAGTTTAGGAGATCAACATCTAACCCATTTAGCACCTGATACAACAACTCAAAGATTTAGGCAGTCAACAAATCTCTAAATTTGGATTTGGGTATTACGCATCTCACAAGCACAGTAAACACTATTCTTGCTTCAAGGATGAAAGAATGGGATGGATGATGGGATGAGGAGTTTGGAAGAAGAAATTGTTCTTTGGCCAACTAGACACTTTTGGCTCTTGGAGGGTGATCATAGAAGGTAGAGGTAGTAAGCCCTAAAATCTGAACAAACATTGAAGAGTTAAGAGAGATCGACTTACCTTTTACAATTGATTCTAGGGTTAGCTCCCCCTTTCTTTTCCGGCGGTGAGGTTCACGAAAAATAATCGTGTAAGCCTTGTGAACCCTATATCTCCTGGATTCTAAATCTTCCAAATTGAGCATCCTCTGAGCAGTGTAATGCATGGCAAGTTGAGAGATAGAAGAAACTCTTGATCGACCGACTCGCACATGTAGAGTGGCCGGTTGTTGAACCCATCGAGCCAGGTTTCCGATGCTTTATGATTCCTGAACCAGTTCGTGTGCATTCCCGTTGAGCACAAATGGTGATATTTGTTAGAGGGGATGGTGTAGCAGAATCCAATGATATGTGAACCACTTCTTTTGTTAATGGCCCAGGGGTGGAGTTTCTGGACCTCTTTGTTATTGGGGATGAAGCATCATGGTTTGATGGTCTTTTGGGAGCCATGGGGGAATGTTTGTGAGAGAGAGAGTTTTTGAAATTTGAAAGAGTAAAGCACAAATGGGTACTGTAAAGCGTTGAAGGAAGGAAAAAAGATAAGTGGAAGGGATGATTAATTTTAAAGGAGCATGCAAATCAATTTAAGACATATCAAGATCTTAAGAGAATCAAGACCTTGTATTGCATTTCAAGGCCTTGAAATGAAAAAGTGGACTACATTATAAGAAGAAATTAAAACGATTTAATCTCCCTAAAATAATGCTTCCTTGTTAAACATACCAAACTCTAATCTAATAAAATTGAATCGATCTTCAAGTAGAGTCTTACTGAATATATCTGCAATCTGCAAGTTAGTCGAAATAAAAGATATCGATACGTCACCCTTTTCAATATAATCACGTATGAAGTGATATCTCACGTCGATATACTTTGTTCTTGAATGCTGCATAGAATTTTAAGTAATCGAAATAGCACTAGTATTATCATATCATAGAATCCCAAGAATAGAGCTCCTTGAAATCTTGTTCGAGTCTTGGGAGATGTTCAAGGACCTTCTACTTGATTGTCATCATCATGGAGTCTCAAGAATAGAGCTCCTTGAAATCTACTACACGGGATTGGATGACGAATCACAATTCCGCCTTCAATCACTTTCCGGAGAAACCTTCATGGATAAACTAGGTGACGATGCATGGAATTTCATTGAAAGAAAAGCATTGGTGCAAGATAAATATTCCCAAAGGAGGAATGACGATCGACTCCGACAACCCGGAGTCCATGAGGTAAGTCTTACTACCAAATTATCTGCTAAAATTGATAATCTTAAATATCAAATGAAAGAAGTGCAGAAAAATCAAGCTCCGGCACAAGCCAATTTTCTCCTAAAGAGCGAGATGTGAATTTCACGGGACAAGGAAATCACCAAGCAAATCAGCAAGGAAATTACTAGGGAATAACTATCGAGGGAACCAAAACAACAATTATAATAACAAGAATTTTGGAAGAGGAGGAGGATGGCGTCCCGATCATAGTCATTTGGGATTTTCATACTCAAATCCAGATGGCGCATTGAATCTGCCTGCATCCTCTAGCAATGCTCCTCCCGCGAGAACTCAAAATCCCTCACCGGGATTCAACCAACCTCCGAAGGATGCAACGCAAAAGCTGCTGGAAAGTTTATTAGGAGAGATGAAAGAAATGAAAGAAATGAAAGAAATGAAAGAAGGGCTGAATCCTCTCTCTAAAGCTCACAAAACCTTGGAGAATCAAGTTTTTAATTATACAAGAGAAGTTCCGAGAGATCAAGGGAGACTTCTCGGAAGAACGGAAAACAATCCAAAAGGGAAAATAAATGCTATCACCACAAGAAGCGGAATCCAAACCAATGATCCATTAGCGAAGAATGTGGATAAGGGAAAGCACCGATGATCGAGAAGTAACCGGAGTCAAGTAACAAGGAGAAAGAGAAAGCACCGGTCTATGTACCTCCTCAAGCATACAAACCACCTCTACCTTTCCCGAAATCTCGCGCTATAGAGCGCATCGACAAACACTTCGGTAAGGTCATTGATCTCATGAGCAAACTACATATTAATATGCATGTTATGGATGCGATTGTAGGAATGCCAGCATAGGGAAAGTTCTTGAAGGAAATCCTTTCCAACAAAAGGAAGCTAGAAGATGTTTGAGTAGTAAGGATGACCAAAAGGTCTTCTAAACTCATCCAAAGAATGAAAGAAGAGATGCCGCCAAAGCTAAGGGATCCCGGATCTTTTTGCGTCCCCATTGGCATCGGAAGAGTGACGTACGAGGCTCTATGTGATCTTGGAGCAAGCGTAATCATAATACCCTTAACATTGTGTGAGAAAGCTGGACTTGGAGCACCAAAATCCGTCAAGATGATGCTATACATGGCGGATAGGTCCATCATACACCCCGTGGGAAATCTAGAAGACATTCCCGTCTTGCTAGGTAAGTTTTACATTCCCATTGATTTCGTTGTTGTAGACATTCCTGCAGATTTTCCCGTTCCAATCATACTTAGAAGACCTGTTCTTGCAACTTTGGGTTGCATGGTGGATTGCAAGAATGCAATACTCTCCTTAAACATTGGAGAAGAACATATAGAGTTCCAGCTGGCTTCAATGATCAAAGGACCAACTATGGGAGAAGACATTTTCAACACCTACGATGAAGAGGAATCAAGGGAAGAGGTAAGCTATATCATACTCAAAGATCCACTTGAAAAGGTTATTACCTTGTGCATTGTAGATGAAGGGGAAGAGGAGGATTGTAACATTGAAATCCGAGCACTAAGAACCTTGGAGGAAGATCCCAAAGCAGAGTTTGAAGTTTTAGAAGAAGCCATGGAAAAAGCTAGAAAAATCGACCCTCTACAGGAAAATCGGTCGATTTTCTTGGATAAAAAACTTTAATTCAACCGATTTTTTCCAAGAAGATCGACAAAAAAATCGACCCCCCATAAAAATCGGTCGTTTTTCTTGATACTTCTGCAACTTCTCCGGAATTGATTGCAAGCTTTCTTGGATGCAATAACACACATCCCTCGACTTTAGAGGCTCCCCCAATCACCTTGCTAGGTTAGAACGCATCAACCAAGGATCCTCCAACCTTGGAATTGAAACCTCTTCCGTTACACCTAAGGTACGCATTTCTAGGACCAAACTCTACATATCCGGTCATTGTTAGCGCTAATTTAATAGAAAATGAACTCAATTGACTAATACATGAGCTAAAACTACACAAGAAAGCTTTAGGTTATACTATTGATGATCTTGTTGGCATTAAACATTCTTTATGCATGCATAAGATTTTGATGGAAGATAATCATAAGCTTTATCGAGAACCTTAAACACAGTTAAATCAAATCATGAAAGAGGTTGTGAAGAAGGAAATTCTTAAACTTCTTGATGCAGGAATTATCTTTCCGATTTCTGATAGTAAATGGGTGAGCCCCGTTCATGTAGTTCCGAAGAAAGGAGGAATGACCGTTGTAACTAACAAAAACAACGAATTCATTCCTACAAGAACAGTGACGGGATGGATGATGTGTATTGATTATCGGAAGCTGAATGTTGCAATGAGGAAGGATCACTTCCCTCTTCCTTTCATCGATCAAATGCTTTAAAAGTTAGCACAACACTCTCACTTTTGCTATTTGGATGGATATAGCGGTTTCTTCGAGATTCCAATCCATCCCGACGATCAAGAGAAGACTACATTTACGTGCCCTTAGGGTACGTTCGCTTATAGAAGGATGCTAATCAGACTTTGCAATGCACCGGCCACCTTCCAAAGATGCATGATGACCATCTTTTCCCAATACATAGAGAACATCATGGTGGTTTTTATGGATGATTTTTCAGTTTATGGTTCCTCTTTTGATGATTGTCTAGCTAGCCTTTCATTAGTTTTGCAAAGATTTGAAGACACTAACCTTGTCTTGAATTGGGAGAAGTGTCACTTTATGGTTAGCAAAGGCATTGTTTGAGGTCATATGGTTTTCAGCCACGGATTTGAAGGTGATAGGGCAAAGATCGACACCATTGAAAGACTATCTCCGCCAACTTTGGTGAAAGGAGTAAGGAGTTTCCTTGGTCACACAGGTTTTATAGGAGATTTATTAAAGACTTTTCTAAGATTTCTAAACCATTGACTAACCTACTAATGAAAGACGTGGTTTTTGAGTTTTCAAAGGATTATCTATATGCTTTTTACAAGATAAAAGAAGCCTTGATCTCCGCTCCTATCATTCAACCGCCGGATCGGAACCTTCCCTTTGAGATCATGTGTGATGCTAGCGATGTAGCCGTAGGAACCGTGATTGGACAAAAGAAGGATGAACACACTTATGCCAAATATTACACTAGCAAGACGCTAGATGAAGCTCAACTAAACTACGCTACGACGGAAAAGGAGTTGTTGGCGGTGGTCTATGCTTTCGAGAAGTATCGTTCTTACCTTGTGGAAGCGAAAGTGATCATTTACACCAACTACGCAACAATCCACTACTTGCTAATAAAGAAAGATGCAAAACCACAACTTATTATATGGTTCCTCCTTCTACAAGATTTTGACTTAGAGATCCGTGATAAGAAAGGACCCGAGAACTCAGTGGCGGACCATCTAAGCCGACTTCTCCATCTCACAAGCAAGGATGAGGATCTACCTATAGACGAATCCTTTCCGGATGAGCAGCTGCACAAAATAGAGGAATGCCTTCATCAAATCGCAAGAGTTAACAAACCTTGGTATGCTAATTTTGTAAATATTATGGTTTATCAAAAAATACCTCCAGGATTATCATATGCCCAAAGGAAGAAGTTCTTTAAGGATGTAAAGCAATATTATTGGAACGAACCTCTTCTCTTCAAGAGAGGTCCGAACGGAATGATTAGAAGATGCATTCTGGAAGTTGAAGTGGAAAACGTTATCCGTCATTGTCATTCACTACCTTGTGGCGGACATGCTAGTTCACACAAAACGAGCGCTCAGGTACTCCAATCTGGTTTCTTTTGGCCTACTCTATTTAAAGATGTGCAAAACTTTATTGTTACTTACAATGCTTGTCAAAGAACATGAAACATATCAAGAAGGAACGAAATGCCTCTTAATAACATTCAAGAGATTGAGATCTTTGACGTATGGGGAATGGACTTTGTGGGACCATTCCCATCTTCTTGTGGAAACTAATACATACTTCTAGTTGTGGATTACGTTTCAAGATGGGTTGAAGCGATCGCTTCTCCCACTAATGATGCTATGGTGGTAGTGAAGTTCTTTAGTAGAACGATCTTCCCAAGATTTGGGATGCCCCAAACCATCATTAGTGACGGAGGAACGTACTTCACCGCCCGTAAGTTTGAAACTCTATTGTCTAAGTATGAGGTAACCCACAAGATTTCCACTCCTTACCATCCTCAAACAAGTGGGAAGTAGAGATCTCGAATAGAGAAATCAAGAGTATTTTAGAGAAAACCGTCTCTAGAATGAGAAAGGATTGGTCGATGAATCTAGATGATGCCCTTTGGGCATATAGGACAGATTTCAAGACTCTCATAGGCATGACACCTTACAACCTTGTATATGGGAAGTCTTGTCATCTTCCGGTAGAGTTAGAACACAAGGCATATTGGGCAATCAAATGGCTCAACTTCGATTTAAAGGAGGCTAGAGAGAAACGCCTCTTGGACATCAATGAGCTAGAAGAGATCCATTTAAACGCCTATGATAATGCACGGATCTATAAAGAAAGAACAAAGAGGTGGCACAACAAGCACATCATTCCGAAGGAGTTGAAAGAAGGAGATCTCATCCTTCTTTTCAACTCTAGACTCCGGCTATTTCTAGGTAAGCTTAAATCTCGTTAGTTTGGACCTTTTATAATCAAACAAGTCTTTCCCCATGGTGTTGTCAAAGTATGGGGTGAGAAAACCGGAAGTTTCAAGGTCAACGGTCATCGTTTGAAGAAGTATATGTCGGAAATGCCGGTTGAGGGCATTGCTTCTATCCTTCTCATGTAATCATAGAGGGAGACAGGTCCAGCTAGCGACCTTAAACCAAGCGCTTCTTGAGAGGAAAACCAAGATATTTCTATGTCATTTTTCCCTTTTCTTTTAGATTAGAATAGTTTTGTTTTCTTTTTTTTTCGTTGGTACGCTCCGGGTTTTTCTTGTGTCGTTGATGGCAGAAACTAGGTACTCTCTCAAGGAATAATGTAAGATCAAAATCTTGATAGAAAAAGATTGAAGAAGTAGAAAAAAGAATGAATGAATGAAGGAAGAATAAGGACAAAAATCGGACAAACAAGGAAAATCGATTGATTTGCATAAGGATAATTCAATTAATTATACCGATTTACACCAAGTCGTAGCTGAAATCAGAAAAGAAATCTGTTCAAGGGAAAAATCGGTCGATTTTCCTTTGACAGTGAACGGATAGGAAGAAAATCGGACCGATAAAAAAATCAACCCAAGAAATCGGTTGATTTTCTTCACAAAACTCAAAAAGTATAAAACGATCACTTCTTCGTCTTCTCCACAACTCCAACTCATTTCTTCTTCTCTCCCATGACAAGGAACTCCGACAATCGCCCTCACCACCTCAAATCTTCATTCTCTAACCGTTTTCGCTCGTTCTTGAGCCAAAACCGAAGCTCTCAACGAGATAAAGAAGATTCAAGCAACAAACAGCACAACAAATCGACGAATCATCGGATTTTCAGGGTTTTCGCTCCAAACCCTAACGGAATTACTTTGCTTAGATTCGTGTTTTTGGAGAGTTGTATTGTTGTAATTGTTGTACTGAATAGCTTAGGACTTGTCTGAGGAAGGTTGTGGAAGTTTTTGCTTTAGGAAAACCTTACAAAATCGATCGATTTGTTACAAAAGTGAGAAATTGACCCAGAAAAATCGACCGATTTAGCTCAAGAACAACCCGATTTTCTTCAACTGAGATGGATACTTTGCGTAAATCAACCCATTATTTGATCCCAAGGAGGGGATCTTCTTCCCAACCCTCTCAACCTCCTCCAGCACCACCAGCAAGGGTCCCGACTATCCAAGAGAAACACAAACGGCGGTATGATCGTCTTCTTACTCGTCCTATCATCCCTCCTCGCTTTATTGTTCTTGATGAATTAGATGAGCTGCATATTAGAGAGAACATTGATAGCATGAATTATAGTCTATATTTTAGGGTTTGTTTGGACGTTTTATCTTCAATAATCTGCATGTTTGTATGTATTATATGTAATTATATTACCATTTCATCTACCTTTGCGGGAATCGAGGTCTACACCTGGTTTTGTTGTAATCGTAGGTAAAATGGCACGTTTTGCATCAAAAAGGAGCAAAAGGAGCTATGGAGTCATTGGAGCTACATTCAGGAACATAAGGAACCATCCAGGAAGCATAGCCATAGATTCAAGATTTACTTTGGACCAGATTTGAGAGATTTCACATTCAGGTGTGACTCACCTCGGTTGACCACAGATTCACCTCCACCGAGGTGATCCAGAGAAGTCGACTCGACCGAGGCGAACACCTGGGACGCGGCGGGAATATTTTATTCTTGGCTGAGATCTTTTTATCTTTGGAAAGAGATCTTATATTTTGGGCTTGGCTCCTGGAAGGAAGAAGATATACTAGATCATATATTTTACCTATTTTTATGGGAAGAGATCTTTCTAAGATATCTTATCTTTGGACAGTAATTTTCCTATAAAAAGGGTTGGATTTCCCACAAATCCACATCATGCTATACCACCGATCAGGGTTTATACACCGCTGCAGCCATACTCCAGTTTGGAGATTGAAGAACCTTTTTGAAGGTTGAAGAAGGAAGATTGTAGCTTTTATAGCTTTTGAAGAGTTTTTGTAAGATTATCTTAGATTCCCTTCCTTGTTGTCTTGCCTTGTTGGATTTTTATCCAAGGAACGCTTTGTTGTGATATTTGATTCAGTTATTGAAGTCTTTTCATTAAATTCTTCTTGTTCAAATATTCACCTTCTTCCCATATATTTGATTATTGCTTTCATGATGATGAGTAGCTAATTTCTTTGTGTGATTCTAGGATGATTGGCTGAAGGTTGTGGGAAAAACAATGATAGAATAATCTTTAATTCCAGTAGGACCCTGAAAGTTCGAGTCTTTACCTTAACCCTAAGCATCTCGCTTAGTCGATGAACATCTCGGCCGGGGTGGAATTCTTCTGACCGAGGTGACTTATCTGCTCCGAAACTGAGAGTTAAGTGTTAGAGTTTGCCAAATCCTATTCTTATTACACCTTTCCTGATTCAATGCAAGCTTAGGATGAGACTTACCCGGTAATTCCTTAGTTTGTGTACCTAAGATCATAAGTGTAGGTAATAAAGGTTTATCCTTTATTGGGGTTTGAGTGTGCTTCCATCCCATCTTTGTGAGTTAGCCTGAGACTTACCCGGTAAAGGTTAATTCTATTCCCTTAGATGGTGTGTTAGTTTGAAGTTATAGTTCTTTATCTTAATTCCTTGAGACTTACCCGGTAATAGGAGTTACGGTTTAGGATTAGTGAGTAGTGAGACTTACCCGGTGATCTATTCCACTTGAGTAACACCTTCCCTATGCAAAAACCTCAGCTTTGTCCGCTTATCTTTAGATCTTGAGTTGGAACCACAACTAGATGCTTTAATCCCTAGAATTGCATATTTCCTTTATTGACTTCTATATCATCTTTGATTGTTTTAATTGCTTTGTGGTTAGTAATTACTAAAGCTTACCGTAATTGGACTTTGTTTCACTAAGTCCCTGTGATCGACCCCTGGAATTCCTTGCTTTTACTACGATTGACCCGTACACTGCGGGTTCGCATCCTTGTTTTAAGCTTACGTCTAGGGTTATAAATTTAAAGCTTGCACACACCGTTTGGAGCGAACAAACATTGACTGGAAGATAGAACATACTAGATTAACGGAATTTGTTAAGATTAGGGAGGATGCATATAAAGAAGTTACCTTAGAATTCTTAAGTTCCTTTAAGCATGACCCTAGGGAGCGGAATGTGACTTTCCGATTGTTGAACAAGAATTACTCCTATACTATTGCTATGTTCGGCAACATGTTTGGATTCCCAGCCACATCCGCAAGTACCTTTCCTCATGGTGTGAGTGTTAGTGGATTTTGGGAAAGCATTTTGATAGGAAAGGAAGGAAAGGATAGATGGAGGCCCGAAAATTCAAAAGAAAAGAGTATGTATAACCTTTCCTTCAAGATCACTCACCGAATCCTTAACGAGTCGATGTTCGCAAGAACGGAGACTCCACAAAAGGTTAAGGCGGACGAGTTATACATCCTATATTGCATGACCACGGGGACGGTTCCCGACTTCGTCACTATGCTTGCCGAGTACTTAGGGAAGATAGCTAATAAATCCGGGGGAGATGTGTGTTCCGGAGGTCTTGTGACCCATGTGGCTAAGGCCTTGAGCGTTGACTACTCGTCTTGTACTCTAGCTGCGAAAGCACAACCTTTAGGACTTCGTCACCTTATTTCTAGAGGGATCATAGTCCCTAGAGGGCGAGGCACTCTCCATGTAGTCATGCCATGGACTAGAGTTCCGAGGGACATTGTTTGGAAGAGCGCATATACCATTAGGAACCGTCACTATTAAAGAGAGGGTTTTGACTTTTAAGTATTTCAGTAATGAGGAGGAGGTTGTTGAGGAGTATGAGGCCACATAGGGTTATGCTTGTGATGAGCATGTCGGGACTGAGGGGATATTAGAGATAGAGAGCGCTAGAGATACGGACGCCATGGATATCGATACCCATGGAGCAGGGCCGAGTAGAGCTCCAACAGATGACGACGAGGCAACAGAGGATGAGTTCATAGCTGGGGGGACCGAAGGGTTTCTTGGACAACACGAGGCGCCGGTGAGACCACCCCAACACTCGGTTTCACATGCATCTCCGCGTGGGAGCCGACGCATAGCAAATTATTCTGAGTTCTCTTCATAAGTAGGAGCATTGACGATGAGTATTCAGGGACTCCGTACAGATTATCAGAGTCTCTACACAGATTATCAGAGTCCGCACACTAATTATCAAAGTCTCCGTTCCGGTTATCGGGAGCTCCGTAAAGATTTTTGTGCTTTCCGTGACGAGGTACAAACTCGACATTCTTCCTATGACGGACATTGGGACGACCTCTACTATCATACCTTTGATATTATGATCCAACAACTCCGAGATTTCCACGTCCACCACCACCACCACCAAAGGAGTGATCCACTCGCCATTTTTACATTGTAAGTATTTTTCTGCATCATGTACTTGATTCTTCACATTGGGGACAATGTGAGTTTTAAGTATGGGTGGGGTACTTGTAATCCTTTCATATGTCACACGTTTCTTTATTTTGTATTGCACTTTCTATTTTGGTTTTGTAATAACTCTTGTCACAGACATTGCATTGCATTTCATCTATTTTCGAAAATCCAAAAAAAACGAAGAAAAAAACGGATATGATCTCAATGATGATAATTGTGTATGTGAATTGGCAAAAGAAGACTTGTATGTTGATATTTAATTATGGCATATGTGGACTTAGATACTTTATTCGAAATTGTGTATGATTTGTATGTTATTTGATGTTTTGATAAGATTGAGAAATAATGGTTGAAAACCGCTTAATAAGTTCTTATACATCATATTGGAATGATTAAGGCAATTTGTTTTTCTTTTCTTTCTTCTTCTTATCCACTTTAAAACCTCATATATATTATTTACCTTCCCTTTACCTTTTCAGGGAATTAGGAAGCATGCTAGTGTGAAGTGTAAAGTGTGAAGTTGATTTAAAAATGAAGTGTGTTAAAGTATAAAAAATAGGTTTGGGGACGTCAATCATGATGATGAGTAACTCGGCACCATTCACATAGACTAGTGTTTGTGTCTTGCCAAATTCGGATTGAGCGATATTCCTAACGAGTCATGGTATGTGCATTACGGTTTGAAGCACCTCGAGAAATTGAGGCTTGCTGATCTCCAAGGCTTCGGTTATTGTGTACCTTTGTCCATGTTCTCAAGTGAAAACAAAATTGAAAATATGAAGTGAAATTGCTTATTTTCGGTGGTTGTGAAGAAGTTCAAAATTGTGGAGTTTATTCCTTATTGCCGGATTTATCATCACATATCCTATACCTTCCCACCCTTTACACGTTTCTATGACCGCTTACATTGAAATACCTTGAGACCTTTATGCACATGTTTAAGGCTTTTATGGTTTAGAATTGTTTTCTTATGATTATCTCTACATCCTTTACCATGCACTTCATTTATATTCTTGGATAAAGTATTCTTGTCTTTTCATGTTATGATTCTATTGATATATATATTATCTTCCTATGCCTTGTAACATCATGTTGAGGGTGATCCATGATTAAGAAGCACATTCCAAAAAGAGTTTTGGCTTTTAAGCATCATAAAATCTATGAAATCTTATATGCTAGATTTGAACCTTGCTTAGGGACAAGCAAGAGGCAAGTATGAGATATTTTGATAACATGAATTATAAGCTATCATATTCATGCATATTGCGAGTATATCACCTCAGTTTTACATACATTTGATGAGAATCATGTACCTTTAAGTCTATATTCACATATAGTTCGAGAATAGAGGTCTACACGAGTTCTTGATTGATTTGTAGGTAAAATGGTGGAGTTTTGATGCGGAAATGGATCAATATCGGACTTAACACCGTCAAGGATCAGGAGGAAGTCTTAAAGATAGGAAAGATATGAGAAGAAACCACAAAAGAAGATAAAAAAACGGAACTAAAAGATAACACGCTCAGACGAAAAAAGTCGGATTAGTTAATGATAGAAATCGACCGATTTTCTTAGAAATAGACCGATTTCTATCTTGGATCGTCCGATTTCATGTAGGATTACTCAAAAGATAAAGTGTTGCAACCCTAGATTTTTTCTATAGATAGAGGACGTCTCTCCACATCCTAAATCATTCAATCACAAGTGTATACACTCAGAAAGTATTGAAGAAACCCTAGGAGAAATGAATTTGAAGATTGGCATTGAAGATCGAAGCAAGAAAGGAGTTCTTGAGAGGTTTTGTTAGTTTTTGATTATTTTGTCATTATAAACACAAGTTTGGACTCTGTTTTTAGTTTTTATTTGGTTTTCAGATGTGAACCTTTGTTCAAGGATTGTTTGTTTTTATTTCAAGATTCAAAATTTCTTTATTTTCTTGATTTAATCCTTTTCTTGATTTTCATAATGTGTGTTATTGGCTAAAATCCTTGTGATTCTAGGGTGATTGGTTGAAGATTGTGGTTAAGTTGATGATAGAATGAACCTCACGTTGAGATTGGACCCTGAGAATTGTGTTTTACCTTTCCAGAGAAGAAAAATCGGGTTGTTCTTCAGGAAAATCGGCCGATTTTTCATGAAGAACAGAACAATTTTCCTTCTGATGTACCTATCATGCTTTATCCTTAAACCAAAGTTAAAGATTGCTTAAAACCCTAGCCTTGTTGAACCTTTCTAACCTATATCCAAGCATGAGAAGAGACTTACCCGGTGATTCCTTTGCTTGGTTGCCAACGATGATGAGTTCTAGGTAATAAAGGATTCAAAACTCTCTATTAAAGTTAAGTGTGCCAAGTCTTTGCCTTTGTGAGTTAACTTGATTCCCTTAGGTCTAGTGTTTGGTTTGAGAATATAATCATTCTCTTAGATCTCTATCTTATCGAGACTCAACATCCTATATTTAGAGCCTTTGGGTTGGGATAAGTGGGTAGTGGAGACTTCACCGTACATTATCCTATCTTAGAAACATAGTACCTTGCAATCCCAACTCTGTCCATATATCTTTAGAAGTCTTGAATCGAAAACTACAATTGGATATCTTGATCTCTAGAATATCTCTTTCCCAATTATCGATTTTGATTTCAACAAATCCTTGAGATCGACCCAGGAGTATTTGCCGGTTTTACGATTGATCCGTACACTGCGAGTTCTCATATTGTTAAGGCTTTTGTTTTAGGTTATAAATTTAAAACTTATTTGCACACACACTTTCGAGCGAACATTAACCACACATTCATTGCCCTCTTACCAAAAAATGACAACCTATCAACAACCTCCCACTATAGACCAATAAGCCTATGTTCAACAGTCTATAAAATAATTGCCAAAATTCTAGCAAAGAAATTAAGTCTTATATTACCAAAAATGCTACATTCTTTTCAGAGTGACTTTACCAAAAAAGAGCAATTCATGATAATATCCTTATTGCTCAAAAAATCTTCCTAGGATTTAGAACAATTTAAGGAAAAGAAGGTTTTATGGTGATAAAACTAGATATGGAAAAGACCTATGATAAAGTAGAATGAAATTTTCTAAAGGCTGTCCTTGACAAATTTGGATTTTGTGAATAATTTAGGAATTGGATTTTTGAGTGTATCTCCACAGTCTTTTGCTCCATATTAATAAATGACTCCTCAAAAACAATATTCTCCCCACAAAGAGGACTCCATCAAGGAGATCCTCTATCTCCATTTCTGTTTAATTTGGGAGCGGAGATACTGGCTAGAAATATACAAAAAACTTGTAGTGAAAATCCAAAATCTATAGGATTCCCCATCACAAAAAATGGATTAACAATTCATTTTCTAGCCTTTGCGGACGACATGATAACTTTTTCAAAGGCAACAAAATCTTATCGGTCTTAACTGATTACTATATAATATTTGGTCAAGTGATAAACTACCACAAATTTGCTTTTTAAACTACCGCTAACGTTGATCCGAACAACAAAAGATGGATTCAAGCACACTTAGGCGTTACAACATCCACCAATTTAGAATTATATATTGGTTGCCGTATCATTAATGATAGAGTCAATTAGGACATCTTTAACTCTGTTATTCTAAAATCAAAACAACAAATTACAAAATGAAAAGCAACGTCTCTCTCACAAGAGGGAAGAACAACGTTAATAAAAGCAAATCTTAATGTCAAGCCAAGCTACCTAATGCAGACATTCATGCTTCCTAGGAGAATCCACAATGAACTTGAGTACTAGATTAAAAAAAAAATCTTCTTTTGAAACAAAGGACCAAATTTCCATCCACTTATCAATTGCGATAAACATTATAAACCGAGATCGCTTGGAGGAACTAGAATAAAAAAAAAAAGCAAAAAAAACATGAATAAAGCATCATAAATGAAATTATTATGGAAAGTAATGGTTGATCCGAACAATATCTGGGTTAAAACTGTGGAAGAAAGATATTTAAAATGGATCATGCCTCTACAAATTCAAATGTGGTAAAAACACATATTGACAATGGAAGAAACTAATTAAACTTAGATGATTGTTCTACACAAATATTATTAAATACTATTTGTAAAAATCCTACACAAATTCCACCAAGTATGCAGAGATTTGCACAACGATTCACAGTTTTCACGACTATTCACAATATGATATGCACAACTATAAAATACACATATCAATAACTATGAACAAGATCTATTAGATGACATGCCCAACATATACTACCATTGCACGACTCGGATTGAATACACTATTTGTAATCAACAAGCACGACTTATTATATAACCTAGCTCTAACATGCACGACTTAATAAGGATTTCTGATTACTCCACATGCACAATTGAGGTTATAAACTAGATCGGGTATTCCCGGATTTATATCATCATGAAATAATCAACATGCACATCATTAAACATACATATATACACAACCTACACAAATCTAAACAAACATATGAGTTGTGCATCACCATTAACAACTAATCGTGTCGTCTACTACACCGATAAACATATTAAACATATTAAACAACAAATTAATCGTGTCGTTTACCTTATTCTGATCGTTCAAAGGGCGATCGCGGAGTCACTGAATGAAGTCCTCCGTTTCTTTCGGAGGTGCTGACCCGCAACGAAGCAGAGATGACTAAGTGACATATAGAATATAGCAACAAATATATATATATATATATATATATATATATATATATATATATATAATTCATTTAGTTAAGGATAAACAACCTAAAATAATACCAACTATCAACATTCAACCCAAAATAATACCCACTTTAAAAATTATTAGTGATATAAACTATCAACGTATTTATCAAAAATTATATGTCTTTCTACTCCGGCAAAAATATTAACTCCGGCGATGATGTGGCAACCGAAATCTTACATCTCATCAAAAAATGGATTAATAATGTGATGTGGATTTTATTTTTTGAAATCAAGTTAATGACATAATTTTTTAAAAAAAATATAAATTAATTTTGCAATTATTATTTTTATATTATAATTAATTTAATTAGTTTTTTTATAAAGTTATTACAATTTTTTTTAAAAAACAAAAATTTTCTAAAGTATATATATTTTTTTAAAAAAAATCGTTTTCTTGCGATTTCTTTACACTTTTTTTCGGAATATTTTAATTTTGTACATATTATAGATAATTTTTAATGTAAACATATTTTAAAATTTTATTTTTTATTTAAGTTAGTTAAAAAATATATAAAAATAATAAAAAAAAACTTTCAAAAAAAGTGTTTACAAAATTGACAAGAAAAAGATTTTTTTAAAGTAAAAAAAAAAATTTACAAAATGTTTTTACGAAATTTATTTTATTTAAGAAATAAAATAATGTTACAAATTTTATTTTATAAATAATTACGAAATTTTTATTTTTTAGAAAAACTTAATTTATACTTTGTAATATATTAAATGTTATTAACTTGATTTAAAAAAATAAAATTCACGCCACATAATTATTTCTTGATGACATATAAGAGTCTGAAGTCACGTCATCACCGGAATTAGGATTTATGCCGAAAAAAATAAGTCATATTATCTTTGGTAAATACGTTGATAGTTTGTAACGCTCATACTAATTTTCGTAGTTGAAATTATTTGGGTTGAATGTTAATAGCTAGTATTATTTTGGATTGTTCTTCTTTAATTAATAATGTTATTTGACCAATTTTATTTTTACTGATATTATTTACTAAAGTAAAATAAAATTTCAAACTCAATTACAAAACAAAGTGAAGATTGAAAAGTGAAATGAAAATAATAATAAGAAACTTAGTTTTAAATAAATTTGCAAACGATTAAAATGCTGTGGGTATGAAGAGAAAATGTTCAAAATGAAAGGGTAACTTAGGAAAATAAAATTATACAAAACCAAATGAAAAGTAACTACATACGTACGTACGTGGCTATGACATATGTCTGTTGAGTGCTGATTTTTGATTGTTGTAGATTGTGCAGTAGGGGTTGAGTCATCGACCGTTGGGTTATATAAATAGTAAATATATGATAGATGCACACGTGTGAGCAATAAATGCCACCTTTACAAATGCTGTAAGTAGGGGTAGGTGGGTGAGAAACTGAGAATAGGGTTGTTGTTCAAATCGAATCTAATAGAGTGTCATCAATCAATCAATTTATTCACAACACCTCATATACTATGTCACCCCATACTCCTCTCTAACTACCACACCTATCACCAAAAATCTACCCAAGTGTTTCTAGACATGAACTCAAAGTCTATGCTTAAATTTAACTTAGGACTAGAGCTGTCAAACTGGCGGGTCGGGTTTGGGTCGGGTTATAACAAGTTCGAGTTGGAATTGGGTCGGGTAGAAAGTAGGATTGGTTTTTAAACGGTTTGTTTCGGGCCGGGTACCAAATGTTCGGGTTAAAACGTGTTATTGGGTAACATCGGTTCTTTTCGTGGTATCAAACGGGGTTGGCGGGTCGAGTTTGGGTCGGGTCAAACGGGTCGGCGGGTCGAGTTTGGGTTGGAATCGGGTCGGGTATAAATAAGTTTGTTTTTGTTAGCGGGTTGTTTCAGATCGGGTCAATTTGGGTGGGGTACTAGTTGTTCGGATTGGAACGGGTTATCGGGTAGACTTGGTTCTTGGGCCATAACAAATCGGTTTAGTTGGTTCTTTGGTCACTTCGGGCCGGATTATTTTTGTTTTTTAATATTTCGAGAGGTGCCAATTAAGGCGGGTCAAGTTCGGTTGGGTCAAAGATGATATGATTTCCTAACATCTTGAGAGGTCAACACACTTTTATTTGTGAAATGTAGGAAAAGGGTGATGATGTGGCACGAAGAAGGAGCATGACATCATTGAAGATCAAGAGAGGAGCCAAAAGATATGAGAAAAAATCACAAGGGAATATATAAGTTGTAACTAAAAGATATCACACGATATGAGAGAAAAATCGGATGAATACTTATAGAGATCGGTCGATTTTCTTCACAAATGACTCGATTTTTATCATGTATAATCTGATTGGTTATAGGATTGATCATAAGATCACATCTCATACACTAACAAAGGAGGACGTCTCACCACCTCCAAAGGCATCCAATTTCATCCAAGACTACTGAGTCATAGGATCAAGAGCATTGAGGAAAGCATTCGAAGAGGAAGATCGAAGAAAGTTTGGAAGTTCTAGTCCAAGAATAAAGTTCTTGGAAGCTTTGTGAGTTTGATTCTATATTCTGTCACTGTGAACATGTTTTGGAGTTTGTTATTGAGTTTGAAAGATTAAAACATTGTTCTTACGTTTTTGGTTTGGTTTTAATGCAAGATTCAAAGTTTTCTCATCATTAACCACCAAAAAAAAAAAGTTTTCTCATCATTAACCACCAAAAAAAAAAGTTTTCTCATCATTCTTCCCTTTCTTGATTCAATATCTCTTTTGATTTTGATAATGTGTGTTCTTGACTAAAACCCTTGTGATTCTAGGGTGATTGGTTGAAGATTGTAGTTAAGATGATGATGGAATGACCTTCACGAACAGATTGGACCCTAAGAGTTGAGTTTAACCTTAATAGAAGCGAAAACCGAGGTGTTCATTGAGCACATCGGACGATCTCTAGGATGAACAACCCGATTTTCCCCTCTGTCATACCTATCTTCCTTATCCTTTATCTTTGGTTAAAGATTGCTTAAACCCTAGCCTTGTTGAACCTTTCTAACCTATATCCGAGTGTGGGAAGAGACTTACCCGGTGATTCCCGTCCTTGGTTGCCAACGATTACAAGTTCTAGGTAATAGAGGATTCAAACCCCTCTATTAAGGTTGAGTGTGCCATAACCCTTACCTTTGTGAACTAATCTGATCCCCTTGGGTTTGTCTTTGGTTTTGAAAATATTATCCTTATCTTAGATCCTCTATCTTATCGAGACTCAACATCCTTTATTTAGAGCCTTTGGGTTTGGACATGGGTGGTGGAGACTTCACCGTACATCATACTGCTTTCGAACACATACCTTAGCAATCCCAGCTCTTTCCATATAATCTTTAGAAGTCTTGAATCGAAAGCCACAATCGGATTCCTTGATCCTTAGAGTCCGTTTTCCAAATCTTTACACAAAAACAAAGTCTTTGTCTGTTCTTGTCAATAGTTGCAGCTTTCTTTGTTGGATTTGTTATTGTGATTTTGATTTCACCAAATCCCTGTGTTCGACCTTGGAATTCTTGCTTTTATTACAATCGATCCGTACACTATGGGTTCGCTTAAATTGCATTTTTTCTCTTTGTATAAATATTAAAGCTTGCATACACCCTTTGGGGCGAACATGTTTTTGGCACCGTTGCCGGGGATTTGGCTTAGACCACCTGCCGAGAGTAGGAATCGACTCAGTCCGCGGAAGATTAAGATGGCACAAGTCTTTCTGAAGGACTGACCTATCAATAAATAGGCTTTTTTCACATCTAACTTGGAAGCTCCTTGCTTTTACTATTAATTGCTTTTCTTGAAGTGTTCTTACAGCATCTTGTTGTAGGTTTATGCGTGAGACTCAAGCGAGTAAAGAAATCGTACCCTACAATCCCGAACCTGAAAAGACCTACAAAAGGAGATTGAAAGAAGCAAAAAGAATGGCCGCTGCAAATAATAAAGGAGAAGTTAACCTTAGAGCTGAATTTGATGAAGCTCTTGATCGAGTAAGGGAGCGAGATGAAGCTCTCGTTCGGCTAAGGAATGAAGGAATATCTAAGGAAGATCAGCATCAAGCCGACATGGCCGAGATGAGAGAAGTTATTCGATTACTAAAGGAGCAAATGGAAGAGAATGCTAGAGCTGCAAAAAATCCGCCAGCACCTCTCATTATACCACCAATTTCACCTCTTCCAAAGGTTGAGATAAAAGATCCACCGATTGGAATACGCAAACGTTGGGTGAAAGAATGGATCCCGTTCAACAAACACGCCGTCCGGGTGTGATGATCGATCCAACGGAGCAGAATATTGGATTTTTGCCCTAAGTTATCACTATGATCCGCCAAAGCTAATGTGGAGGATTGGAGAGGGAATCTCCGCATCAACACTTGCATAATTATGAAATTCTCATGGAGAATATGAAGCTTACAGGAGCAGCTAACAATAACTATAAATTGCGACAGTTTTATTTTTCTTTGAAGGATAGGGCGCTTGCTTGGTGTAATTCACTCCCAACCGGAAGAGTGAATGATAACACGATTTATGACTTAGGTTTAGGTAATCATTTAGATAGATTTTTCACTCATTCATGCATGGTTTAGCACTAGTTCACGACGTTTGCACTCAATTCACGTATTTTGTCGAGATAGACGTCTACACGGACTTTTTCATTGCTTTTTAGGCATTTTGGGAGATTTAGGAGCTTAACCAATACATTCGAGGATCGTTCCTCGAGATGACACACCTTCGGACTCATTGGGATGCAAGTTAGGAGCTAAGGAGGACACTTGGAACCATGTTGGTACAAGCCATGCACCAAATCATGACTCAACGATCCAAAGTAAGCTGAGGCACCAAAACCACGGTCACTGGCACTTCCACGGGCGTGGAACACGACCGTGGTTTTTGCCAGACGGTTGTGACAACTGTGCCACGATCTCATGGCCGACTCTTGCAAAGTTGTGGTATAAAAGTGGTCTTGCAAGGCTGAGAGAGGGCATCTTCTATCTTCCATTAATCCAATCACATACATTCTCACACCATTTCTCTCCCATACTCTCAACAAGAAGATTCTCTCAATTGGAAGTTGGAGGAGAACCACCATTGGAGGAGAAGAAAAGCTCCATTGAAGAAGAAGAGAAGAAGACACCATTGTTAGTCTTTGATAGGTTTTGTAGTGAACATTATCGGAATCGTTTTCTAAGGTTGTAAGAATCGATTAGACCTTCTTTTGAAGGGTTGTGAGTCTTTCTAATCTCATTTTCAGCTTGGTTTTACTTGTTTCATTTGTTCATCTCTTTCTCTTCATTATCTTGCAAATGGAAGCCATGATTTTATATTTGATGATTTCGATTGTGGTGATGAATGTTGTAGGCTAAATAGATGCGATTCTAGGGTAAGGAAAGGATGGTTATGGGTGGACTATGATAGGATGGACTTAGATTTGCCTTTGGATGATTCATTTACTTAAACAGAGCCACTGTGGGAGTCCACGGTTTGTTCTTGCCAGTCCACGACCGTGGAAATGGTAGAACAGCTCGTGGTTTGCCTGATTCGTTTGATTTGATGAGTCTAAGTTCTAGAATGTTAGAATGTTGAAATCCTAGTGTTTGTTGAGTTAAATCTATCCTAGGGTGACCTAGTGTTAGCAACTAAGTGTTTAGAAGAGACCTACCCGGTGATTCTTGCTCTTAGACATCAAAGATGGCAAACTCTAGGTAGTAGTGAGCCTCGCAAGCCGCTATTGGACTGAGTGTGCTAGGATAGGTGTTTAGGACTTGCCTTTCCGAGACTTACCCGGTAAAGAGAGGTTGGATCCCTAGAATTCCATCCGGTTTGTGTAGAATTCCTATCCTTAGGCTCTTTGAGACTTACCCGGTGATGAGACCTTAGGAACGGACTAGTGGACCATAAGACCTACCCGGTGATTGATCCCAAATCTAGAAACACTCACTCCCAACATATTATAGTTGATCCAATGAATGATTAGATAGCTTGAGTCCAATGCCATAACCGGAATTTTCAACCCCTAGAATCCGCTTTTCTCTTTGATCTCATATCTCGTGCTTAACTTGTTTGTTTGTGTCGATTTGTTAGCTTAGTTGATTGTTTATTTTGCATGATCTTTGATTGATCACCTAAAAACCAAACCAAAAACATTGAGATTTTCATTTCTTTATTTCTTTCTCTTTTCTTAACCTAGATCTTCACTAAACTTAGTCACTAATCGATTCAATCTCACCTCAGTCTTTGTGTTCGACCTCGGAATACTATCCCTACTACAAACGTCCCGTACACTGCGGGTTCGCTAGGAGTTAGGAGAAATATAACGAGTTATAAATTTAAGGCTTATTGCGTGCACACGTTCTTAGCGTAACAAGTTTTTGGCGCCGTTGCCGGGGACTAGGTTAAGATTGAGTCGTTGTTTGTGATTGTTTATAGTGTAGGTCTTTCTTGTTGCTTTTGATCTCTTTTTGGTTTGTGTCTTTGCTTTTCAGGACATCTCTCACTCTTTAGGTGTATGCGAAGATCTCGTGGCAAGGATTTAGCTCCATTCGATCCCGAACCGGAGAAAACCCTTAGAACTAGATCCAAGAGCATTAAAAGGGGAAAAGAGATGGCCGGAAGAGATCTCCAAGCTGAGTTGGATGAGGCTCTAGAGCAAATTAGGATAAGGGATGAAGCTTTGGAGAATGAAAGGAGACTTGCCAATGAGAGGCAAGAGGCAACTAGGAGGGAGATTGAAGAGATTAGGCAAGCTCTTGTGCAAAGAGAGCTTAATCGTCAACAACCTCCTCCACCTCCACCACAACCGCAGCCGGCGGTTAATATTCGGGTTGTGCCCATTGCTATTGAAGAGCCACAAACGTTAGGGCAACGTATGGATCCGGCACAAAGAGCACACCGTCCGGGTGTTAACTTAGGAGATCCCGCAACCCATGATTACGAGCTCCGCCCTCAAGTTCTACAAATGATCCGGCATAATCAATTTGGAGGGATGGAAGGAGAGTCTCCTCATAAACATTTGATGAACTATGAGATCTTGATGGAGACTCTTAGACCGCCTAGATTGAAGAGCAACAACCATAAGCTTAGGGCTTTTTCCTTCTCACTTAAGGATAAGGCGTTAGCTTGGTATCAATCTATTCCACAAGGGCGAGTGAGTACTTGGGAGGAGATGACAACCGAGTTTTTGACTAAGTTCTTCCCACCTTCCAAGACTACCGAGTTAAGAGGGAAGATCAATGCCTTCGTGATGAAGGATAGAGAGAGTTTATTCAAGTCTTGGGAGAGGTTCAAAGACCTTCTCCTAGATTGTCCACACCATGGTATAGAGCTATTGGAGATCTACTTCAAAGGACTTGACGAAGATAGCCAATTCAAGCTCCAATCTCTTTCCGGTGGGACTTTCATGGAAAAGAATGTAGATGATGCTTGGGAGTTTGTGGAGAAACAAGCTTTAGTGATTGAGAAATACTCCCATAGGAAGAGTGATGTGAGAAAGGCGGGAGCATATGAGGTGAGTGAAGTCACCATGAGCAATTTCAAGCTTGACGCCATCAACAACGAGCTAAAGTCTTTGACGGAGTTGTGTGCTACAACTTTGAAGAATCAAGCAACCCCTCAAGTACAAGTGCAAGAAAACTTGTCTTCCAAGGAGGAAGATGTGAACTACATGGGAAGGGGCAACTACAACAATTATCAAGGCCCAAGGAACTTCAACAACAACCGGCAATTCAACAATTACCGGCCTAACCACAACCATCCCGGGTTTTCCTATTCTAACCCGGATGGGGCCTTGAACCCTCCCGCTTCCACAAGCGCAGCTCCACCACCAAAGGCTTCACAAGAACCTCCACCCGGATTTACTCAACCTCCAAAGGATAGAACCGAAATGATGTTTGAGCAATTGCTTGGAAGGTTGAGTGGTCTTGAGAGCACGGTGACTTCAATTTCTAAGGCTCAAAAGGTTTTGGAAGAACAAGTATTCCAAAAGGCGGGTGAAGCTCATAGAGATCCGGGAAAGCTTCCCGGAAGAACCGAGGACAACCCAAGAGGCCAAGTGTTAGCTATCACAACTAGGAGTGGGTTGAGTATGAAGGATCCCTTACCTAAGGGAAATGACAAAGGGAAGCAAGTAGTGGTAGAGGAAGAGACCTTGGAAGAAGATGGAGGCAAGAACAAGGATGATGAACCAACTTATGTGGCACCACCTCCATACAAGCCACCACTACCGTTCCCACAATCACGAGCAAGAGCTCGCTTGGACAAACACTTTGGTAAATTCCTTGAACTTATGTCTAAATTGCATATTAACATTCCGTTCATGGATGCTATCTTAGGAATGCCGGCATATGGCAAGTTCTTGAAGGAGATACTCTCCAATAAAAGGAAGTTGGAGGAGTATGGAGAAGTAAGGATGACGAAGAGGTCCTCGGAATTGATCCAAACAATGAAGGAGGAGATGCCTCCTAAGCTAAGAGATCCTGGATCTTTTTGTGTGCCAATCGGAGTGGGAGAAGTGAAGTATGAAGCCCTTTGTGATCTTGGAGCAAGTGTAAGCATCATACCGCTTGCACTTTGCAACAAGGTTGGGCTAGGAGAGCCTAAACAGGTCAAGATGACCCTTTACATGGCGGACCGCTCTATTACTCATCCGGTTGGAATCTTGGAGGACATACCGGTGCAACTCGGGAAGTTCTATGTGCCGATTGATTTTGTTGTCTTGGACATCCCGGCGGACTATCCGGTTCCCATCATCTTAGGGAGACCTTTCCTAGCCACTTCCGGATGCTTGGTGGATTGTAAGAATGGAATTCTCTCCTTCAACATTGGAGAAGAGAATATCAAGTTCAAGCTGTCCACAATGATGAAAGGGCCAACCCTTGATGAGGATGTGTTCAACATAGTCGAGCAAGAGGAGTCCAGAGAAGTTGTGAGCTCGATCTTGATCAAGGATCCCTTGGAGAACCAAAAACTTTTTCGCTCCAAACGGTGTGTGCAAGCTTTAAATTTATAACCCTAGACTTAAGCTTAAAACAAGGATGCGAACCCGCAGTGTACGGGTCAATCGTAGTAAAAGCAAGAAAATTCCAGGGATCGATCACAGGGACTCGGTGAAACAGAGTCAATACGGTGTGCTTATGTCAATACTAACCACAAGAGCGATTAACACAATCAAAGATGAATAAGAAGTCAATAAAGAAAACATGCAATTCTAGGGATTAAAGCATCTAGTTGTGGTTCCAACTCAAGATCTATAGATAAGCGGACAAAGTAGAGATTTTTGCGTGGGGAAGGTGTTTCTAAAGTGGAGTAGATCACCGGGTAAGTCTCACTACACACTAATCCTAAATCGTAACTCCTATTACCGGGTAAGTCTCAAGGAATCAAGATAAAGAATTATAACCCCAAACTAACACACCATCTAAGGGAATAGAATCAACCTTTACCGGGTAAGTCTCAGGCTAACTCACAAAGATGGGATGGAAGCACACTCAAACCCCAATAAAGGATAAACCTTTATTACCTACACTTATGATCGTTGGTACACAAACTAAGGAATTACCGGGTAAGTCTCATCCTAAGCTTGCTTTGAACCAGGGAAGGTGTAATAAGAATAGGATTTGGCAAACTCTAACACTTAACTCTCAGTCTAGGATCAGATAAGTCACCTCGGTCAGCCAGATTCCACCCCGGCCGAGATGTTCATCGACTGAACGAGATGCTTAGGGTTAAGGTTAAAGACTCGAACTTTCAGGATCCTACTGGAATCTAAGATTATTCTATCATTGTTTTTCCCACAACCTTCAGCCAATCACCCTAGAATCACACAAGGAAATTAGCCACTCATCATCATTATGAAAGTATTAAAATATATGGAAGAAAGTGAATATTTGAATAAAGAAGAATTTAATGAAAAGACTTCAATAACTGAATCAAATATCACAACAAAAGCGTTCCTTGGATAGCAATCCAACAAGACAAGACAACAAGTGAGGGAATTGAAGACAATCTTACAAAACCCTCCAAAAAGCTATAAAAGCTATGATCTTCAACCTTTCTTCAACCTTCAAAAAGGTTCTTCGAAACTCCCAACTGGAGTGTGATGCTGCTGTGTGCTATAAACCCTGATCGACGGTATAGCGTGATGATGGAATTGTGGAAATCCAACCCTTTTTATAGGAAAATAACCCTCCTAAGATAATAAATCTTAGAAAGATATTTTCCCATAAATATAGATAAAATATATGATTCTGCATATCTCCTTCCTTCCAGGAGCCAAGCCCAAAAAATATAAGATCACTTTCCAATTTTAAAAGATCTCAGCCAAGAATAAAATATTCTCGCCGCGTCCTAGGTGTTCGCCTCGGTCGAGTCGGCGTCTCTGGATCACCTCGGTCGAGGTGAATCTCTGGTCAACCGAGGTGAGTCACAACTGAATGCGAAATCTCTCAAAACTGGTCCAAAGTAAATCTTTAATCCATGGCTATGCTTCCTGGATGTAGCTCCAAATGACTCATGACTCCTTTTGCTCCTTTTAGATGCAAAACGTACCATTTTACCTGCAATTACAACAAAACTAGGTGTAGACCTCGATTCTCGCAAAGGTAGATGAAATGGTAGTAAAATCACATAATGCACATACAAACATGCAGATTATGAAAGATAAAACGTCCAAACAAACCCCAAAATATAGACTATAATTCATGCTATCAAAATACCCCATACTTAGCCCTTGCTTGTCCCCAAGCAAGTTCCTCATATAAAAGATAAGATAGAATGGATTATAAGTCATAAAAATCAATGAAAAAGTCTTTCAAAAACATTTTATGGTGTGCAACTACCATAGATCACTCTAAGAGAGTACTTCCTGGAATTTAAAAACTCAACATGATCAAAACATTTTATAAATATAGGAAAGTTGTTCATCTTTGCATAAAATCATAGAATGCATAATAAATCAGAATTATCAAAATTAATTATGTATAATCCGATTTAAACCGCTAAGTCAATCAACAAGCTCAAGGTCTCAAGGGCTTCCCAAAAGAAAGGTCAAGAAACGTGTAGGGTAGGGATGTATGTAAGGTAATGTGGTGCTAGAATCCGGGAAAAGGATGAACTTCACTTTGACTTGCAACATCTTCCACCAATAAGCTTTGCTTATTTCACACTTTTTCTTTTTACTTTACTTTTTGGGATGCATGGACAGAGGTGCACAATAACCGAAGCCTAGGAAATCTGCAATCATCAATTTCTCGAGATGCATCAAACCCTTGATGCACATACCATGACCCGTTAGGAATATCGCTCAATCCGACTTTGGCAAGACACAAACACCCGACTATGTGAATGGTGCCGAGTTATTCATCTTCATGATTGACTTCCCCAAACCTATTATTGCTTTCTAACACTTTCACTTCCAGCCACTTCTCAATTTAAACTCCACTTGCTTTCACCACTTCGCTTGCTTCCAAATTCCCGGATAGGTAAAGGAAGGCAAAATGTATATGAGGGGCTAAGCATGATCAAGAAGAAGAAGAAGAGAATGAATTGCCTTGGTCTTTCCAAGAAGAAAGTGAGAGAACTTAACCTACGGTGTCAATCTTCAAATTCAACATAATTTGGATAAAAACAAAGTATTAAACATGCCAATAATTTCAAACAAAGCATTTAGCAACTTAAACATATTATAAAACCTTTCAAACACATAAAGAATTTAAAACCAGTAGGTAAACAGAATCTTCACTGAGATCATATCCAGATAAGTAACACAAAAAATCGTTTTCGAAAACTCTCAGTTAACACACCTCGGTCGAGGTGTTCTTGGTTCAACCGAGGTGAAATGCCTCGTTTGGCCAGAATCTCCCCGGTCGAGGTAAAATTTTTTTTTTTTTCAGTTTCGACGTTTTTCTCAATCAAATAACCTGTAGGTATGCATGTAATATCAGATAATCATATAAAGGCAACTGAAGCATAAATATGAAAATATCCGATAAATAAAGTGTCATACATCAAAAGGTAGTCGAATAAATACATCACGTAGTCAGATAAGTACAAACACCCCATACTTGGGACACACTGTCCCAGTGGGTCAAATAAAAAGTCTAGAGACAGGAGTACTCACCGGATAAAAAGCTGAACTGCATAAAAGAAAATAAAGAAAATCCTGCAGCTCCTCAATAGTCTCGATCCGGTGGTGGTGGTGGTGGTACGTAGGGATACTGAGCCGGGTCGAACGGATAGCCCATAGTCTGCTGGAACTGGAGCTCCATCATCCTGCGTTGATAGTGCTGCTCCTCTAACATCTGATGAGTCCAGCGGTCAATGTGTCGGTCCTGGGCAGCAAATCTCTCATGCATGTCCACAGTAAGGGCAGCATAAGAGTCTATCATCTGATCTGTCAGGTCGTCGATCCGGCGATGAACCTCAGACTCTCTATGGCGGCGTGTCCGACGCCTAGCAGATCTAGCAGGAGGTGCAGCAGGTGCAGGCTCAGTATCCTCCTCGTCGTCCAAGTCTATAATCGGTGGCGCGCTCGTCCCTGCAGTATTTGTCCCTGTATCCATCGGGACACCACCCTCTCTCTCATCCAACGTCTCCTCGTCGTCGTCATCCTCCTCCTCCTCAGCAGGGGCAGCTGCTGCCTCTCTGTGATCCTCCATCAGTGGAGCCCATGCTGTCTGCCAATAATGCGGATCAAAGACTGTGAACTGAGCAGACCAGCGGATCCCCTGAGGTGCAATCCGCTCCCAAGGCATGGCGACGTATGGAGTGGTCAAACCACGGGGAACCAGAATCCTCTGTGTGATCATCTCCTGTAATCCCAGCGGCTTCGGAGCCGCCGCCATCGTGCAAACACTGAGGTCCATCCCGTGGTAGGTAGCGATATGGGTGACTAGACCTCCGCAACAAATGTCTCCCTTCGCTTTGGCTTTGATCCTGTGCAGATCCTCTGCCAGGAGCAAGCCAAAGTCTGGGAAACCCCCTGTAACCATGCAGTAGAGGCTGAAGAGCTCGCCCTGTCTAATCTTCTGGGGCGTCTCAGTACGCGCCAGAAGTGTCTCGCTGAAAATCCTGTGGGCTAGTCTGAAGGCCGGATGAAAGATGACCTTCTCCCTGGAATCTCCAGGGCGCCATCTGTCTGCGTGCTCGGTAATATGGGCAATCTGCCCCCAGAACTCCCTAGCTACGGATCGGGAGGGGAAGTCGGTGGCGGTGGGCTCAGAAAAGCCAAAAATCTCTCTCCATATCTCTAAAGGAACTATGAAGTTCCGGTTCATCAACCGGTACTTCACAGACTGGTCTGTGGGGAGGTAGGAGAAGGAGCTAACAAACTCTAAGGTCGGCTCCAAGTAAGCTGGGGCTCGGATCTCAGTAAACTGATCCAGCCCGACAGTAGCAATCATCCTCCTAAGGTCAGCATCTAACCCTAGGCAATCAAAAGCCGATACGTCCAGAAATCGTGGTGCGATAACTGGACGGCTAGCTATCCGCTCATAGTCTACCCGGCATCTCTCGTGGATAACCGGGCGGTAAGGACGGGAAGAAGAAGAAGAAGGGGAGGGGGAGGATCTGTCTCTCAGGGCTAGACGACGATCGGAACTCATTCTTACTCAGCACTGTCAGACCACCTCGATTGCTGACAAGACTCAAGAACACCTCGGTCGAGATGCAGTTCGACCGGACCGAGGCGCAACAGTTACGATTCCAATTCTCAGAAATTCAGTTCTTTTCCCCCCAAAATCACTACAATTGCTTCCTAAGGGGTACTTAAATCCTTTCTCAGCAAAATCAGGGGCAACCAAAGCCCAAATCAAAGCGAACGAACGAGTTAGGGTTTCTACTTGTTTTACCTCGTTTCGGTCGATTCGCTCGATTTCTTTGCAGATCTGTTGTTGCAATCGATTCCTCTACCCTTCAATCACAGTTTAGAAGCAGAAATCTTCGAAAACGAGCAAGGAACGAGAGAGAGCGAAGTGGACTGTCGCCGCGGTCGAGGTGAAGAAGATAGAAAGTGAAAAGTAATTTTTTTTCTTTTTATACTATTCCTGGATCTGCTGTCACCTCGGTCGAGATGGTCTCGACTGGACCGAGGTGGTACGGACCGAGGTGGTTCTGCAGAAACCCTAGTCGCCTCGGTTGCTCAAGAATCAACTCGGTCGAGGTGCTCTGACAGTAACCGAGGTGCTTCTATCTTCTCAGAATCTCAAACTTCCGTCCTTCCAGTTACGTTCCTTCCTTAGATATTCCCTGTTGTCTGTCCAGAACGCCAAAAACAAAGCAAAGCAAAACAAAAACAAAAACTATCTAAGCTAGACTAGAAAACGGGAAAAGAAAGCAATACCTTGGGTTGCCTCCCAAGAAGCGCTTGATTTAAGGTCGCTAGCTGGACCATGATGCGTCTCAAACGAGGTGTATTGGTGCAACCTCCTCAACCGGCGTTTCCGGTTGGTATTTCTTAAGTCTATGACCGTTGACCTTGAAGCTTCCGCTAGTTTCGCCCCATATCTCAACTGCACCATGAGGGAAAACATGTTTCACAACGTAAGGCCCGGTCCATCTAGATTTCAACTTACCTGGAAAAAGGCGGAGGCGGGAGTTGAAGAGTAGAACTAAGTCTCCTTCGTTAAGCTCCTTTGGGACGATACGTTTGTCATGCCATCTCTTCGTCCTTTTCTTGTAGATTTTGGCATTCTCATAAGCGTTCAAACGCAGCTCCTCCAGCTCGTTAAGTTCCAATAGTCGCTTCTCACCAGCCTCTTTGATATCGAAATTCAACCATTTGATAGCCCAATATGCCTTGTGTTCCAATTCAACGGGCAAATGGCAAGACTTCCCATATACCAAATTATAAGGAGTGGTACCTATGGGAGTCTTGAATGCGGTCCTGTATGCCCAAAGAGCATCGTCCAACTTCATGGACCAATCCTTCCTCGTTCTAGAGACTATCTTCTCCAAAATTGCCTTGATTTCTCTATTCGAGATCTCGACCTGTCCACTAGTTTGAGGGTGATAAGCAGTTGATACCTTGTGGGTTACCCCATACTTCGATAGAAGTGCCTTGAACTTCCGGTTAATGAAATGCGTTCCTCCTTGATAAGTTCCCTGTTCTTTGGCATGCATCACAAGAGACAACAAAAGAATGCACATCCTTAAATAATGTAGGCCAAAAGAAACCGGAACGCAATACCTTAGCGCATGTTTTATCGGTGCTAGCATGCCCCCCACAAGGAAGTGAATGACAATGCCTTATGACGCTATTAACTTCATCCTCCGGAACGCACCTTCGAAGCATCCCATCCGGTCCGCGCTTGAATAGCAGCGGCTCGTCCCAGTAGTAATGTCGTACTTCCTTGAAGAATCTTTTCTTTTGAGAGTACGTCAATCCATGCGGTATCTCCTGGCAAACAAGATAGTTCACAATATCAGCGTACCAAGGACCTTTATTATCAGAAAGTTTGTGGATGGAACGCTCCACCAACAGTGGATGAATATCAGAGGAGGGAGTAAGAAATTTGTTATTCTCAGCAATCTCAATTGACATCATCTCGTCATCGACCTCGGTCGAGGCGCATAAGCGTTGACCGAGATGTTCTTCGGTCGCCTCGCTCAGTCCAGAAAGTCCCTCGGTCGAGGTACTGCTACTGGATCCGAGACTGGAGATCTTCGTCTCCTGGATTAGCTTCTCAGTTTTAGCTCCTAGATCCTCTTCCAGTGCCTTCAAGCTCCGTATATCTGCATCACAAGAAGCATCTATACCTTCCTCCATTAAACTGAAGCTAATAACTCTTTCGAATGGATCATTAACAAGGATAGAGCTCACCAATTCTCTTGATTCTTCTTCATCGTAGATGTTGAAGATATCATCAGTTAGCTGCTCCCCTTTCATGGCTGCAAGTAGTGCGAACTCCACCTCATCGCCACCAACGTTGAATTTCAACTAGGCGTTCTTGCAACCCGAAGTTGCTAGAAATGGTCTCCCGAGAATAATAGGAACAGGATAATCTGCGGGAATGTCAAGTACAACAAAATCTATGGGTAGATAGAAGTTACCTAACTTGACCGGAACGTCTTCCAAAATGCCCACGGGATGGGTAATGGAGCGATCCGCCATGTAAAGTCGAATCTTGACCGGCTTGGGCTCTCCAAGACCGATCTTCGTGCATAGCTCCAGCGGAATGATGCTCACGCTGGCTCCTAGATCACAAAGGGCTTCACAAGTGACATCCCCAACTTGAATGGGAATACAAAATGAGCCGGGATCTCTCAACTTAGGTGGCATCTTTTCCTTCATGATTTTGATAAGCTCCGAAGATTTAGATGTCATCCTAACTTCACCAACATCCTCCAGCTTCCTCTTCCTTGATAAGATTTCTTTTAAGAACTTCCCATAGGCGGGCATACCTAAAATAGCATCAAGGAAAGGAATATTAATATGTAGCTTATTCATCAAGTCAAGAAACTTACCAAAGTGCTTGTCTAGATGTGCTCTGGCTCTGGACTGAGGGAACGGAAGTGGTGGTTTGTATGCAGGAGGTGGAACATAAGTTTCTGTCGTCCCTCCTGCTTTCTGTTGCTCCGCCTCGGTTGGCATCTCGGTCGAGGTGTTCTTCGACTGGATCTGGACCGAGGTGGTCTACGTCGAGCGAGGTACTGGATCTGCAGTTTTGAGTCCACTCCTCGTCGTTATGGCCATGCATTGGCCTTTAGGGTTAGTTTCCATCTTTGCTGGAAGCTTCCCTGGATCTCTTGGCGCTTCATTCGCCCTATTAGCAAGTTGTTGTTCGAAGGACTTTTGGGCCCTCGAAAATGAAGTCATAGAATTCTCCATAGCGCTAAGCTTGATCAAGATTGCCTCCAGAACTGCGTCTTTCTTTTCTGGCTGAGACGAACTTGATCCTTGCCCTTGGCTTTTCAATGGAGTAGAAGAAGAAGAAGGGGAAGAGAGGAAGGGGTTAGAGGAATCATTAGAGTTGGAGTTTGAATGATTGTTACCGTAGTTTTGGTTATTCGCCCTCCAGTTGTTGCTATTAGATCCTCTATTGTTGTTGTTGTAGTTGTTGTTTCGGGGACCGTTGTTGTTGTTACGGTACCCGTTATTGTTGTTGTTCCTCTGCCCTTGCTCTTCCTTCTTAGTTTGAGCCATCAAGAGCTCCTTCAATTGCTTCACGTCATTCGTCAAAGACGTGAGTTGATTGTTGTTGGATTGAGTCTCTTGAAAGTTGACTCTTTTAACTCCACCTTCAGCTCCTTGGTGGGTATATTTCTCCATGTGCAAGGCTTGCTTCTCAATGAAGTCCCAAGCCTCATCAATCGCCATGTCCATGAAGGTACCGGCGGAGAGTAGTTGGAGATTGAACTGGGTGCTTCCGTCCAGCCCTTTGAAGTAGATCTCCAACAACTCGATCTTTGGAATCCCATGATGTGGGCAATCCAAGAGGATATCCTTGAACCGCTCCCAAGATTTGGACAAGCTCTCCTTGTCCTTCATAATGAAAGCGTTGATCTTCCCTCTCATTTCAGCGGTCTTTGAGGGGGGAAAGAATTTGGTCAAGAATTCCGTAGTCATCTCCTCCCATGTGCTAATTTTTCCTGGAGGAAGAGATTGATACCAAGTAAGAGCTCTATCTTTTAAAGAAAAGTAAAAAGGTCTTAGCTTGTAGTTGTTATTCTCAATTCTGGGAGGTCGCAAGGTTTCCATCAAGATCTCGTAGTTTTGAAGATGTTGATGCGGCGACTCTTTCTCTAGCCCTCCGAATTGGCATTGGCGAATCATGGCTAGAACTTGCGGTCGAAGTTCGTAGTCATGATCTGCTGGATCTCCTAGGTTCACTCCTGGACGCCTCAGCTGTTGATTAGGGTCCATCCTTTGACCTAGGGTTTGTGGGATTCCTGCAAGAAGAACATCTCGAACTGGCATCCGAGGTAGAAGTACATCGGCCGGGGCGTCAGGTACTGGAATCTGCCTCGGTCGCGGGTCAACTACTGGATCCTGCATCGGTCGAGGATCAACAGGAGGATCTTCCCTCGGTCGAAGTAGAATCTGGTCTCGTATGACTGCTATCTCAGCTTCGATTGCTGCAGTCTTGGTGCGATTCTCTTCTTTCTCTTGCCTGAGTTCTTCCTTGCTGAGGCGTAGCAGCTCTAGCGCCTCTTTCAATTGGGCCGCAAGATCACGATCGTCTTGTTGGGCCATCTTCGCTTCTCTTAAGCGTCGCTTGTATGTCTTTTCTGGTTCGGGATCGTAAGGAACGATTTCCTTTCCAGCGCGGGTTCTTCGCATATACCTAAGAAAGAATCTGCAAAAGTCACTCAAGTAGAGTGGTTAGATGAAACGGGGCAATCGCCCCAAGAGCAAACCGTACCGGCTCAGTCTAGACCAAGTCCCCGGCAACGGCGCCAAAAACTTGTTCGCTCCAAACGGTGTGTGCAAGCTTTAAATTTATAACCCTAGACTTAAGCTTAAAACAAGGATGCGAACCCGCAGTGTACGGGTCAATCGTAGTAAAAGCAAGAAAATTCCAGGGGTCGATCACAGGGACTCGGTGAAACAGAGTCAATACGGTGTGCTTATGTCAATACTAACCACAAGAGCGATTAACACAATCAAAGATGAATAAGAAGTCAATAAAGCAAACATGCAATTCTAGGGATTAAAGCATCTAGTTGTGGTTCCAACTCAAGATCTATAGATAAGCGGACAAAGCTGAGATTTTTGCGTGGGGAAGGTGTTTCTAAAGTGGAGTAGATCACCGGGTAAGTCTCACTACACACTAATCCTAAATCGTAACTCCTATTACCGGGTAAGTCTCAAGGAATCAAGATAAAGAATTATAACCCCAAACTAACACACCATCTAAGGGAATAGAACCAACCTTTACCGGGTAAGTCTCAGGCTAACTCACAAAGATGGGATGGAAGTACACTCAAACCCCAATAAAGGATAAACCTTTATTACCTACACTTATGATCGTTGGTACACAAACTAAGGAATTACCGGGTAAGTCTCATCCTAAGCTTGCTTTGAACCAGGGAAGGTGTAATAAGAATAGGATTTGGCAAACTCTAACACTTAACTCTCAGTCTAGGATCAGATAAGTCACCTCGGTCAGCCAGATTCCACCCCGGCCGAGATGTTCATCGACTGAACGAGATGCTTAGGGTTATGGTTAAAGACTCGAACTTTCAGGATCCTACTGGAATCTAAGATTATTCTATCATTGTTTTTCCCACAACCTTCAGCCAATCACCCTAGAATCACACAAGGAAATTAGCCACTCATCATCATTATGAAAGTATTAAAATATATGGAAGAAAGTGAATATTTGAATAAAGAAGAATTTAATGAAAAGACTTCAATAACTGAATCAAATATCACAACAAAAGCGTTCCTTGGATAGCAATCCAACAAGACAAGACAACAAGTGAGGGAATTGAAGACAATCTTACAAAACCCTCCAAAAAGCTATAAAAGCTATGATCTTCAACCTTTCTTCAACCTTCAAAAAGGTTCTTCGAAACTCCCAACTGGAGTGTGATGCTGCTGTGTGCTATAAACCCTGATCGACGGTATAGCGTGATGATGGAATTGTGGAAATCCAACCCTTTTTATAGGAAAATAACCCTCCTAAGATAATAAATCTTAGAAAGATATTTTCCCATAAATATAGGTAAAATATATGATTCTGCATATCTCCTTCCTTCCAAGAGTCAAGCCCAAAAAATATAAGATCACTTTCCAATTTTAAAAGATCTCAGCCAAGAATAAAATATTCTCGCCGCGTCCTAGGTGTTCGCCTCGGTCGAGTCGGCGTCTCTGGATCACCTCGGTCGAGGTGAATCTCTGGTCAACCGAGGTGAGTCACAACTGAATGCGAAATCTCTCAAAACTGGTCCAAAGTAAATCTTTAATCCATGGCTATGCTTCCTGGATGTAGCTCCAAATGACTCATGACTCCTTTTGCTCCTTTTAGATGCAAAACGTACCATTTTACCTGCAATTACAACAAAACTAGGTGTAGACCTCGATTCTCGCAAAGGTAGATGGAATGGTAGTAAAATCACATAATGCACATACAAACATGCAGATTATGAAAGATAAAACGTCCAAACAAACCCCAAAATATAGACTATAATTCATGCTATCAGAAGGTTCTTAGCTTAATTTTGATGGAGGAAGGTATTGAGGAAGCTTGCAATGAAGAAATCAAGGCCTTGGAAGCATTAGAAAAGGAGACAAGAGCTGAATTTGAAGTCCACGAGAGTATGCTGAATTCCTGTAGGAACCACGGTCGTGGAGAGACTTCCACGGCTGTGGAACTCTCTGGAATGCTCCGAAGAGCAAGCTTTGCAAGGTCCACGGCCGTGGATGTGCCAGGATCCGTGGAGTTGCCCGTGGTTTCCCCAGAAGCAGCCCTTGTAGTTGATCAAGCTTCAAGGAGCCTTGGAGAGCCTTCATTTGCTTTGGATTCATCTCAACCAACGTTATTTGGATCGTCTCCACTCGATAAAGGTCCTCCTAAACTTGAACTCAAACCCCTTCCGTCTCATTTGAAGTATGCTTTTCTTGGTGATAATTCTACATATCCGGTGATTGTGAGTGCTTGCTTGAATGATGATGAACTTGCTAGGTTGTTGCATGAGCTAAGATTGCATAGGAAAGCCATTGGCTATACTATTGATGACCTTGTTGGCATTAATCCCTCTTTGTACATGCATAAGATATTGATGGAAGATGACCATAAACCCTTTATTGAACATCAAAGAAGATTGAATCCTATAATGAAAGAGGTAGTCAAGAAAGAGATTATTAAGTTGCTAGATGCGGGAATCATCTACCCTATTTCGGATAGTAAGTGGGTTAGTCCCATGCATGTGGTTCCTAAGAAGGGTGGGATGATCGTAGTGACTAATGAGAACAATGAACTAATCCCAACTAGAACGGTTACGGGATGGAGGATGTGTATTGACTATAGGAAGTTGAACATGGCCTCTGGGAAAGATCACTTCCCCCTTCTTTTCATTGACCAAATGCTAGAGAGGTTAGCTCAACATTCTCACTTTTGCTATTTAGATGGCTATAGTGGATTCTTCCAAATCCCTATCCACCCCGATGACCAAGAGAAAACCACATTTACATGTCCATGGGGTACTTTTGCGTATAGGAGAATGCCATTTGGGTTGTGTAATGCACCCGCCACCTTTCAAAGGTGTATGATGGCTATCTTTTCGGAGTACATTGAGAATATTATGGAAGTATTTATGGATGATTTTTCTGTTTATGGATCTTCCTTTGATAATTGCTTAGCTAACTTGTCTTTAGTGCTTAAAAGATGTGAGGAGACAAATCTTGTCTTGAATTGGGAAAAATGCCACTTCATGGTGAGTGAAGGTATTGTGTTGGGACACTTGGTGTCCAACCGTGGCATTGAGGTTGATAGGGCTAAGATAGAGACAATTGAGAAATTGCCACCACCTACCTCGGTGAAGGGGGTAAGGAGTTTTCTAGGGCATGCCAGTTTTTACTGGAGATTTATCAAAGATTTCTCTAAGATTTCTAAGCCTCTTACTAACCTACTAATGAAAGATGTTGAGTTTGTTTTCTCCAAGGATTGCCTTGAGGCTTTTTGTAGGTTGAAGAATGCCTTGATCTCCGCACCCATCATGCAACCTCCGGATTGGAGTTTACCGTTTGAGATCATGTGTGACGCGAGTGATGTAGCCGTTGGGGCTGTTTTGGGGCAAGGGAAAGATGGGCACACACATGCCATTTATTATGCTAGCAAGACGCTAGATGATGCCCAACTCAATTATGCTACCACCGAGAAGGAATTGCTAGCGGTTGTGTATGCATTTGAGAAGTTCCGCTCATATCTTGTTGGAGCAAAGGTCATTGTTTATACGGATCATGATGCGATCCGTTATCTCCTTACAAAGAAGGATGCCAAACCTAGGTTGATTCGGTGGATCCTTCTCCTTCAAGAAATTGATTTGGAAATCCGGGACAAGAAGGGGTCCGAAAACTCTATGGCGGACCACCTTAGTAGACTACCTCCATTGGAACTTGAGAGAGATGACATCCCGATTGATGACTCATTCCGGGATGAGCAATTCTAAATGGTGGAGGAGTGTCTATTTCAAGTGTCTAGAGGAAGTGAGCCGTGGTATGCCGACATTGTGAACTACCTTGTGTGTGAGGAGGTGCCACCCGGTCTTTCTTATGCCCAAAGGAAGAAGTTCTTCAAGGATGTGAGGCATTACTATTGGAGTGAGCCTCTTTTGTTCAAGAGAGGGCCGGATGGAATGTTTAGAAGGTGCATACCGGAAGATGAGGTAGAGAGTGTGATCCTCCATTGTCATTCCTTGCCATGTGGAGGGCATGCTAGCTCACACAAGACATGTGCTAAGGTGTTGCAATCGGATTTCTTTTGGCCAAGTTTGTTCAAGGATGTGCAAAACTTTGTGGTAGCTTGTGATGCTTGCCAAAGGACGGGCAATATCTCAAGGAGGAATGAGATGCCCTTGAACAACATACAAGAGGTGGAGATATTTGATGTGTGGGGTGTGGACTTCATGGGACCGTTCCCTTCTTCATGTGGCAACCTCTACATCCTATTGGCGGTGGACTATGTTTCGAGATGGGTAGAGGCAATCGCCTCTCCTACAAATGACGCCAAGGTTGTGGTGCGGTTCTTCAACTGAGTGATCTTCCCTAGGTTTGGAACACCAAGGGTGATCATAAGTGATGGAGGGAAGCACTTCACCAATAGGAACTTCGGGACACTTTTGGCTAAGTATGGGGTGACTCATAAGGTGGCAACACCTTACCATCCCCAAACTAGTGGCCAAGTGGAGATCTCCAACAGGGAGATAAAAGGAATTCTTGAGAAGACGGTCTCTAGGACGAGAAAGGATTGGGCTATGAAGCTCGATGATGCTTTGTGGGCTTATAGAACCGCTTTCAAGACACGAATTAGCACCACTCCCTACAAGCTAGTCTATGGCAAGTCTTGCCACCTTCCGGTAGAGATAAAGCATAGAGCATATTGGGCTATAAGGTGGTTGAATTTTGACCTTAAGGAGGCCGGAGAGAAAAGGTTGCTAGACATGAATGCTCTTGAGGAGATCCGGTTGGATGCATATGAAAACGCCCGGATCTACAAGGAGAGGACCAAACGGTGGCACGACAAGCGCCTCATCCCGAAGGAGTTGAGTGAAGGCGACCTTGTCCTTCTCTTCAACTTAAGGCTGCGGCTCTTTTCCGGAAAGCTCAAGTCAAGATGGACGGGCCCTTATGTAGTGAAGAAGATATTTCCCCACGGAGCGGTTGAGATAGGAGGGGAGCATTGTGGAGACTTTAAGGCGAATGGGCACCGGTTGAAGAAGTATATCCCGGAAGCTCCGGTGGACATGATTGCCCCACTTCACCTTGAGTGAAACGCCCCCGAGTTTGGTCAAGCTAATGACCTTAAAGAAGCGCTTGATGGGAGGCAACCCATTGGTAACGTTTTCCCTTTTTCGCTTTTGTTTTTGTTTTTGATTTTTCTGTTTTTGTGTGTTTGGTGTGCTTTGTGTGCGCTAGAGTCTTGGTAGCATGGAAGCCTTGCATGGCATGTGAATGATGATGATGAACCCCTCATCAATTATGGGTGGAGCGGACGCGGAACTTGGACGGCTAGCGGTGCCTAGCGCGGGTCCCGACGCCATGATGAACATTTTGAGCCTCTACCATTGTTGATAGGATCATCCACCATCAATCCACTTGAGTAATCCCAAATACCAAAGCAAACCATTTTTACATTGTGAGAACCCTCTTTCACTCTTCTTTACTTCATTTACACATTGGGGACAATGTGTTTCTAAGTATGGGGTGGGGTTTGCATGATCTTTTGCATGATTAGCATCTAGGGTAGTTTCTTTTTGTCACATGTCTTGCATTATACATAGATATTTCGAAAAATCAAAAAAATCAGAAAATTTTAAAAAAATTTTAGTGCTTCTAAGCTTGGGAATGACCCTTGTGATGAAATTATCTTGCGGATTGGCTATGGATGGCCTTATGTTTTGAATAGATGTATGCATATGTGGACTTGAAGTACTTATCTTGAATCCCATGAATGAATTGTGATCATGATGTTTGTCTTGATTGGATTGAGTATTGAAAGTCGAAATTACATGCTAGTTCTTACACATCATCTAGGAATGAATAAGGCAATTCATCTTTCTCCACTTCTCATCTTGATCATGTTGTTTGAGCACCCCAATTGATATAAATTTGACCTCTTTTGACCCATCTGGGAATAGGAGCATGTTAGTGTGTTGATGTGTGTGAAAAGCAAGTGTGGGGTGAAGTTGTTGATGAAAGAATGTTATGAATGAAATGCTGAATTTATTGTGAAAGTGTAGACATAAAATATAGGTTTGGGGACGTTGGTTTAAATGACGAGTAACTCGGCACCATTCACATAATCGGGTATTTGTGCCTTGCCAAAGTCAAATAAACGATAGTCCTAACGAGCTTTGGTATGTGTGCCCGGTGTGGATGCACCTCGAAAAATAAAAAGGCCCGAGGACGGCTAATCACCAAGGTTTCGGCTTTTGTACACCAATGCCATTGTCTCAAAAATAAGTGAAAAAGAAAAGAAAACAAAGAAAAGATGGAGAAAAATATACACTTGTGGGAAGATAAAAATGCGAAGTTGTGAAGTTAGTTCCATTCTTGGATTAGCATCACATAGCCTAGAAAAATTCCCACCTGATCACAACGTTTCTTGGCCTTTTATTTCACAAGCCCTTTTGACCTATTTGCATGTGTGTAAGACTTAGTGATCTAGATTGGATATACTCATGATCATCTTGACTTCTTCATTTTTACATTTCGTGCATGCTTTTGAGTTAAGTATAATTGTCTTTCCGTGCTTTCATTATTTCGATGCATGATTGCTTGTCCATTGCCATGAAACATGACTATGAAGGTGATCCAATATTAGAAGCACAACTTCAAAAAGATTTTGTTGTTTTTCTGCATGCATAAATCATGTCATCTTTAAGTCTATAGTTGGGACTTGCTCGGGGACGAGCAAACCTTAAGTATGGGGTATTTTTGATAACACGATTTACGACTTAGGTTTAGGTAATCATTTAGATAGATTTTTCACTCATTCATGCATGGTTTAGCACTAGTTCACAACGTTTGCACTCAATTCACGTATTTTGTCGAGATAGACGTCTACACGGACTTTTGCATTGCTTTGTAGGCATTTTGGGAGATTTAGGAGCTTAACCAATACATTCGAGGATCGTTCCTCGAGATGACACACCTTCGGACTCATTGGGATGCAAGTTAGGAGCTAAGGAGGACACTTGGAACCATGTTGGTGCAAGCCATGCACCAAATCATGACTCAACGATCCAAAGTAAGCTGAGGCACCAAAACCACGGTCACTGGCACTTCCACGGGCGTGGAACACGACCGTGGTTTTTGCCAGACGGTTGTGACAGCTGTGCCACGATCTTATGAACGACTCTTGCAAAGTTGTGGTATAAAAGTGGTCCTGCAAGGCTGAGAGAGGGCATCTTCTATCTTCCATTAATCCAATCACATACATTCTCACACCATTTCTCTCCCATACTATCAACAAGAAGATTCTCTCAATTGGAAGTTGGAGGAGAACCACCATTGGAGGAGAAGAAAAGCTCCATTGGAGAAGAAGAGAAGAAGACACCATTGTTAGTCTTTGATAGGTTTTGTAGTGAAGATTATCGGAATCGTTTTCTAAGGTTGTAAGAATCGATTAAACCTTCTTTTGAAGGGTTGTGAGTCTTTCTAATCTCATTTTCAGCTTGGTTTTACTTGTTTCATTTGTTCATCTCTTTCTCTTCATTATCTTGCAAATGGAAGCCATGATTTTATGTTTGATGATTTCGATTGTGGTGATGAATGTTGTAGGCTAAATAGATGCGATTCTAGGGTAAGGAAAGGATGGTTATGGGTGGACTATGATAGGATGGACTTAGATTTGCCTTTGGATGATTCATTTACTTAAACAGAGCCACTGTGGGAGTCCACGGTTTGTTCTTGCCAGTCCACGGCCGTGGAAATGGTAGAACAACCCGTGGTTTGCTTGATTCGTTTGATTTGATGAGTCTAAGTTCTAGAATATTAGAATGTTGAAATCCTAGTGTTTGTTGAGTTAAATCTATCCTAGGGTGACCTAGTGTTAGCAACTAAGTGTTTAGAAGAGACCTACCCGGTGATTCTTGCTCTTAGACATCAAAGATGGCAAACTCTAGGTAGTAGTGAGCCTCGCAAGCCGCTATTGGACTGAGTGTGCTAGGATAGGTGTTTAGGACTTGCCTTTCCGAGACTTACCCGGTAAAGAGAGGTTGGATCCCTAGAATTCCATCCGGTTTGTGTAGAATTCCTATCCTTAGGCTCTTTGAGACTTACCCGGTGATGAGACCTTAGGAACGGACTAGTGGACCATGAGACCTACCCGGTGATTGATCCCAAATCTAGAAACACTCACTCCCAACATATTATAGTTGATCCAAGGAATGATTAGCTAGCTTGAGTCCAATGCCATAACCGGAATTTCCAACCCCTAGAATCCGCTTTTCTCTTTGATCTCATATCTCGTGCTTAACTTGTTTGTTTGTGTCGATTTGTTAGCTTAGTTGATTGTTTATTTTGCATGATCTTTGATTGATCACCTAAAAACCAAACCAAAAACATTGAGATTTTCATTTCTTTATTTCTTTCTCTTTTCTTAACCTAGATCTTCACTAAACTTAGTCACTAATCGATTCAATCTCACCTTAGTCTTTGTGTTCGACCTCGGAATACTATCCCTACTACAAACGTCCCGTACACTGCGGGTTTGCTAGGAGTTAGGAGAAATATAACGAGTTATAAATTTAAGGCTTATTGCGTGCATACGTTCTTAGCGTAACAATGAACACTTGGGAGGAGATGACTTCGGAATTCCTCACCAAATTCTTCCCACCATAAAAAACGGCGGAGTTGAGAGGCAAGATAAATGCCTTTGTCATGAAGGACAACGAAAGCCTATACAAGTCATGGGAAAGATTCAATGAGCTTCTCTTGGATTGCCCCCACCATGGCATTCCAAAATGGAGCTGCTGAAAATTTATTTCAAGGGCTTAGATTGAGAAACCAAGTTCAAACTCCAATCTCTTTCAGCCGGAAGATTCATGGACTTGAGAGTCGATGACTCTTGGGAGTTTGTCGAAAAACTAGCTCAAATTGTTGAGAAATACTCCCAACGGGGATCCGATACTAGGAATCCAAGTGCAAGAACTCCAAGAGTGAATCTTACTACCGATAGCGTTAATCAAATCAACGCCCTTAACAACGAGATAAAGGACTTGAAGGACGTTTTAAAGAATCAAATGTAAGCATCAAAACAGAATGCTAGCTACGCCGGAAGAGGAAGTGATCAAGGGAATCATCAAGGGAATATGAATAACAATAACTACAATAACTACAACAACAACAACCGGAATCACAACAACCATTGGGGATCCAACCAAAGTAATTCCGGTAACCCTTATTCGCATGCTGAAGAGCCAAGAACCATCTTCGAGTTCAACACCCAAAGATCGACTTGAAGGAATTATCAAATCCTTGTCTAGAAAAATGAGCGGAATAGAAAGTGCGATCACTTCTATCACCAAGGCACCAAAAGCCTTGGAAAGCCAAGTGTTCACCAATGCCGGAGAAATATCAAGAGACCAAATGAAGCTTTCCGGAAAGACGAAGAATAATCCCAAGGGCCAAGTGAATGCTATCACTACAAGGAGCAGAATCACCACCAACGATCCGCTACCAAACAATATGGATAAGGGAAAGCAACCGATGGTTGAAGAGGAGGAGCCTAGCAACAAAGAGAAAGCACTAGTCTATCTTCCCCCTCAAGCATACAAACCACCGTTACCTTTTTCGAAGTCTCGTGCTAGAGAAAGGATCGACAAACAGTTTGGTAAGTTCGTCGACCTTATGAGCAAATTACATATTAATATCCCTTTTATGGATGCCATTGTAGGAATGCCAGCATATGGAAAATTCTTGAAAGAGATTCTTTCCAACAAAAGGAAGATAGAAGACATTGGAGAAGTGAGGATGACTAGAAGGTCTACCGAACTTATGCAAAAGATGAAAGAAGAAATGCCGAAGAAGTTGAGAGATCCCGGATCTTTCTCCTATTAGCATCGGGAAAGTCACATATGAAGCTCTATATTATCTTGGAGCAAGCGTTAGTATCATACCACTTGCCATGTGTGAAAGAGCCGGACTTGGACCACCGCAACCCGTCAAGATGACTCTCTACATGGCAAATAGGTCCATCACACATCCCGTGAGAATTCTAGAAGACATACCCGTCTTGTTAGGTAAATTTTACATTCCCATAGATTTTGTTGTTCTTGACATTCCCGAAGGATCATCCCGTTCCGATCATACTTGGACGGCCTTTCCTTGCAACTTCGGGCTGCGTTGTGGATGTCAGGAATGGAATACTCTCCTTCAAACTTGGAGAAGAGCATGTGCAGTACCATCTCCCCTCAATGCTCAAAGGACCGGCTGCAGGATATGACATATACAACACTTACGATGATGAAGAGGCATCAAGAGAAGAGGTAAGTTCAATTCTAATCAAAGATCCTCTTGAGAAAGTCATTAGTTTGTGCATTGTAGATGAAGGGGAAGAGGATGAATGTAACATCGAGGTTCGAGCATTAAGAACCTTGGAGGAAGATCCGACAAATGAATTTGAAGAACTAGAAGAATGCACCAAAAAAAAGCTGAAGAAATCGGACTGTCTCAGGAAAATCGACCGATTTCTGGGAATAAATTAATTAATTCAGTCGATTTTGCAATAGTCGTAGCTAGAGATCGAATGAAAAATCGGGTGAACAGAGCCAAATCTGATTTTCCTGTAGCTTCTGGTACTTTTCAAAAATCGATTGAAAGCGTTTTTGCTTGCAACAATGCTTCTTCTTTCGACTCCAAATTCTTCTCCAAGCTCCTCCACAGGTCAAGACACACCTTCTAAACATCCTCCCACCTTGGAATTGAAACCCCTCCCATCGCATCTAAGGTACGCTTTCTTAGGACCGAATTCTAATTATCCGGTTATTGTAAGCTCCAAATTGACTGAAATTAAACTTGATAAATTAATGGCTAAACTAAGAAAGCACAAGAAATCTATTGGCTATACTATTGATGATCTTGTTGGCATTAAACCTTCTTTATGTATGCACAAAATATTGATGGAAGATGACCACAAGCCTTCACGAGAACCTGAACGATAGTTAAATCCGATCATGAAAGAGGTTGTGAAGAAGGAACTTCTTAAGCTTCTTGATGCAAGAATTATCTTCCCTATTTCCGATAGCAAATGGGTTAGTCCAATCCATGTAGTTCCGAAGAAAGGAGGAATCACCGTTACTACAAATGAGAACAATGAACTCATTATACAAGAACGGTAACCGAATGGAGGATGTGCATCGACTACCGCAAGCTGAACGTTGCGACAAGAAAGGACAATTTCCCTCTACCTTTCATCGATCAAATTCTTGAAAGGTTAGCACAACACTTCCACTTTTGCTATTTAGATGGTTATAGTGGATTCTTTCAGATTCCTATTCATCCCGACGATCAAGAAAAGACCACATTCACATGTCCACATGAACGTTTGCCTATAGAAGGATGCCATTCGGACTTTGCAACTCTCCAGCCACCTTCCAAAGGTGTATGATGGCCATCTTCTCCGAATACATCGAGAATATAATGGAGGTTTTCATGGACGATTTTTTTTATGGTTCTTCCTTTGATGAATGTCTTACTAACCTTTCTCTAGTTCTTCAAAGATGTGAAGACGCTAATCTTGTCTTGAATTGGGAAAAGTGTCACTTTATGGTTAGTGAAGGAATTGTTCTTCGCACATGGTATCCAGACGTGGCATCGAAGTCGATAGAGCGAAGATTGAGACCATCGAAAGGCTACCTCTGCCAACATCGGTGAAAGGAATAAGAAGTTTCCTTGGTCACATAGGTTTTTATAGACGTTTCATTTAAGATTTTTCTAAGATTTCAAAATCATTGACTAACCTACTAATAAAAGATGTGGTTTTTGAGTTCTCGAAGGATTGCCTAGATGCTTTCTACAGGATTAAAGAAGCGTTAATCTCAGCTCCCATAATTCAGCCACCGGATTGGAATTAGCCTTTTGAGATCATGTGTGATGCTAGTGATGTAGCCGCAGGGACTGTTCTTGGACAAAAGAAAGATGGACGGACATATGTCATCTACTATGAGCAAGACGCTAGACGAAGCCCAACTAAACTACGCTACAACGGAGAAGGAATTATTAGCCGTGGTTTATGCTTTTGAGAAGTTTTGTTCTTACCTTGTGGGAGCGAAAGTAATCGTTTACACCGACCACGCAGCAGTTCGCTACTTGCCCACAAAAAAAGATGCGAAGCCAAGACTTATTAGATGGATTCTCCATCTACAAGAGTTCGATCTAGAGATCCGTGACAGGAAAGGATCCGAGAACTCGGTGGCGGACCATTTGAGTTGACTTCCACACATCAAAAGCAAGGAAGATGATCTACCCATAGATGACTCCTTTCCGGATGAGCAACTACATGAAATCGAGGAGTGTTTCAAACAAATTGCAGGAGGTCATGAACCTTGGTATGCTGATTTCGTAAATTACTTAGTTTTCAATGAGATACCTCTAGGATTGTCATATGCTCAACGAAAGAAGTTCTTCAAAGAAGTCAAGCAAAACTATTGGAACGAATCTCTCCTTTTCAAGAGAGGACCGGACGGAATGATTAGAAGATGCATTCCGGAAGATGAGGTTGAGAACGTTATCCGCCATTTCCATTCACTCCCGTGCGGTGGACACAATAGCTCACACAAAACTAGCGCCAAGGTATTATAGTCCGGATTCTTTTGGCCAACTCTATTCAAAGATGTGCAGAATTTTGTTGTTGCTTGTCAAAGAACAGGGAACATCTCGAGAAGAAATGAAATGTCTCTCAACAACATTCAAGAGGTTGAGATCTTTGACGTATGGGTGTCTTTACTTCATAGGACCTTTCCCATCATCTTGTGGAAACCAATACATATTTCTAGTTGTGGACTATGTTTCTAGATGGGTTGAAGCGATCGATTCTCTTACTAATGATGCTATGGTGGTAGTGAAGTTCTTCAATAGAACGATCTTCCCACGATTCGGGACGTCCCGAACCATTATTAGTGGAGGAGGGACACATTTCACATCCCGTAAGTTCGAAACTCTATTGTCTAAGTATGGGTTTACCCACAAGATCACCCACTCCTTACCATCCTCAAACAAGTGAACAAGTGGAGATCTCATATAGAGAAATCAAAAGCATCCTAGAGAAGACCGTTTCAAGAACAAGGAAGCATTGATCACTCAAGTTAGATAATGCGTTTTGGCATACCAAACGGCTTTCAAGACTCCCATAGGAATGACACCTTACAATCTCGTTCATGGAAAGTCTTGCCATCTCCCGGTTGAGTTGGAACACAAAGAACATTGGGCAATCAAATGGCTTAACTTTGACTTGAAAGAGGCTGGAGAAAAACGCTTGTTGGACATCAATGAGCTTGAAGAGCTCCGTCTCAACGCATACAAAATGTGAGGATCTACAATGAAAGAACGAAGAGATGACACGATAAGCATATCGTACCAAAGGAGCTGAAAAACGGAGATCTCGTCCATCTTTTCAACTCAAGACTTTGTCTATTTCCAGGTAAACTCAAATCCCGTTGTTCCGGACCTTTTCTAATCAAACACATTTATCCTCATGGTGCAGTTGACATATGGAGCGAGAAAACGGGAAGTTTCAAAGTCAACAGACACCGTCTAAAGAAATACACACCGGAATTGCCGGTAGAGGACATTGCTCCTACCCTTCTCGAGTGATTGTTAGAAGGAGATAGGTCCAGCTAGCGACCTTAAATCAAGCGCTTCTTGGGAGGTAACCCAAGGTTATTCTATGTCCCTTTTCTTTTTCCTTTTTAGAATAGATTAGTTTGTTTGCTTTTCGTTGGTACGCTCCGGGTTTTCTCGTGTTGTGATGACAGAAAATAGGTACAAACCACAAGGAAGGAACTTATGATCAAGGTTTTGAAGGAAGCAATCGACAAAAGTTCATCAAAGGAGCAAAAAAAGAAAATCAGATGAATTTGCACATAGATCGGTCGATCTAGAAGAATTAAATAAATTAAATGAGTCGATTTGGAAAAAGTCGGAGCATGGAATCGGATGAAAAATCGGATCACCAGAAATTCGGTCGATTTTTCTAAGTTGACGAATTGCACTGAGATTGACCCGATAAAAGAAATCGACCCCCAGAAAATCGTCCGATTTTCTTCAGAAAACACAGGAATAGAAAAGCCATCTTTTCCTTCTTCTTCCTCACAAACATCACACTCTCTCTCATTTCCCTCTTCCACGAAAGGCCGTCTACCTCCTCTCTCTCTCAAATCTTCGTTCTTTAACCGTTTTCGCTCGTTCTTAAGCCAAAACCGTAGCTCTCGAAGAGACAAAGAAGATTGGAGCAACATTCAGCTTGGCAAATCGACGAATCTCCCAGATTTCAGGTTTTAAATTCGAAAACCCTAAGTTTTCAGTTTCTTCAGATCCGGTCTTTTGAAGAGTTTGTTGGCTGAAATTGCTGAGTTAGGAAGTTTATAAATTGTATGTGGAGTGTTTTGGTGCTGTTTGTTTGAAAAAATTGCTGCAGAGTCGATCGATTATTCGAAACAAGGAAAAATCGAGTCATTGCCCAGGAAAATCGACCGATTCACCCTTAGAACACCTCGATTTTTTCTCAGTTGTGATGGATAGGCTCCGTAGATCAAGTAAAAACTTGTTTTTTTGCAAGAGATCTTCATCCCAACCTCCCCAAGAACCTGAAGAACCTCCTCCAAGGCTCCCCGTTATCCAAGAAAAGCATAAACGCAAATATGAGCGTCTTTTAGCTCGTTCCATCATGGCACCATGTTATATCGAGTTGGATGAGCTTAATGTGGTGCATATTAGGGATGACCTTGACTGGATTATAGAGAAGACCGGGCTGATTGAGTTTGTGCAAATTAGAGAGAACGCATATGTGGGATATCTCATGAATTCTGAAACTCCACCTTGATTATATATTTGTATAGGTGATGATGATGGAAGACTTAAATACAAATGGAGTAGTTTTATACATTAACAATTTATTGATTATATATCGAGTTGCTTGGTTTGGTTTGGTGGTTTGTGTTGAATGTGTGCAGGTTTTGAAATGCATTTTAAAGGACCTTGAAAGGCCTTGAAATCGGATGCAAGGGAAGACAAGGCGTTTAGAGTGATTAAAAGACGAAGGCCTTGAAAGCCATTACAAGGGATCAGAAGTCAAGACACGCCAAGGCTCTTGAACTCTATCAAAACAAAGCACGCTGAAGGAGTTCAAATTCAACAAACTTATCTACCAAGTGCCAAAGAAGATCTTCTAAAAAAAGATATGCTCAACAAGAAGATATGTTTAAAAGAAGATCTCAACCGACCAAGAAAGATTTGATTCGTAAAAGGATCTTGCAACGATCATCAACCGAAAGCACAACGATCTTCTCTCAAACGAAATTTAATATCTTTACAACAGATACGAGAAGATTATAGACCAAAGAGATCAACGTGTTTCAAGGAGATGAAGATGGTAGAAAATCCACAACGTCTATCTCATCTCAACCAAGAAGTGACTTTCATGGAGAAGAAGAATCATCTTCAAACGGTCATCTTCCCAATGGCTAGAAGACCTCTCCATTAAAGTCTATAAATGAAGATGTCGATTGAAGAACACAACACAAGCTTACACGGAAACATCTAAAGTCTTCAAGCGATCCAAAACAGCTTCATTCGATCAAACAGTTTTTCTTTATCTCTTTTACTAAAAGCGTTATCCCCTAGAGAGAGTTAAAACTTGAGAGCTCCATTGGTATATCTAAAAAGTGTTATACTAGAGTGTGTGTTACTCTGCGAAGTAACTAGGCTATTATATCAAGGTGAAGAGTTGGAGCTAGATCGTAGCATTGGCTATAGTGAGAGAAGAAGGGGAATTCTTCTAGTTTGTATCTAAGACTCTTTGAAGCAGATAATAGATAGTTAGATCCTAAGGCTATACCCTGGGACGAAGAGTAGGCTATTTAGAGCCAAACTTCGAAAACATATCCTCGTGTCGATCTTTTACATTCCGCACCTTATCTCGTTATATTGTGACTAACTTTGTTTTGCAGTTGAACAAAATAAATGTCCTTGAAATCAGTTTCAAAGCCCTTGAAATCAAAGTGTGTCACAAAGAGCTGAGATCGACATCAAGGCCTTTGAAATAAGTTTTAAAGCCTTGAGATAGGTTTTTGCGAAAAGTTCCCATACTCTATTCAACCCCCCTTCTAGAGTATCTTCAAATTTCTTAGTTCTATTACCCATGATCCGAACACTAGGAATGCAACCTTTAGGTTGATGAACAAGAACTATAACTTTGATGTTGGAGTGTTCGGAAACTTCTTTGGCTTCCCGATTTCCCATGCAAGTACCTTCCCCCATGGAGTCAAGGCCGAGGAATTTTGGGAGAAGATCTCCATTAGACATGTTAAAGGCGATAGATGGAGACCCGGGAACTCAAAGGAGAAGAGCATGTATAATCTTACCTTCAAGATAGCTTACCGGATTTTGAGTGGGTCTATGTTTGCAAGGACGGAGACCCCGTAGAAGGTACAAGCTAATGAGCTCTTCATCTTTTATTGCATGTCTGAGGGGACAATTCCGAAAGATGTGATTATTCGACTTATCAAAGTAAATGTATTTAGACTCTTACATGAGTCGTATCCGAACTATATGGGAGATATTGTTGCCCAAGTTTGAGATATTTATTTGATGATCATGGAGTGATGTAGCTCCGAGGGAGGGTCTCAAGATTTCTTGAGTTTTGTAGCTGAAATCATGGTAACATGAGAGTAGGCATTTCATTCTTCACATCTATGAATTAACCAGTAACTTGAATTAGCAAAGATTGCCAACAAATCCGGCGGCCACATTTGTGTCGGAGGACTTGTCACTTACGTGGCAAAGGCATTAGGGGTAGACATTTCGGCGTGTACTCTTGCTGCAGAGGCACAATCATTAGGGATTCAGAGGCTGGTTTCTAGAGGAGTTGTTGTTCCGAGAGGGCGGGGAGAGCCGCATGTAGCCATGCCTTGGGATAGATAACCCAAGGAGATTCTATGGAAGCCACGCTACACATTCAAAGATGTCTACTACTAGAAGGAAGGATTCGAGCATAACAGTGATGAGGAGTTTACTGAGGACGAGCGTGCAGATGTTAAAGATGTAGGATGTGACACTGAGGGGTATCCCACCGACACATAGGCTCCAACTGGGGGCATGCTTGAGTTAGGAGATGGAGGGGACACCGAGGTTCTAGACACTGACCACGAGAGAGGTCCGAGTAGGCCGGTAGATGATGAGGCCACGGAGGACGAGCACATGGCGGAGGTTGATCCATTTTTCCCTCCTCTATAGGAGATGCCACCTAGACCACCTCGCCGGTCATTCTCACGCCGACGACGGACACAGCAGCAGGACGACGACTCCAGCTTTAGCACCCGGATGGACACATTGACTAGAGAGTTCCAGGAGTTCCAGACCGAGGTACGAGGCCACCACTCTTCCTAGGACGGCCAGTAGAACGATCTATACTACCATACTTTCGGCCGCTTCTATGACCCTTCCGCTCCGGTGTATCCACCACCACCACCACCACTGCATGACTGAGAGACTCACCTTTTACATTGTAAGTATTTTTTTCTTCATTCTGTACTCGAGTTTTCATATTGGGGACAATGTGAGAATTAAGTATGGGGTGGGGGTACATACAATCTTTTACCATATTTCACACGTCTACTTTCATTGCATTTTCATTTTCAGATTTCGGGTTTGGTAACTCTAGTCACACGTTTCATTTCGGACATTTGCATTGCATTTTCATCCATTATCAAAAATCCAAAAATATCAAAAATTTTCAAAAACTTTGTGCTTCTAAAAAGGATATGACCTCAATGATGACATTTGTGTTTGTAAAAATGGCAAAGAAAATCTTGAATGTTGAGGTTTAGGTATGACGTTTATGGACATTTATCCTTTGCTTAAATAATATATATGATTTATATGCTATTTGATGTTTTGATAAAATTAAGGAATAATAATCGAAACCAACAAATAAGTTCTTATACATCATAATGGAATGACTAAGGCGTTTCGATCTTTTTCTCTTCTTCTTATCCATATTAAACACGTCATATGTATTATTGCCTCCCTTTTACCTTTTCCGGGAATTATGAAGCATGCTAGTGTGAAGTGTGATGCGTAGTGAAGTTGTTGAAAAAGTGAAATGTGTAAACATATAGAAAATAGGGTTGGGGACGTCAATCATGATGATGAGTAACTCGGCACCATTCACATAGCCGGGTGTTTGTGTCTTGCCAAAATCGGATTGAGCGATAGTCCTAACGTTCATGGTATGTGCATCACGGTTTGAGGGATCTCGAGAAATTGAGAATTGCTAATTTCCTAGGCTTCGGTTATTGTGCATCTCTGTCCATTTCTCAAAAAGTGAAAAATGTAAAGAATTGCAACATGCAAAGTGAAATTCTATTTTCGGTAGCTGCAAAAGAGTTCAAAAATTGTGAAGCTTTATTCCTTATTCCCGGAATATACCACTACATATCCTTTATATATTCCCACCCCTTTGACACGTTTCTTTGTCCTTTATAAGTTGAAAGTCCTTAAGACCTTTGTTCACATGTTTATGGCTTATATGGTTTAGATTTGTTTTCTCATGATTATCTTTACATTTTATGCCATACATTTCATGTGTATTGTTTAAAAAAAGTGTACTTGCCCTTTCGTGCCATAACTATATCATTTCATACATTATCTTTCAATGCCTTATTACATCATGATGAGAGTGATCCATTATTAAGAAGCACATTACAAAAAGAGTTTTTGTTTTTAGCATTATATAATTCATATCATCTTATATTCTAAATTTGAATCTTGCTTGGGGACAAGAAAGAGGCAAGTATGGGGTATTTTATTGACATGAATTATATACCATCAAATTCATGCAGTATACTAGTCTATCGCCTCAGTTTCACATGCATTTAATGGAGATTGTATGACTTTAAGTTCATTTTCATATACATTTCAAGAATAGAGGTCTACACACTTTTATTTGTGAAATTATAGGAAAAGGGTGATAATGTGGCACAAAAAGTGATGATGTGGCACGAAGGAGTATGACATCATTGAAGATCAGGAGAGGAGCCAAAAGATATAAAAAGATAAGAGAAAAAATCACAAGAGAAGATAGAGTTGTAACTAAAAGATATCACACGATGTGAGAGAAAAATCGGATGAATACTAATAGAGATCGGTCGATTTTCTTCACAAATGACTTGATTTTTATCCTGTATAATCCGATTGGTTATAGGATTGTAATCATAAGATCACATCTCATACACTATAAAAGGAGGACGTCTCACCACCTCCAAAGGCATTTAATTCTACCAAGACTACTAAGTCATAGGATCAAGAGCATTGAGGAAAGCATTCGAAGAGGAAGATCGAAGGAAGTTTGGAAGTTCTAGTCCAAGAATAAAGTTCTTGGAAGTTTTGTGAGTTTGATTCTATCTTCTGTCATTGTGAAAATGTTTTGGAGTTTGTTATTGAGTTTTAAAAGATTAAACCATTGTTCTTACGTTCTTGGTTTGGTTTTAATTCAAGATTCAAAGTTTTCTCATCATTCTTTGCTTTCTTGATTCATTATCTCTTTTGATTTTGATAATGTGTATTCTTGGCTAAAACCCTTGTGATTCTAGGGTGATTGGTTGAAGATTGTGGTTAAGATGATGATAGAATGACCTTCATGAACAGATTGGACCCTTAGAGCTGAGTTTAACCTTAACAGAAGCGAAAATCGGGGTGGTCATTGAGCAGATCGGACGATCTCGAGGGATGAACAACCCGATTTTTCCCTCTGTCATACCTATCTTCCTTATCCTTTCTCTTTGGTTAAAGATTTCTTAAACCCTAGCCTTGTTGAACCTTTCTAACCTATATCCGAGTGTGGGAAGAGACTTACCCGGTAATTCCCGTCCTTGGTTGCCAACGATTACAAGTTCTAGGTAATAGAGGATTCAAACCCCTCTATTAAGGTTGAGTGTGCCATAACCTTTACCTTTGTGAATTAAACTGATTCCCTTGGGTTTGTGTTTGGTTTTGAGAATATTATCCTTCCCTTAGATCCTCTATCTTATCGAGACTCAACATCCTTTATTTAGAGCCTTTGGGTTTGGACATGGGTGGTGGAGACTTCACCGTACATCATACCGCTTTCGAACACATACCTTAGCAATCTCAACTCTGTCCATACAATATTTAGAAGTCTTGAATCGAAAGCCACAATTGGATTCCTTGATCCTTAGAGTCCGTTTTCCCAAATCTTTACACAAAAACAAAGTCTTTGTCTTTTCTTGTCAATAGTTGCATCTTTCTTTGTTGGATTTCTTATTCTCATTTTGATTTCACTAAATCCTTGTGTCGACCCTGGAATCCTTGCTTTTATTGCAATTGATATGTACATTGCGGGTTCACTTAAATTTTATTTATTCTTGGTATAAATATTAAAGCTTGCATACACCCTTTGGAGCAAATACACCAAATAGATCTAATACCCGATGCTACCTCCCAAACCGGCCAACCTATAAGATGAACCCTAAGGAGAACCAAGAGATCAAAAGCCAAGTGCAAAAAATTATGAGGGTTATGTGAGGAAGATATTGAGCCCTTGTGATGTACCCATCTTCTTAGTGCCTAAGAAGGGCAACACATAGAGGATGTGTGTTGATTGTAGAGCAATCAACAACATCACCATAAAATACTGCCACCCTATCCGACACTTAGATGATATGCTAGATGAGTTGAATGAAGCCACTTTATTCACCAAAATAGATCTTAGGAGTGGTTACCACCAAATTAGGATGCAAAAAATGGTATGAGTGGAAAACGGCATTTAAGACTAAGTTTGGTCTTTATGTGTGGATTGTCATGCCAATTGGGTTGACCAATGCCCCTAGTACATTCATGAGGCTCATGAATCATGTGTTGAGACACTATATTGGTAAGTTTGTAGTAGTTTACTTTAATGACATCCTCATATATAGTAAATCACTTGAGGAACATGAAGAACACTTGAGGGGAGTACTTGCTATAATTAGAATAAAATATCTTTATGCTAATTTTAAGAAATGTGAGTTTAGAATAAACCATATATGTTATTGTCTTGGTTTTTTAGTAAGCACAAGAGGCCTAAAATTCGATGAAGAGAAGCTCAAAGCTATCCATGAATGACCTACCCCTACACCGTTGTCCATGTGAGGAGCTTCTGTGGATTATCCACCTTCTATAGGCATTTTGTGTGAGATTTCAGCACCATTGTAGCCCCACTCCTAGCAATCCTGGATTAGCCACCGTCAGCCATGTTGAGGTGGCGGTTGTCCCATGCACCTCTCCTAGCAGTCCCGGATTTCATCAAGCCCTTTGAGATGGAGTGTGATTGTTAAGGTATATGCATTAGAGGAGTACTCATGCAAGAAGGTAATCCACTAGCCTTCTTTAGTAGAAAAAATAAAGGGAGCATTATTTACTCTACATATGATAAGGAATTATATGTATTGTTTAGGGTGTTTAAAACATGGCAACATTACTTATGGCCTAGTGAGTTTGTCCTACATACCGATCATGAGTCCTTATGACATTTTAGGAGTCAAGATAAGTTAGATAGGATGCATGGTAGATGGATGGAGTTTACTGAAATTTATCCTTATATCATCAAATATAAAAAGGGCAAAGATAATGTTGTAGCGGTTGTGCTCTCTAGGAGACACTCTTTGATCACAACTATGAATTCTAAGGTTTTAGGGTTTAATTATATCAAGGATCTATATGTTGATGATATTGATTTTGGACACAATAAGAATTGTGTGAATTGAGAAGCTCTAGATAAGTATTACTTGTTTGAGGGTTTTCTTTTTAAGATTGATAAGGTTTGCATTCCTAGGTGTTCTCTTAGGATTTTACTTGTTGAGAAAGCCCATTCGGGAGGCTTATAGGTCATTTTGGAAGAAAACCTATCATATTCTCCAAATTCATTTTTATTGGGCACACATGCTTAGAGATGTAGATCACATGATTAAGAGATGTATTGTGTGCTTAAAATCTAAATCTACGTTGAAACCTCACGGCTTATACACTCCCCTACCCACGCCCAAGCTATCTTGAGAAGATATTAGTTTTGACTTCATTGTAGGATTGTCTGAGACTAAGAAAGGGGGATATTCTATCTTTGTGGTAGTAGATAGATTTTCTAAACTGACTCATTTTATTGTTTGCCATAAGACCGATGATGCTTAAAATGTAGCTAACTTGTTTTCTAGAAAAATTGTTAGATTGCATGGAGTACCTTGGGCATATGATGAACGGACACCTCTAGAAGGCGGAGTGTCCCGTGTCCCATAGTCTCGGACACGGGGACACGGCAGGACACGGTCAAATATGGTCCGATGTGATCAAGACACGGTTCAGAGGTAAGACACTAGGATGACACGGAGAGGACATGAATCGTGTACGGTCAACACATGGTAAACGAAACTTTCCCCTATTTTTTAAGGCTAAAAAAAGAAAGAAAAAATTAAAGAAAATTTGATTTACCGTAATATTTCTTTTTCTCTCCAATTTTTTTTCAACTAAACCCAACCCTCATATGACCACCTGCAAAATTGTGGTTGTCCGAAGAGGACACCGATCTTCTTCTTCTTCTTCTTCTTCTTCTTCTTCTTCTTCTTCTTCTTCTTCTTCTTCTTCTTCTTCTTCTCCTTTTTCTCATGTTTTTCTTTTTCGGTTCTAATGTTGAAATGTTGTTGTTCTGGTTGTCGACTCTTCTCTCCATATTCTTCCATTCTTCTTACGATTTCATAAATTGCTTTTGAACCTTTGATTACTAATTTACTATGTAATTTATTTGATGAATGTTGAGTGTGTGTTTTCAATTCTTTCAATTTTTCTTATTTAAAAACTTTTATTATTGTTTTTCTTGGTTGATTACGTTGTTCGGTTGTTGTTGATTTGCAAAATGGATGGTTCGTTCCTCAATTTTGGAACTGAGCATGTTTATTTGAGATTATAAGACTAAATATGTTTATTTATATGTTTTGCATGACTAAAAATGTTTGTTTCTAAGCTTCTGTTTCGGTGACTTTAATGTCATGTTAATGTCTTTATCTACTCATATATCATTTGGTTTTTCATATACATATGTACCTCATGATGATATTTAAATTCTACATTTCAATAGCTTTAAAATGATATACAATTTGTTTTCCTCGTCGTGTCCCCGCTTCCTATACTTTTGAGGATTGTCGCTTCCTCGTTTCTCGTTGTGTCCAATTCATGTGTCCGTGCGTGTGCGTCATAGCTTAGGACTATAATAAGTGATAGGGATTAAGTTTCTAAGTTTCTTTTGAAAGACTCTTTTGGGTATACTAGGGACCAAGTTGTCAACTTCTAGTCAAACTCAAATGGATTGTCAAACCAAAGTGACTAATAGAACTTTAGCATCCATCTTAAGGGATATTTTGAAATAAAGTTTTAATGCTTGGGAAGATGTTTTGCCTCATGTAGATTTTTCATATAATAGTACATGGCATTCTTCTACTAAATTGACTCCTTTTGAGTGTGTGTATGACTTGAAACCTTTGACTCCTTTTGATCTTATATCGTTGCCCATAGAGGACCGAGTAGATTTTATTGTAGAAATACAAGTGAAGAACATCAAGGATATGTATGAAAGAAAACATGCAAAATTTAAGGAGAAGGGAAAGCAAGTGGTGGTCAAAGTTAATAGGAATCGCAAGCAAGTATTGTTTGAACCGGTGTGATGTTACGTGGTTGCATTTGAGGAAATATAAATTCCCAAAGAGGCGCAAGTCAAAGCTCTCACCTAGAGGAGATGGACCATTCAAGGTTATACGTAAGGTTGGGGACAATGCTTAAGTCCTAGAGCTCCCGAAAAACTATGGAGTAAGCCCTACATTCAATGTAGGATACCTAAGTCTCTATTAATCAAGTGATGACCATGTTGATGATTCGAGGACGAATTAATGCATGAAATATGACCTTAGTATAGATGTGCATATAGCTAGTTTTCCCCTTCTTTCACATACATATACATGCATTCATATAAAAAATGGTTCATATTCACATATTAGGTTAGAATCGAGATCTACACAAGTTTTATGGCAATTGTAGATGAATTGGAACAAATTGGAGCGGAAATGGAGTATTCATGGGCAATTGATTAAAGTGGACCACATAGGAAGCAATCAAGGACATAAAAGAAGGATGAAGTCAAGTTTTGGAAGATATTAGAGAGATCAAAGAGATCTCATGCCTCAGAGAAGAAATCTCGGACAAGGACATTAAATCTCGGCCGAGATTCTCTTCGGGCCTGGCCGTGGTTTTGACATTTCAGTCCAAACGCAATATTTCAAACCCTAACTTTATTCTATAAGATAGAAGGCTGCAAGGATGATAAGACATTGCAACAAGAAAGCCTGGATATTAGAGACACATAGCAACAAGAAAGCCTGGGATTCGGCGCTTGGAAACGGATTGACAACCCATACTACATCAACATTCGAGATTCAGAGATACATTGGAACTCTTTGTGAGATTATTCTATTTTTTTATTTTCTTTTCTTTGGAACACAAGAGCAGAGTTTTGTTATTTACTTGATTCGGTTTATGATATTAGAGAACACCTTGCTTAGTAATTCTTGCATTCTTTTCGGTTTTATTGATTGTATTCGGTTCTTGATTTCATATACTTATCTTAATTTGAATATGATGATTGTTGCTTAAACCTGATAGCATGTATTATAGTCTATATTTTGGAACTTGTTTAGACGTTTTATCTTCAATAATCTGCATGTTTGGATGTATATCATGTGATTATATTTTTGTTTCATCTATCTTTACGGGAATCGAGGTCTACACCAAGTTTCATTGTAATCGTAGGTAAAATGGCACATCTTGGACTAAAATGGAGCTAAGGAGCAAAGGAGTCATAGGAGATACATTCTGGAGCTTAAAAGAGAACTCAAGAAACATGGAATTAACAAAGAATATTCACTTTGGACCAGATTTGAGAGATTTCACATTCAGTTGAGATTCACGTCGGTCAGCTACAGTGTCACCTCGACCGAGGTGATCTTGAGGAGCCTCCCGACCGAGGCGAACACCCTGGCACGGTTAGATATATTTTATTTGGCTGAGATCTTTTATTTTTTGAAGGAAGAGATCTTATATTTTTTGGGCTGGATTTCTGGAAGGAAGATCATATATTTAGGAGATCTATTTTAGAGATATGGATATATTTTATTAGGATATTATCTTTTTAAGATATTATTATCTTTGGAAGATAATTCTCCTATATAAAGGGTTTGATTTTCCACAATTCAGCCATCTTCTATCTTTGGATCAACAATATTCTCCCAGCTGCAGTTAGGAAGGAAGTTTGGAAGTTTGAAGAAAGTTAAAGATTGAAGGAAGGAAGTTTCATAGCTTTGTGATAGCTTTTGAGGGGATTTGTAAGACTTTCTTAGATTCCCTTTGGTTCGTTGTCTTTGTTGAATTTGTGATTCTAAGGAATGCTGATTTGTTTGATATTTGATTCAGTTATTGAAGCCTTGTTCTTAAGGTTTTTGTGTTCAAATATTCATTCCTTCCCCATATATTTGATTATTGCTTTCATGATGATGAGTGGCTAATTTCCTTGTGCGATTATAGGGTGATTGGCTGAAAGTTGTGGGAAAGACAATGATAGAATAATCTTAATCCTAGTAGGACCCTAAAAGCTCGAGTCTTTAACCTTAACCCTAGAGTACCTCGTTCAGTCGACGAACATCTCGTCCAGGGTGGAACTTGACTGACCGAGGTGACTTCTCTAATCCGTAACTGAGAGTTAAGTGTTAGAGTTTGCCACATCCTATTCTTATTACACCTTTCCTGGTTCAATGCAAGCCTAGGATGAGACTTACCCGGTGATTCCTTTGTTTGTTTACCCAAGATCATAAGTGTAGGTAATAAAGGTTTATCCTTTATTGGGGTTTGAGTGTGCCTTCATTCCATCTTTGTGAGTTATCCTGAGACTTACCCGGTAAAGGTTGATTCTATTCCCTTAGTTGGTGTGTTGGTTTGAGATTATAATTCCTTTCCTTAGTACCTTGAGACGTACCCGGTAATAGGAGCTTTTGGTTTGGGATTAGTGAGTAGTGAGACTTACCCAGTGATCTACTCCACTTTAGAAACACCTTCCCTTTGCAAAATCTCAGCTTTGTCCGCTTATCTTGAGATCTTGAGTTGGAACCACAACTAGATGCTTTAATCCCTCGAATTTGCTTATTTCCTTTAATTGACCTTATTATCATCTTTTTGATTGCTTTAATCGCTTTTGTGGTTATTAGATACATTGACAACCTATACCTGCTTAGTTTCACCTAAGTCCTTGAGATCGACACCCCAGAATTCTTGCTTTTACTATAATTGATCCGTACATTGCGGGTTCACATCCTTGTTTTAAGCATATTTCTTGGGAAATAAATTTAAAGCTTGCACACACCGTTTGGAGCGAACAAGTTTTTGGCGCTGTTACCAGGGAACTTGGTCTAGACCGAGCCGGTTGCGGTAGTCTTTCGGGGCAATTGCCCCTGTTGCTACTAACCACTCTACTTGAGTGACTTTCGCAGGTTCTTCTTCTTAGGTTTATGCAAAGAACCCGTGTTGGGAAGGAAATTGTTCCTTACGATCCCGAACCAGAAAATACATACAAAAGACGCTTGAAAGAAGCGAAAATGGCCAACCAAGACAATCGCGATCTTGAGGCCGATATGAAGGAGGCGATGGAGCAGCTGCGCCTCAAGAGGGAAGAAGTGCAGCGCGAGAGAGAGCAAACTCGCACCAGAACTGCAGAGATTGAAGTAGATATGGCAGAGCTTCGATCCCAGATTCTACATCGACCAGACCCTCGACCGAGGCAGGACCCCGCTCCAATTGCCCCGGCCGAGATACTTCCACCTCCGATGCCTGTCCGAGATGTTCTTTTTGCAGGTATCCCACAGACCCTAGGGCAGAGGATGGACCCAAACCAGCAAGTGAGGTGTCCAGGAGTCAACCTAGGTGATCCAGCGGATCATGATTATGAACTTCGACCGCAAGTTCTTTCTATGATTTGCCAATGCCAGTTCGGAGGTCTAGAAAGGGAGTCTCCACATCAACATCTACAAAACTACGAGATCTTGATGGAGACCTTGAGACCTTCAAGGCTGGAAAATAATAATTACAAGCTATGGCCTTTTTACTTTTCTTTGAAGGACATGGCGCTCACTTGGTATCAGTCTCTTCCTCCCAGAAAGATCAACACTTGGGAGGAGATGATGACGGAGTTCTTAACAAAATTCTTTCCCCCCTCCAAAACCGCTGAAATGAGAGGGAAGATCAATGCATTCATCATGAAGGACAAGGAGAGTTTGTCCAAGTCATGGGAGAGATTTAAGGATGTTCTTTTGGATTGCCCACATCATGGGATTCCAAAGATAGAGTTGATGGAGATATATTTCAAGGAATTGGATGGAGCTACCCAATTCAACCTTCAACTACTATTCGCCGGCACATTCATGGACATGCCGATTGATGAAGATTGGGAGTTCATTGAGAAACAAGCTTTGCACATGGAGAAATACTCCCACCAAGGAGCTGAAAATGGAGTTAAGAAAGTTAATTTTCAAGAAGCTCCATCAAATGATAATCAACTCATCTCCCTCAAGAATGATGTGAAGCAATTGAAGGACCTTTTGGTTGCTCATACCAAGAAAGAGGAGGGAGGATATCAAGGGTCAAGGAACAACAATCATGGTTCCCGGAACAACAACTACAACAACAATTGAGGCTCCAACAACAACAATTGGAGATCTAACAATCAAAATTCGGGTAACCCTTACTCTAACTCCAATTCTAATAATTCTTTTAATCCCTCTTCTTCTTCTTCTACTCCATTGAAGAGCCAAGAGCCTGAATCAAGCTCGTCCCAGCCAGAAAAGAAAGATGCAGTGTTGGAAGCCATCTTGATCAAGCTCAATGCTATGGAGACGTCCATGACTTCATTTTCGAAGGCATAAAAAGCCTTAGAGCAATAATTCTTTAATAAGGTGAATGAAGCGCCAAGAGATCCACGAAAGCTCCCAGCAAGGACAGAGAGCAACCCTATGGGACAGATCATGGCAATAACGATGAGAAGTGGACTGAAAACTACAAATCCAGTGCCTCGGTCAATGCCAGTGCAGACGAAGAACACCTCGGTCCAGGTACAAACGAGGAACACTTTGGTCGAGGTGCCATCCGAGGTGGAGTCCCAGAAAGCGACGGACAACACTGAAGTTTATGTCCCACCTCTTGCATATAAACCACTACTTCTATTCCCTCAGTCAAGGGCTAGAGCACATCTAGATAAGTACTTTGGTAAGTTCCTTGACTTGATAAATAAATTACATATTAACATCCCTTTCCTTGATGCTATTCTAGGGATGCCTGCATATGGGAAGTTCTTAAAAGAGATTCTATCAAGGAAAAGGAAACTGGAAGATTTTGGTGAAGTAAGGATGACATCTAAATCCTCGGAGCTCATTCAAATTATGAAGGAGAAGATGCCACCTAAGTTGAGAGATCCCGGCTCATTTTGCATTCCCATTCAAGTTGGGGATGTGACTTGTGAGGCGTTGTGTGATCTAGGAGTCAGCGTGAGCATCATCCCGCTGGAGCTATGTGTGAAGATCGGACTTGGAGAGCCCAAGCCGGTGAAGATAAGGTTATACATGGCGGACCGCTCCATTACACATCCCGTGGGCATTTTGGAAGATGTTCCGGTTAAGTTAGGTAACTTCTACTTACCTATAGACTTTGTTGTGCTTGATATACCCGCAGATTATCCCGTTCCTATCATTCTCGGGAGACCATTTCTAGCAACTTCGGGTTGCAATGTGGATTGTAAGAACGCCAAGTTGAAATTCAACATTGCCGAAGATCAAGTGGAGTTTGCATTGCTTGCTGCAATGAAAGGAGAGCCGTTGGAGGATGATATCTTCAACATCTATGATGAAGAAGAATCAAGAGAATTGGTGAGCTCCATCCTTATTAATGATCCTCTTGAAAGAGTTATTATTTTTAGCTTAATGGAGGAAGGTATAGATGCTTCTTGTGATGCAGATATACGGAGCTTAAAGGCACTGGAAGAAGATCCAGGAGCTAAGATTGAAAGACTAATCCAGGAGAAGAGAATCTCCAATTTCAAACCCAGTTTCAGTACCTCGACCAAGGCACTTTCTAAACCAAGTGAGGTGTTCTTAACTGAAGAACATCTCGGTCACCCATCTCGGGCACCAACCGAGACAACAAGTGAGATGCCTTCAACTGAGAATAACAAACTTCTTACTCCCTTTTTGAAAGTCATTCACAATTGGTGGAGCACTTTCGCCACCTAGCTTCTGATAATAAAGAACCTTGGTATGCTGACATTGTTAATTATCTTGTTTGCCAATAAATCCCGCCCGGATTGACGTACGCTTAAAGGAAGAAATTTTTTAAAGATGTACGCCACTACTACTGGGATGAACCTTTACTATTTAAGAGAGGTCCGGATGGGATGCTTCGAAGATGCATTCCGGAAGATGAAGTCACTAGTGTCATACGACATTGCCACTCGCTTCCTTGTGGAGGACATGCTAGCGCTCACAAAACATGCGCTAAGGTATTACGTTCCGGTTTCTTTTGGCCTACATTAATTAAGGATGTGCAAATTTTTGTTGTTTCTTGTGATGCATGCCAAAGAACAGGGAACTTATCTATAAGGAACGAGATGCCACTCAATAACATCCAGGAGGTTGAGATTTTTTATGTATGGGGAGTTAATTTCATGGGACCTTTCCCATCATCTGGAGGAAACCTCTACATCCTCCTAGTTGTCGATTACGTCTCTAGATGGGTGGAAGTCATTGCCTCCCCCACTAATGACGCCATGGTGGTTGTGAAGTTCTTCAATCGGACTATCTTTCCACGTTTTGGGACTCCACGTATCATTATTAGTGATGGAGGGACACATTTCATCAACCGGAAGTTTAAAGCACTTCTATCGAAGTATGGGGTAACCCACAAGGTAGCAACCCCTTATCACCCTCAAACTAGTGGACAATTCGAGATCTCGAATAGAGAAATCAAGGCAATCTTGGAGAAGACCGTTTCTAGAACGAGGAAAGATTGGTCCACGAAGTTGGACGACGCTCTTTGGGCTTACAGGACTGCATTCAAGACTCCCATTGGTAGCACCCCTTATAATTTGGTATATGGTAAGTCTTGTCATCTGCCTGTCGAATTAGAACACAAGGCATATTGGGCAATCAAATGGCTGAATTTCGACATCAAGGAAGCCGGTGAGAAGCGGCTATTGGACATCAATGAGCTGGAAGAGCTGTGTTTGAACGCTTATAAGAATGCCAAGATCTACAAGGAAAGGACAAAGAAATGGCATGACAAGCGTATCATTCCTAAGGAGTTCAAAGAAGGAGATTTAGTTCTACTCTTCAACTCCCGCCTTCACCTCTTTCCAGGTAAGTTGAAATCTAGATGGACAGGACCTTATGTTGTGAAACATGTTTTCCCTTATGGTGCAGTTGAGATCTGGGGAGAAACAAGTGGAAGCTTCAAGGTCAATGGTCATAGACTTAAGAAATACCAACCGGAAGTCCACGTTAGGAGATTGCACCACTATACCTTGTTTAGGGATGTCGTACGGTCCAACTAGCGACCTTAACATAAGCGCTTCTTGGGAGGCAACCCAAAGTATTGCTTTCTTTTCCCTTTTCTAGTCTAGCTTTAGATAGTTTGCTTTTTGCTTTGCTTTGTTTTGTTTTTGGCATCCTAGACAAAAACTAGGTACTTTCTAAGGAAGGATTACAACTCAAGAGCAACACTGGAAGATTAGAAGTTAGAGAAATTGAGAAGACGAAGTTTGACTGAGACACATCTCGGTTGCTATCACATCACCTCGACCGAGATGATTCTTGAGCAACCGAGGCGACTATGGCTAACAAAGATCCACATCGGTCCAGACACCTCGGTCCAGTCGGGACCACCTCGACCGAGGTGATGTCAAATCCAGCGAGGGGTATAAAAGGGGAACAGTTTCTCTCTCTTTCCCTCCCATCCCTCTCTCGACTGCGGCGCAAGATCCACCTCGTTTCATCCTTCTTTGATCGTTTTATATGATTTTTGCTCCGATCTCGCAAGGAAAAGCAAGAGAAACATATTGCAAGCAAGGAACCGCAAGGAAAACGCTTCGAAACTGCGTGATTTGGGGTAAATTGTCGGAAACCCTAACCTCTCTTCTCTTTACTGATTTTGGACGTAATTGGTTTTGGTTGCCACTGATTTGTGTTGGAAAAGGCTTAAGTACCCTATAGGAACAATTGGTAGTGATATTGGGGGAAAAGAACTGGAAATTTGAGAGTTGAAACCGCCCAGCCTTTCGCCTCGGTCCAGTCGAGATGTGTCTCGGCCAAGGTGATTCTTCAGCCTTGTCAGACCAACCGAGATGACTTGTCAGTACCAAAAATGAGTTCTCATTCTGATCGCTAGTTAGTTCTGAGGGATGCTCCCAGTAGATCCTCACCTTCTTCTTCTTTTTCTAGACCTTCCATCCCGGTGATTCACGAGCGTCACCAAGCTGATTTTGACCGCATATGCGCACGCCATGTGATTGCGCCACGATTTTTGGATATTTTTGCTTTTGATTGCCTCCATGTAGCTGATGATCTGACGAGGATGGTTTCCATGGTAGGATGGACCAGTTCATGGAGATTAGAGCTCCAGCCTACCTCGAGCCCACTTTAGAGTTTGTGAGTTTTGTTACTCACCTACCTGAGCAGAAGGCCATCAAGTACCGGTTGCTGAACCGGAACTACATCGTTCCCATGGACCAGTGGAGAGATATCTTTGGCTTCCCGACCCCTACAGTTCCCGACTTCCCTTCTCGAGCCGTAGCTCGATAGTTTTGGGGGCAGATTGCCCATGTTGTAGAGCATGCTGATAGGTGGAGACTTGGAGACTCCAAGGAGCGCATCATCTTCCACCTTGCTTTCCAACTAGCCCACTGGATCTTTAGTGAGACCCTTCTGGCGCGTACTGAGACGCCCTATAAGATTAGATAGGGAGAGCTGCTCAGTTTATTCTGTATGGTGACTGGGGGAGTGCCTGATTTTGGGGCGATGCTAGCTAAAGATCTACACCGGATCAATGCTAAGGGGAAGAGAGATATTTGCTGTGTCGGGCTGGTGACTTATATAGCGACGGTCATGGAGCTGGATCTGAGTACTTGTACATTGGTGGCAGCTGCGAAGCCGCTAGGACTTCAGGAGATGATCACGAGGAGGATACTGGTTCCTCCTGGACTCACTACACCAGACGTGGCGATGCCTTGGGAGCAGACTGCCCCTCAGGGTATCATGTGGTCGGCTCAGTTCTCAGTCTACGATCCTCAGTATTGGTCAACCGCATGGATACCTTACATAGAGGATGCTAGAGAGGCAGCAGCAGATCAGGTACAGGAGGAGGAGGATGAGGATGATGATGGCGGTGCTGCCATGGAGACAGGGACAGATACAGCTGGCCCTAGTGTGCCAGTAGTCAACTTAGACGACGAGGCTACAGAGGAGGAGGCTGCTGCAGCACCATCACGCCCTTCTAGGCACAGAGTCCGCAGGCAGAGGGATCCCATAGCTCATCGACAGATTGACGAGCTGACGGATCAGATGATCGACTCTTACGCCGCCTTGTCCTTGGATATGTTGGAGATAAGGGAGAGCCAGCACTACCAGCGCCGGATGATAGAGATACAGTTCCAGCACACCATGGGTTATCCATTTGACCCATCTCAGTATCCCTTCATCCCGTATCCACCACCACCTCCAGCGGATCAGGATTAGAGCTAGCAGGGATTTCTTTTCTTTATTTATTATGCAGCTCAGCTTATGTCCGGTGAGTACTTTATTATCAGACTTATTTTGACCCATTGGGACAATGTGTCCCAAGTATGGGGTATTTGGATGTACCTTATTTGACATTATGTGTATGACTTGTATGACTTTCTATTTATGATCTTTCTTATGCTCTATGCGTTTATTTGAGACTACATGCATGCATACATGTTATTTGATTGAAAAAAACGTCAAAAACTGGTTAAGAAAAAAAAACTTTGACCTCGACCGGGATGATTCTTGTCAAACAAGGTCAAGTACCTCAGTTGACTTAGAACATCTCGACCGAGGCGGTTTAACTGAAAAAGTTTTCGAAACGAATTTTGTGCTTCTTTTTTGGATATGACCTCAGTGATGATTTTGTTTGCAGATTGGTTTTGAAATCTTAATATGTTTAAAGGGTTTTATGATATGTTTAAGTTGCTAAATGCTTTGTTTGAAATTTTGGCATGTTTAATACCTTGTTTTTATCTAAATTATGTTGAATTTGAAGGTTGACACCAACATGATGAGTTCTATCACTCTCTTCCTGGGATGATTAAGGCAATTCATTCTCTTCTCTTCCTCTTCTTGATCATGCTTTAGCCCCTCATATACATATTTGCCTCCCTTTACCTATCCGGGAATTTGGAAGCACGCAAGTGAAAAGCAAGTGAAACAAAGGTTGAGATGTCGGCTGGAAGTTTAAGAAAGAAACAATTAGGTTTGGGGAAGTCAATCATGATGATGAGTAACTCGGCACCATTCACATAGTCGGGTGTTTGTGTCTTGCCAAAGTCAGACTGAGCGATATTCCTAACGGGTCATGGTATGTACATCAAGGGTTTGAGGCATCTCGAGAAATTGATGATTGCTGATCTCCTAGGCTTCGGTTATTGTGCACCTCTGTCCATGCATCCCAAAAAGTAAAAATAAAAAGTAAATAAGCAAAGCTTATTGGTGGAAGATGTTGAAGTTCAAAGCAAGTGAAGTTAAATTCTTTTTCCCGGATTCTAACACCACATTCCCTATATACATCCCACCCTCACACGTTTCTTGACCTTCTCTTTTGCAAAGCCCTTGAGACCTCGAGCTTGTTGATTGATTTGGTAGTTTAAACTTGATTATACATGATTAATTTCGATAATTATGATTTATTATGCATTCTATGATTTTATGCAAAGATGAACAACTTTCATATATTTATCAAATGTTTTGATCATGTTTTGATTTTAAACACCATGAAGCATTCTCTTAGAGTGATCTATGAGTGGAGCACACCACCAAAATGTTTTGAAATACTTTTCATTGATCTTTAGGACTTATAATCCATTCTATCTTGTACTTAAGATTTGGAACTTTCTTGGGGACAAGCAAGGGACAAGTATGGGGTATTTTGATAGCATGTATTATAGTCTATATTTTGGAACTTGTTTAGACGTTTTATCTTCAATAATCTGCATGTTTGGATGTATATTATGTGATTATATTGTTGTTTCATCTACCTTTACGAGAATCGAGGTCTACACCAAGTTTCGTTGTAATCGTAGGTAAAATGGCACATTTTGGACTAAAATGGAACTAAGGAGCAAAGGAGTCATAGGAGCTACATTTTGGAGCTTAAAAGAGAACTCAGGAAACATGGAATTAACAAAGAAGATTCACTTTGGACCAGATTTGAGAGATTTCACATTCAGCTGAGATTCACCTCGGTCAGCCACAGTGTCACCTCGACCGAGGTGATCTTGAGGAGCGTCCCGACCGAGGAGAACACCCTGGCGCGGCGAGATATATTTTATTTGGTTGAGATCTTTTATTTTTGGAAGGAAGAGATCTTATATTTTTTGGGCTAGATTTATGGAAGGAACATCATATATTTAGGAGATCTATTTTAGAGATATGGATATATTTTATTAGGATATTATCTTTTTAAGATATTATTATCTTTGGAAGATAATTCTCCTATATAAAGGGTTTGATTTTCCACAATTCAGCCATCATCTATCTTTGGATCAACAATATTCTCCCAGCTGCAGTTAGGAAGGAAGTTTGGAAGTTTGAAGAAAGTTAAAGATTGAAGGAAGGAAGTTTCATAGCTTTGTGATAGCTTTTGAGGGGATTTGTAAGACTTTCCTAAATTCTCTTTGGTTCATTGTCTTTGTTGAATTTGTGATTCTAAGGAACGCTGATTTGTTTGATATTTTGATTCAGTTATTGAAGTCTTGTTCTTAAGGTTTTTGTGTTCAAATATTCATTCCTTCCCCATATATTTGATTATTGCTTTCATGATGATGAGTGGCTAATTTCCTTGTGCGATTTTAGGGTGATTGGCTGAAAGTTATGGGAAAGACAATGATAGAATAATCTTAATCCCAGTAGGACCTTGAAAGCTCGAGTCTTTAACCTTAACCCTAGAGTACCTCGTTCAGTCGACGAACATCTCGGCCGGGGTGGAACTTAACTGACCGAGGTGACTTCTCTGATCTGTAACTGAGAGTTAAGTGTTAGAGTTTGTCAAATCTTATTCTTATTACACCTTTCCCGGTTCAATGCAAGCCTAGGATGAGACTTACCCGGTGATTCCTTTGTTCGTTTACCCAAGATCATAAGTGTATGTAATAAAGGTTTATCCTTTATTGGGGTTTGAGTGTGCATTCATTCCATCTTTGTGAGTTATCTTGAGACTTACCCGGTAAAGGTTGATTCTATTCCCTTAGTTGGTGTGTTGGTTTGAGATTATAATTCCTTTCCTTAGTACCTTGAGACTTACCCGGTAATAGGAGCTTTTGGTTTAGGATTAGTGAGTAGTGAGACTTACCCGGTGATCTACTCCACTTTAGAAACACCTTCCCTTTGCAAAATCTCAGCTTTGTCCGCTTATTTTGAGATCTTAAGTTGGAACCACAACTAGATGCTTTAATCCCTAGAATTTGCATATTTCCTTTAATTGACCTTATTATCATCTTTTTGATTGCTTTAATCGCTTTTGTGGTTATTAGTTACATTGACAACCTGTACCTGCTTAGTTTCACCTAAGTCCCTAAGATCGACACCCCGTAATTCTTGCTTTTACTATAATTGATCCGTACACTGCGGGTTCGCATCCTTGTTTTAAGCATAGTTCTCGGGATATAAATTTAAAGCTTGCACACACCGTTTGGAGCGAACAAAACCCTTGCGATTCTAGGGTGATTGGTTGAAGATTGTGGTTTAGATGATGATAGATTGACCTTCACAAACAAATTGAACCCTGAGAGTTGTGTTTTTTTACCTCCGTAGAGACGATTCCACGGGCCGTTCTTGAGAATCTCGGTCGATATTTCACCAAGATCCGACTGTGGTTTTCTCTGTCGTACCTATCATGCTTTAGCCTAAACCCTAGCCTTGTTGAACCTTCCTTACCTAAGTCCAATCATGGGAAAAGACTTACCCGGTGATTCCCTTACTTGGTTGCCAATGATGATGATTCTAGGTAATAAAGGTTAATCCTTTATTAGGTTTGAGTGTGCCTTCCTCTTGCCTTTGTAAGTTAAGTTGAGACTTACCCGGTAATGGCTAACTATATTCCCTTAGGTTGAGTGGTTAGTTTGAGACTATCATTCCTTTTCCCTTGAAGCTCTGAGACTTACCCGGTGATAAGTTTTTTTGGTTTGGAATAGCGGATAGTGAGACCTCCCCCATGATCTATCCCACTTTCGAAACGCCTTTCTTTTACAATCCCAGTTCTATCCATACATCTTTAGAAGTCTTGAATTGAAAACCGCAATTGGATACCTTGATCTATAGAATCTGCACTTTCCCAATTATTACATATATTCATATCATCGCTTTTCTTGCTTTTGGTCATCGATATTTGCATATTGTCTTAGCTAAATTGCTTTTACCAGTCGGTTTCACCAAGTCCTGTGATCGACCTTGTAATATTTGTTTATATTGCGATTCATCCGTACACTGCGGGTTCGCTATTGCTTTTATTCTCGGTATAAACTTAAGGCTTATTTGCACACACACTTTTGAGCGAACAAGTTTTTGGCGCCATTGCCGGGGACTTGGTCTAGACCAAGTTGGCATTTCGGTTGTCTAGATTTGACGCTTTTTGCTTTTTGTATTGACCTTTTTGCTTTGAGTAATTTTGCTTTGCAAGAATTCATCTTTTCCTACTAGGTTTATGCAAAGAAATCGTGATTGTAGAGAACTCGTTCCTTACAATCCTGAACAGGAAAGAGCAATCTGAAGAAGGCTAAGAGAGGCTAGTCAAAGGAGAATGGCAGAAGTAGACATCCAAATTGCGTTGGAACGAGTCTTGGAATGAGTGAGGCATGCAAATTAATGAACACGTGATACGGAGGAACAAGCACGTCAAGCAAAGGAAGCAACTCGCGAAAGGGAGGAAGCACTTCAAGCACAATTGGACGAGATAAACAACAACAACAACAACAACAACAACAACAACAACAACAACAACAACAACAACAACAACAACAACAACAACAACAACAACAACAACAACAACAACAACAACAACAACAACAATATTAGAAACCAACTCCTTCAATGAGGAGGAATCATCCGTGTTGAAATACCGTCTCCTAATGTTGTTCACCATCCTCCACAAGGTGGGGCACCTTACCCTCCGGTGAGAAACTTTAGAGTGGATCCAATTGTGGAAGACCACAAACACTTGGACAAAGAATGGATCCAATAAAATGTACCCGTACTATCAGAATAGAATTCGGAAACCCAACTGACCATGACTATGAGGTCCACGCTAATGTTAATACTATTATCCTCCAAAGTCAATTTGGAGGATCCGAAGGGGACTCTCCTCATTTACATTTACAAAACTATGAAATTCTTATGGAAACATTGAGACCCGCTAGATTAGAAATTAACAATCATAAATTGCGAGGATTTTCTTTTTCTTTGAAAGGTAGGGCACAAGCATGGCTTCAATCCTTACCGCAAGAAAGAATAAACACATGGGAGGATATGACCTCTATATTTCTTACAAAATTCTTCCCACCATAAAAAACTGCTGAATTTAGAAGTAAATTAATGCTTTTACCATGAAAGATAGGGAAAGCTTGTTCGAGTCTTAGGAGAGATTCAAGGACCTTCTACTTGATTGTCCATATCACGGAATCTCAAGAATAGAGCTTCTTGAGATCTACTAAAAAGGATTGGATGAAGATGCACAATTCCAACTTCAATCCCCCTCCAGAGGTACTTTCATGGATAAGCGAATTAACGATGCATGGGAGTTTATAGAAAAGCAAGCTTTGGTGCAAGAGAAATACTCACAAAGAAGAAGTGATGACAGACTCCGGCATCCCGGAGTCCATGAGGTAAGTACTACCACTCTATCCGCTGAAGTTGATAACTTTAAATATATGATGAAAGAGATGCAGAAAAATCAAACATCAACACAAGCGAGCTTACCTCCTAAGGAGCAAGATGTGAATTACACTGGGCGAGGAAATTATCAAGGAAACCATCACGGACCCCGTAACAACAATTACCACAACAGAAATTCACAAATAGGGGGAGGTTGGCGCCCAAATCATAGCCATCCCGAATTTTCTTACTCAAATCCGGATGGTGCACTTAATCCACCCGCATCCTCTAGCAATGCCCCACCACCAAGGACTCAAAATCACCCACCGGGATTCAACCAACCTCCAAACGAACCAACGGAGGTGATTTTGGAAAAATTGTTAAGAGAGATGAAGGAGATGAAAGACGGCTTCAATTCAATTTCTATGGCTCAAAAACCTTGGTAAATCATGTTTTTAACAAGGCCAGAGAAGTTCCTAAAGATCAAGGAAGATTTCCCAGAAGAATTGAAAACAACCCGAAGGGGCAAGTGATGGCTATCACCACAAGAAGCGGAATTAAAATTAATGAGCCATTGCCCATGAGTGTTGATAAAGGGAAGCAACCCATGATCGAGAAGTATCTGGAATCAAGCAACAAGGGGAAGGAGAAGGAAAAAGAATCGGTCTATGTACCTCCACAAACATACAAACCACAACTCTCTTCCTGTAATCTCGCGCTAGACACACCTCGACAAGACTTCGGTAACTTCCTTGAACTTATGAGCAAGCTACAACTTAATATCCCGTTTATGGATATCATTACAGGTATGCCAGCATATGGGAAGTTTTTAAAGGAAATCCTCTCTAACAAGAGGAAATTAGAAGATGTTGGGGGAAGTGAGGATGACCAAGAGGTCATCTGAACTAATCCAAAAAATGAGAGAGGAGATGCCGCCAAAGCTAAGGGATCTCGGATCCTTTTGCGTTCCCATAGGCATTCGAGAGCCGACTTATGAAGGCTTGTGCGATCTTAGAGCAAGTGTGAGCATCATAACGCTTGTGTTATGTGAGAAAATAGGACTTGGAATGCCTTAAGCCGTCAAGATGACACTCTACATGGCGGATAGGTCAATAACGCGTCCGGTGGGAATTCTCGAAGACATTCCCGTGTTGTTAAGTAAGTTCTACATTCCCATTGATTTTGTAGTTTTGGACATTCTTGTAGATCATCCGATTCCAATTATTCTTGGAAGACCTTTCCTTGCAACTTCCGGTTGTATGGTGGATTGCAAGAATGCAACACTCTCTTTCAAAATAGGCGAAGAGAATATTGAGTTCTAGTTGGCAGCTATGGTCAAAGGACCAACTCTTGGAGAAGATATTTTCAACATATATGATGAAGAGGAATCAAGGGAGGTAGTGAGTTATATTTTGCTCTAGAATCCACTACAAAAGGTCATAAGTATGAGCATTGTTGAAGAGGGAATAGAGGAAGACTGTGATTCTGAAGTTCGAGCTTTAGAAGAGTTAGAGGAAGATCTTAAGGGTGAATTTGAAGAATTAAAGGATGGCACGTCTCCCCGCCCCTTCTACAGCCATGGAAGCATTCTTGGCAAGAAATCTCGGTTGAGATTTTAATCAATTCACCAATGGAAAACCATGTTGATTGTCTCCTCGACAAAAATCGCGGTCAATGATAGGAAATCTCGGCCGAGGTTTTAATTAATTCACCTGTGGAAAACCATGTCGATTGTCACCTCGACTGAAATCTCAGGGACAAGCCGAGATTTCAAAAAATTCTGAAAATTCCCCGAAACTCCTTAAGAAGCATTCTTGGACGTCTCCCCACCCCTTCTACAGCCATGGAAGCATCCCGTGATGCTTCGGAAGACCACAACACCTCAACAAAGGAACCTCCTACCTTGAAGTTGAAACCTTTTCCCGCACACTTAGTACGCATTTCTAGGACCAAACTCTACATATTCGATCATAGTTAGTGATAACTTAACTGAAGATGAACACAATAGGCTAATCAATGAATTCAAACTACATAGGAAAGCTTTAGGCTACACCATTGATGATCTAGTACATATTAAGCCTTATTTATGCATGCATAAGATTTTGATAGAAGATGATCACAAGCCTTCACGAGAACCTCAAAGACGGTTATATCCGATCAGGAAAGAGGTTGTGAAGAAAGAAATCCTTAAGTTACTTGACGCATGTATTATCTTCCCGACTTCTGATAACAAGTGGGTGAGTCCAGTCCATGTAGTACCAAAGAAGGGAGGAATAACCGTTGTGACTAACAAAAATAACGAGTTGATCCCTACAAGAATAGTAACAAGATGGAGGATGTGCATCGACTACAGAATGTTGAACGTTGCAACGAGGAAGGATCACTTTCCTCTTCCTTTCATTGATCAGATCCTTGAGAGATTGACAGTTACTTGGATGGGTATAGCGGATTCTTCCAAATTCCCATCCGTCCGGACGATCAGGAGAAGACCACCTTTACGTGCCCTTGGGGTACGTTTGCTTATAGGAGAATGCCATTCGGACTTCGCAACGCTCCGGCCAACTTCCAAAGGTGCATGTTGGCCATATTCTCCGAATATATAGAAAACATCATGGAGGTTTTTATAGATGACTTTTCAGTTTATGGCTCCTCTTTTGATGATTGTCTAGCTAACCTTTCTTTAGTTCTTCAAATATGTGAAGACACTAACCTTGTGTTGAATTGGAAAAAGTCTCACTTCATGGTTAGCAAAGGTATTTTTTTAGGACATTTGATCTCAAATTGCGGGATTGAGGTTGATAGGGAGAAGATAGAGACCATCGAGAAGCTACCTCCACCATCATCGGTAAAAGGAGTAAGAAGTTTTTTTGGCCATGCAGGATTCTATAGAAGGTTTATGAAGGAATTTTCTAAAATTGCTAAACCATTGACTAACCTATTGATGAAGGATGTGGTTTTTGCGTTTTCAAGGGATTGTCTAGATGCCTTTTTCAGGATAAAGGATGCTTTAATATCAGCCCCCATCATTCAACCTCCGGATTGGAATCTTCCTTTTGAGATCATGTGTGATGCAAGTGATGTAGCCGTAGGAGCGGTACTCGGGCAAAAGAAGGATGGACACACTCATGCCATCTACTATGCTAGTAAGACGCTAGACGAAGCTCAACTCAACTATGGTACGACGGAGAAGGAACTTCTTGTGGTGGTCTACGCTTTTGAGAAGTTTCGTTCCTACCTTGTGGGAGCGACAATGATTGTCTACACCGACCATGCAGCAATACGGTAGTTGCTCACCAAAAAGGATGCAAAACCGCGACTTATTAGATGGATCCTCCTCTTACAAGAGTTTGACTTAGAGATCCAGGACAAGAAAGGATCCGAGAACTCGGTGGCGGATCATCTAATCTCTCCCCCTCACATCACCAGTAAGAAGGACGATCTCCCCATCAATGACTCCCTTCCCGACGAACAACTGTACAAAATTGAGGATTCCCTTCATCAAATCTCAAGAGGTAACAAACCATGGTTTGTTGATATTGTAAATTATTTGGTTTATAAGGAAATACCTCCAGGATTATCCTACACTCAAAGGAAAAAGTTCTTCAAGGATGTCCGACACTATTATTGGAACGAACCTCTACTGTTCAAGAGAGGTCCAGATGGTATTTTTAGAAGATACATTCCGGATAACAAGTAGAAAGCGTCATCCGCCATTGACAATCATTACCTTGTGGTGGACATGCTAGTTTCCACAAGATATGCGCTAAGATACTCCAATCCGGTTTCTTTTGGCCTACACTATTTAAAGATGTGCAAAACTTTGTTATCTCTTCGGATGCTTGCCAAAGAACATGAAACATATCTAGAAGGAATGAAATATCTCTTAACAACATCCAAGAGATCGAGATCTTCGACGTATGGGAGTGGACTTCATGGGACCGTTCCCATCTTCTTATGGAAACCAATACATAATTCTAGTTGTAGACTATGTTTCGAGATGGATTGAAGCTATTGCTTCTCCTACTAATGATGCAATGGTGGTAGTGAAGTTCTTTAATAGAGCAATCTTTCCAAGGTTTTGGACGCCCCGAACCATCATGAGTGAGGGAGGAACACACTTCACAACCCGTAAATTTGAAACTTTGTTGCCGAAGTATGGGGTAACCCACAAGATTGCTACTCCTTACCATCCTCAAACAAGAGAGAAAGTAGATCTCAAATAGAGAAATCTAGAGCATTCTAGAGAAAACTGACTCTAGAATAAGGAAGGATTGGCCGTTTAACCTAGATGATGCGCTTTGGGCATATAGGACCACTTTCAAGACTCCCATAGGCACAAAACCTTACAACCTTGTCTATGGGAAATCCCGTCATCTTCCGGTGGAGTTGGAACACAAGGCTTATTGGGCAATCAAATGGATAAACTTTGACATGAAGGAAGTTGGATGAAAATGCCTTGTGGACATCAATGAATTAGAAGAAATCCATTTGAATGCATACGAGAATTAACGGATTTACAAGGAGAGGACGAAAAGATGGCATGACAAGCATATCATTCCCAAAGAGTTGAAAGAAGGAGATATTGTCCTTCTCTACAATTCTCGACTCCGGCTATTTCTGGGTAAGTTAAAATCTCGTTGGACAGGACCTTATGTTATAAAACATGTTTTTTGCCATGGTGTAGTTGAAGTATAGGGTGAGCATTGCGGAAACTTCAAGGTCAATGGACATCGCTTGAAGAAGTATACACCGGAAGTTCCGATTGAGACAATCGCACCTCTCCATCGCACATGATCATCAACGAAGATAGGTCCAGCTAGCGACCTTAGAAAAGCGCTACTTGGGAGGCAACCCAAAGTATTGCTTTCTGTTTCCCTTTCTTAGATAGACTAGAATAGTTTCTTTTCTTTTTCTTTGGTACGTTCCGGTTTTCTTGTGTCTTTGGATGACATGAACTAGGTAATACTCAAAAATGTAGAAACAAGTTAATTTGTAAATGTGGAACGAAAAGCCAAAAATCTCGGTCAAGTACAAGTTTCTACGACCGAGATTTTGAATTTCCACCCGTGGAAAACCATGTCGCAAGCAACTTAAGAAAAATCTCGGTCATACTAAAACCACGGATGGAATCTCGGCCGAGATTTTTCAAAATTCAGAAAGGGTATATAAAGAACACTTCACCAATTTTCACCAAAACAAACCCCAATTTTCACGCCCTAGGAACCACGGACGGCCAAATTATCCAACTCCTGTCAAATTATCGTTTTCTAACCGATTTTCTTCGTTCTTCCTCCAAAACTCAATTTTCTCAACGACATTGAAGATTCCGTGCATCAACAACACCACACAAATTAGCAAATCGGGCTCCAATTGGATTTTTCAATCCAAAACCTAGGTTTTCTCTATTACCTTCAGTTTGAGTTTGTTTGAGTTGATTTGTGTGAGAATGTGGTGTAGTTTGGAACGAATAAGGCATAGCAAGGAAGCAAGGAGACTATTTTGGCAACATCTTTATAAATTTGCCATATTGGAGAGAAAACGACGAAATCTCGTTCACACCCAGTTTCCACACCCGAGATTTCTGAAAATCTACCCGAGATTTTGCTCTACAATGGAAGGAAGACGTAGATCATCAAGACAAACTATTCCAAGGGGAAATTCTTCCTCTTATCAGCAAGATCCACTACCCCCACCTCCTCCTACACTCTCACACATCCTTGAACTCCACAAAATGAGGTACGAACGCATTCAACCTCAAAATATTGTTGCTTCTAGGTACTTAGTGCTTGATGAGCTTGACTGTATGAATGTTGTGGCAAACTTCAGGTGGATGATAGAGAGATCTAGCCTTGTGGGTTTTGTTGGCATTTGTGAGGATGAGTAGGAGGAGATTACTAAGGAATTTTTTAGTTCTTTTAAGCATGACCCGAGAGAGAGGAATGTGTTTTGGTTGATGAACCGGAACTTTGATATGTCTATCGTTCAGTTTAGGAGCATGCTTGGGTTTGGGGAGACCTTTAATGGTACGTTCCCTAGGAATGTGCATGCAAGCGGGTTTTGGGAGTGCATTGCTATGGTTGTGAGCGAGCGAGACCGTTGGCAACCCTGGGATTCGAAGGACAATATAATCTACAATTTTTCCTTCAAGATAGCTCATAGGATATTATCTGAGACGTTATTTCCCAGGAATGAGACGCCTCAGAAGGTGAAGGCGGATGAGCCTTAGATTTTGTGATGTATGGTGTGACTCCAGATTGTGCTACTATGCTCGCCGATTGCTTGTGGAAAGTTGGAAGCAAATCTAGAGGCGACATTTGAGGAAGAGAATTGGTGACTCACATCGCCAAGAATCTAGTAGTCTACTTTTCAGCTTGCACTTTAGTTGCGGATGCGAGACCTTTAGGTTTGCAGTGTTTCATCACTAGAGGTATCCTTGTTGCTCGAGGTCGTGGCGCACCTTACGTGGTCATGCCTTGGGAGGGAAAGGGAGCTAGAGGGATTCCTTGGAGTTCGGACTACACCCTTCGGGATCCACAATATTGGAAGTATGCTTTTGTTGTTTTGCATGCTGTTGAGGTACCGCATAAGTTTGAGGGATTTCCTGCTGCTGTTGAAGAGTAGGGTGTTGCTGATAAGGACACTTGGACGGATGCAGGTCCTAGTGGCGTAGGTGCTGATGAGGAGGCGACGAATTCTGAGGATCCGATCACTAGGTATGCTTTCTTGGGACGGCATGAGATACCGGCAAGGAGGTCGACTTCCCACCGCCCCCAACGTAGTTCCTGACATAGAGCCGGTACTTCTGAGCAGCCCGACGTGCTATCAGGATTGGAGACGAGGTTGGGGAACTTGGAGGTTTCCGTCACGGCTATTCAGGGTGATATCCACAACATTGAGGGCTACCTTGACGTATAGGAGAGAGCTCGCCTCCATGATACACAGATGATGGAGGACATGTACCGTCAGTAGTTTGGGCGGAACTTCGATCCTTCTTACTTCCCGTTCCCACCACCACCGCTACCGCACATGTGATTCAGCTCCATCTTCAGCACCATCATTTTTAATTTTTCTTTGAGACATTGTGAGTTTTCTTTTCTTTCTCTTTTATTGCACATTAGGGACAATGTGTAATCTAAGTATAGGATGGATTAAACTTGGTCTGTAATAACTCTATGTCATACGTTGCTTTGTTGTTATGTCTATCGCATTTGCACTTTTAAATCTTGTCACGCGTTTCCTTACAGTTTTGCATTCATTAATCTTTTAGAAAATCCAAAAAAAAATTGAAATTTTTTTAAAAAAATTTGTGCTTCTAGAATGGATATGACCTCAATGATGATGTTGTTTTGTGGAATGGCTATGATAATTTTTATGTGTTCAAATTGAATTATGGCGTGTACAGGATTTGAATGCCTTGTTGGAATTTCCTGCATGTTTGATAATTTGTTTTTGTCTAAATCATGTTGAGATATGAAGGTTGAAACCACACTATAAGTTGTTACACATCTTTTTTATATGATTGAGGCAATTCGATTTTATTTGTTTCTTCTTCTTGATCACACTTTAAGCTCCTCATATATATTTGACTTCTTTTACCTATCCGGGAATTAGGAAGCATGTTAGTGAAAGCTTATGAAAGTTAAAGTTGAAAGTGATGAGTATGTTTTAGAAAAATAGGTATGCAGACATCAATCATGATGATGAGTAACTCGGCACCATTCATATAGTCGGGTGTTTGTGTCTTGCCAAAGTCGGATTGAGCGATAGTCTTAACGATTCATTGTATGTGAATCACGGTTTGAGGCACCTCAAGAAATTGAGGTTAGTTGATTTGCAAGGCTTCGGTTATTGTGCGTCTCTATCCATGTTCTCAATTGAAAGTAAAAAAATAAATAAATAAAAAGAAGTGAAAATATGTTATATAGTGGATGTTGAGTTTCTATTCTTTTCCCAAATTTGGACCATATATCCTACATACATCCTACCCAAACACGTTTCTTGACCTTCATTTGAAAGCCCTTAAGATCTTTGAGCATGTTATTTGAATTTGTGGATTAAATCAGATTTCTCATGATTGATTTTGATATATCTCGAGTTATGATGCATATTTTGAATTTCTTGCAAGGTGTGATTATTCTTCTCATAATATGATTCTTTTTATTCGCATAACGGTTTTCATTAGCTATGAAGCAATCCTTAGAGAGTGATCTATTAATAGAAGCACGAAACCAAAAATAGTGTTGTTTTCCCTTGTTTTTGTATGTTCATATTTCATACATCTTGTATCTTAAGTTTAAACCTTGCTTGGGGACAAGCAAGAGGCAAGTATGGGATATTTTGATGACATGAAATATGAATTTAGTATAGATGTGCATATATCTAGTTTTCCCCTTCTTCTGCATACATAGACATGCATTCATAGCAATTATGATTCATATTCACTTATTATGTTATAATTGAGATCTACACAATTTTTATAGCAATTGTAGATGAATTAGCGCAAATTGGAGCGGAAATAGAGTATTCATGGACAATTAATCAAAGTGGACCACATAGGAAGCATTCAAGGACCTAAAAGAAGGATGAAGTCAAGTTCTGGAAGATATTAGAGAGATCAAAGAGATCACACACCTCTGAGAAAAATCTCGGACAAGGACATTAAATCTCAGCCGAGATTCTCTTCGGGCCTGGCCGTGGTTTTGACATTTTAGCCCAAAACGCAATCTTTCAAACCCTAACTTTATTCTATAAGACAGAAGGCTGCAAGGATGATAAGACGACACAAGACACGTTGCAATAAGAAAGCTTGGGATTCGGCGCTTGGAAACGGATTGAAAACTCGTACTACATCAATATTCTAGATTGAGAGATACATTGGGATTCTTTGTGAGATTATTCTAGTTTTTTATTTTCTTTTCTTTGGAACACAATAACGGAGTTCTGTTATTGACTTGATTCGGTTTATGATATTAGAGAACACCTTGCTTAGTAATTCTTGCATTCTTTTCAGTTTTATTGATTGCAATCGGTTCTTGATTTCATATACATATCTTGATTTGAATATGATGATTGTTGGCTAAAACCTTGGCGATTCTAGGGTGATTTGTTGAAAATTGTGGTTTAGATGATGATAGATTAACCTTTACAAACAGATTGGACCCTAAGAGGTGTGTTTTTACCTTCGTATAAATGATTCCACGGGTTGTTCTTGAGAATCTCGGCCGAGATTTCACCAAGATCCGACTATGGTTTCCTCTGTCGTACCTGTCATGATTTATCCTTAAGCCTTGGTTAAAGATTGTCTAAACTCTAGCCTTGTTGAACCTTCCTAACTTATATCCAAGCTTGGGAATTTCCTTGCTTGGTTGCCAACGATGATGAGTTCTAGGTAATAAAGGTTAATCCTTTATTAGGTTTGAGTGTGCCTTCCTCTTACCTTTGTGAGTTAACTTGAGACTTATCCGGTGATGGTTAATTATATTCCCTTAGGTTGAGTGGTTGGGTTGAGACTATCATTCCTTTTCCCTTGAAGCTTTGAGACTTACCCGGTGATAAGTTTCTTTGGTTTGGAATAGCTGATAGTGAGACCTCCCCCATGATCTATCCCACTTTCGAAACGCCTTTCTTTTACAATCCCAACTCTGTCCATACATCTTTAGAAGTCTTGAATCGAAAACTACAATTGGATACCTTGATCTCTAGAAACTGTAGTTTCCCAATTATTACATATATTCATGCCATCGCTTTTGTTGCGTTTTGTCATCGATATTTGCACATTGTCTTAGCTAGATTGCTTTTACCAGCCGGTTTCACCAAGTCCTTGTGATCGACCCTGGAATATTTTCTTATATTGTGATTGATCTGTACACCGCGGGTTTGCTACTGCTTTTATTCTCGGTATAAATTTAAGGCTTATTTGCACACACACTTTTGAGCGAACAAGAATCCTTCCCAAAAAAAGGAGTATGATGAGGTACTATCCCCAAGATACCCTAAAGTCCTCCAAGTCCTACAATGGAAGGTCGTGTCATTGGATCAAGGGCGAGAGCCATCCAAGATGAAGTGTCTAGCATGTTGGTGTCTGACATGTAAATGAGCTAATTGTGACCGTTGATATTATTAATTCAACGAACATTAGAGGTTCTTGTTCCTCTCCGTAAAATTGGTTCTCACCAAAACCAATTCATATATATATATATATATATATATATATATATATATATATATATATATATATATATATATATATATATATATATATATATAAACTATCTTGACTTGGTTTGAGTCCGGTTATTGAGTAACCCATATCGACTAGAGTTGATATACGAGGATAATCTACGTAAAAGGTGTGATATTTTCGGATATTACATACACCACTTGCCATTCTAATCTTTCTACTATAAGGGCCCGTTTGGTTCCAACTCCGGAAACGGAAACGGAATGGAAACGAATTTAGTTCATATGTATATATTCTTATTCATGAAATTTTGTGGAATCATTCCTTGTGGTTTAATGTAAAATGCACTTGTTTCCCCACATTTTGTTACCCTATAGGGTATCAAAAGTAATCAAACTCTACTCCAATTACTTCAAGCCACAAGGAATGATTCCAAAAAATTTTATGAACAAGGTCATACGTATGACTAGATTTGTTTTCATTCCGTTTCCGATTCCGGAGTTAAAACCAAACGTGCCCTAAAGGGATTCAACTTTTTCCTTAAACTTTATTGATGTATTGACCGAATTACACTCTTAGTGCCCGTTTGGTTCCAACTCCGGAAACGGAAACGGAATGAAAACGAATTTAGTCCATTTGTATATCCATATACATGAAATTATATGGAATCATTTCTCATGGTTTAATGAAAAATGCAATTGCTTCCTCACATTTTGTTACCCTATAGGGTATCAAAAGTAATCAAACTCTCATCGAATTACTACAAACTACAAGGAATGATTCTTAAAATTTTAATGAATAAGGGTATACGTATTGACTAGATTCGTTTACATTCCGTTTCCGATTCCGGAGTTAAAATCAAACGGGCCCTTAAAGATTCTTAGTCAACTAATCTCAAAACAACTAAACAAAGCTTTCACCACTTATCTTTTATCATCACATGCTCAGTTATGTGTGCGCAAAAATGTAATTGCAAAAGAGTTAACTATCTATCTACCAAATACATTATATATATAGAGAGAGAGGATTAATCCATGAAAATAAATGATTTACTCAATCATCTCTAGTCACAAATGGATATTTTCCCATCTAAGCAAAATATCTAACAACACCGCAAAAAATGAAATGATATAAATCTTACATTATTTTGAGTTTGAAGAAAAATTTAAATATGAATTTTACCTTAATTTTATTGTAAATATTTATTCTCTTATACATAAATACGATAAGCATTATTTTCATAAATAAGAAATGAAATTATTAAATCAATTTATAAAAAAACGTCATTTAACTCATTGTAATGATTATACATCAATTTATTCGCAACTAACCCTTCAATAAAAGTATGAATACTTTTGAGTAATATTATTCGGTCAAACGGGAAAATATGAAACAGTTAACGCACTCGTAGTACAAGTGCGCCCCTAGACGCAATACAAGTGTGTCCGTTTCTTTTTTTTAAAAAAAACTCGGGTGCGAGCATAATTAGAGGTGTCACATGGGTCGTTGTGTTCGGGTCGGTCACAACATGCTCGGGTTAAAACGGGTCGGGACAAAAAAGGCTTGGTCAATATTCGGTTTGTTTCGGGTCGGGTCGATATGGATCGGGTATCGATTGTTCGGGCTATAATGGGTTCTCGGTTCTTGGGTCATAACAGGTCGGTTTAGTTCAGTTCTTGGAAGCAGTGTCAAACGGGGCCGACGGGTCAGTTTGGGTTGGCCACAACAGGCTGGAGTTCAGTCGGTTCGGGTCAAAACAGTCTCTCTTTTTAGCGATTTGGATCGGGTAGCAATTATTCGGATTCAAACGGGTCGGGTCAAAACAATCTCTCTTTTAGCGTTTTGTTTCGGGTCGGTTTAGATTGGATATCAGTTGTTCAGGTTAATACAATTACCTTACATTTATCGTGTCGAAGTTGAAGAATATCATTCTAGACCTATAGTTATAGTATGGACTATGTGATGTGTTATGTATTTATGTATATATAGACAATATAGTAAATAAAAAAATTATCTTTAAAATTTCTATTCTTAAAAAGTATATTATGAATTTTGTGTTTATGTGAAAACGATTTTAGCCGGAGATAGTTATCGAAAAATATTTGGGTGATTTATTTTATCAAAATGATCTTTAACCATATTTCTGAATATCCAACTTATAGTATGGATTATGTAATATGTGTTATCTAATATGTCATTAGAAACTTATAATATAAACTTATAGTATGAATTATGTCATTATAGACTTATCGGGGTACTCCGGGTCGGGTTACTTTGGACCGGTTTACTTAGGGTCGGGTTACTTCAGGCTATCAAGTCACTGGGGTGGGCCACTTCGGGCTATCGGGTTACTTAGGGTCGGGTTATTCGGGCAATCGGGTCTTTCGGGTCGGGTTACTTCGGGTGATTTATTACTTCGGATTAAATCGGCTTCAAGCGGGTCGGTTCCGTGTATTCCCTTTTTTCAAAACATTTTGGGGATAGGTTTGGGCTCGGATTCAAGTTCGTCAGGTCGGTTTCACGGATCGGGTCAACTTTTGACAGTTCTAGGCGTAATGCAAATGCGCCCTCATTTCAACAAATGAAGGCTCCCGAGCCACTCATATTGCGCGTGCGGGGCATGTCCAATACACCCTAGAGGTACACTTATAATGATTGTACATTGTCTCCTTTCATCTGACCGAATAACAATTCCAATAATTGATATCATTACGCGTGACATAAAATTAAAGGTTATAATATAAAAGTTAAGTTTTAATATATATCAACAATTAAAATTTTATTTTCTTATTTTAGATAGGACCTCCGTTATTCATTGACCTACCTAACTATGTGATTCATTGACCGACGTGACTATGATGTACATAGATCTTGGTTTAAAATTGTCATATATTTACTTTTATAACATATTCCACTTTGTAGACATAATATAACAAACCATAACTTGAGAAGAACAAAATTATTTACAATAGAGATAACTAGTTTAGGACCCGTGCTTTGTATGGGTATTTGAAAAATATATATTAATTTTGAGTACGTTGATAATATATGTCGTGTATTAATTACCATATAATTATTGAATGCATAATATAAAGACAATATTTAAGTAGTTGACTCGTATCTAATTATATACTCAACGTCCATAATCGTCCGGAGAGATTTAGGTTGATTAAAATTAATTTGATTACCTTCTTATCTTCTACCAATATGGTTTTGAAAAACAAAAAAATTACCAATTTAATTTTCATAAAAATAATAGTCGTCAATTTAGATTTAAAAACTTTTATGATCTTTCACAAACAAAATAGAATATAAAGACTTTAAAAGAAATATATATATATATATATATATATATATATATATATATATATATATATATATGATCAAGTGAGAACAAGGGTTACGGTAAAAAATAAGAACATATCTTAAGCGTCGGATTAATTACATTCAACGGCTATGATTAGTTATTAAATTTAGACAATAATGGAGAGATAATTCAGTTTCCTCCGTTAAATAATGAAATATATTAATTTCCTAATATATGCTATATGTTATTATGACTTCATATAACCTTTCACCAATTTATTGTTTCGTCATACCGGGGGAAAATTTGCACGATTAGTACATATAAATCGATATTTATATATTTATTGAATTTGAACTCGTACAACATAAAGGTGCAACATTGTATTTATATGTCGTGCATGTGAACTTAAGTGTGCAAATTAAGTTATTGGATTTTGGATTACTGCATGATGAACTTAAATACGTGCAACATTGTGTTTATTGTCGTGCACAAATAGCTTTGAAAATAATAGAAATGTTCCTGATACATATGCACTTCACAACTTTATGTACCAAATATTCAAATTTGATGATGTTCTGGTGTTACTTCAACACGTTTAACTTAACAAGATTGAAAACTCCACCTTGTTTATAATGTTTTGCAGGTGTTGATGATGGAAGATTCAACACAAATGTAGTAGTTTGATACACTAACAATGTATTGATTATATTCTCTAGATGCTTAGTTCGTTTGAATTCTGTGCAGGAATTATCAAAGATGTCAAGGGCCTTGATATAGAGATCAAGGGCCTTGAAATATCACTCAAGGAAACAAGGAAGATAGGGACGATCTCAAAAGCCTTGAAGTTATAGTTGCAAGAAATAAGGATTCAAAATGCAGAAGATTTTCCAGGAACGATTTGCTCAACATAAAGATTTAAGGGAAGATCTTTTTCAACCAAAGATTAGAGAATCTTTTCAGAAGATTTTCTACAACCGAAAAGCATCAAGAAAACAAGAAGATTAAGGAGCTAAGGAATCGACGTGTTCTCAGGAGTTGAAAAATCTGCAACGTCTACCTTATCTCGAAACAGGAAGCGGTCTTCATGGAGAAGAAGATTCATCTTCAAAGAGTCATCTCTCCAACGGCTAGAAGACCTATCCATAAGAAGAGTATAAATGATGATGATGATCGAAGAGGAAAGGATACACAAGCTTACACGGAAATGTTCTTACGTCTTCAAGCAACTCAAATATCTTCATTCGATTCATTGTTTTTCTTTCTCTCTTTTACGTAAAAGCTTTATCCCCTTAGAGAGAGATAAAACACAAGAGCTCCATTGAAAGATCTAGATAGTGTTTACTAGAGTGTGTGTTACTCTGCGAAGTAACTAGGCTATTATAGCTAGGTTAAGAGTTGGAGCTAGATCGTAGTGTTGGCTACAGTGAGAGAAGAAGGGGATTTTTTCTAGTTTGTATCTAGGACTCTTTAAAGTTGATAATAGGTAATTAGATCCTAAGGCCATACCTTGGGACGGAGAGTTGGTTATTTAGAGCCGAACTTCGTAAACATATCCTCGTGTCAATCTTTTACATTCCGCACTATATCTCGCTATTGTGACTAACTTTGTTCTACATGAGCACGAAGTCAAGGTCCTTGAAAAGTTGTTTCAAAGCCCTTGAAACCAAAGTTTCACAAATAGCACAGATCGACATCAAGGCCTTTGAAAGGAGTTTCAAGGCCTTGAGATTTGGTTTGCGAAAAGTTCTCATACTCTATTCAACCCCCCCCCCTTCTAGAGTATCTTTTAACTTATTTATTTCACCTACCGGTTCTTCAATTGGTATTAGAGCTAGACTCACGTATATTGATTTAACCATCAGTGAGACTAATCATGAATCCTGTAGGTGATGGTAGATTTGCTCAAGGAAGATCCTCATCTCGACCACCACTCTTCTGTGGCAAAAACTTTGCTCATTGGAGAGCACTCATACGTATGTTCATTATTGACCAGGACATGGAGCTTTGGAGCATCATTCAAAATGGACCTAATGTTCCAATGACAACGGTTAAAGATGTCCAAGTCCCAAAGAAGGAAGCTGACTTCACACAGGCTGACCAGGACAGTGTGTCAAAAAATTACAAAGCAATGAACCTACTATATTGTGGATTAGATGCAAATGAATTCAACCGCATCTCATCATGCAAGAGTGCAAAAGAAATATGGGACAAGCTTGTGGTCACATATGAAGGAACAAGTCAAGTCTGGGAAACAAAGATTAGCATCTTCCTCGGACAATACGAGCTATTCAAGATGAATCCAAATGAAACAGTCAAAGAATTGTTCACCAGATTCACTAAGATCGTGAACAACTTGGACTCACTAGGAAAGATCTTCACAAATGAAGAGAAAGTTAGGAAGGTTCTAAGGAGTCTACCTAAAGCTAAGTGAGGACTAAAGATGACTGCTATTGAAGAAGCTCAGAATCTCACAACTCTTCCTCTTGATGACCTCCTTGGAAAACTCATCACGCATGAAATGGTTCTTGGTGAAGAAGATGGAGAGCTCCCATCCAACTCCAAAAATTTGGCATTAAAATCAAGAAAAGATTAATTACCATCTGACGAAGAGGATAGTGATGACGATGATGAAGAAGATGCTATTGCCATGATCTCTAAGGGTCTCGCAAGAATTCTCAAGATAAAGAAACAATCTGCTAATAGAGAATATCCACGGGCATCAAAACCCCGAGGTAAGTTTTATAACTCTAATAAGAAAACGAGAGTACTGACTTGTTTTGAATGTGGTGAAACAGATCATCTGGTGAAGGATTGTCCACAAAAGAAGAGAATAAATTTCAAGAAATGATCGAAAGAAGAAATCTATGGTTGCTTCTTGGAGCGATTCAGAATCATCAAATGAATCAGAAGACGAGAAAGAACAAGCAAACTTGTGTCTAATGGCCGATCATGAAGAAGATTCAAATTTGTATGTTGACAATGTCGTAAGTACAATCATGTCTCAACCTGAATCTGACCTGAAACAATTCCTTAAAGATATTATCATATGTGATAAGGAACATAGAATAAGGATAAATTCTTTAAAAAAAAGCTACTTGAACAAGAAAAACAACTAAGTGAAATGTCTTTGGAGATTGAAAATCTTAACACAAAAAAGGTAGACCTTGATGACAATATCAAGGCCTTGGAATCAGAGAACCTGATTCTCAAGGACAACCTCTTCTCTCTTCATCGAAACTATATCGATCTAGAGAAAGAGAAAGTTGATCTAACTTTGATGTGTCAAGACCAGAAGGCTGCACTTGTTAAGTTTACTCGTTCAAAAGCTAATCTTGAGAGAATGATGGGTGAACAACATTCCTTCCTTAACAAAATGGTATAGGTTATCATAGGAGCTTTCCTAAAAAACCTACCACCACTTTTATCAAGGTCAAAAGAAGTATTCATATGCCTACTTGCTTCTACTGTTGTAAAAAGGGTCATGTTAAATCTACATGTCCTTATAGAAGAAATGATCCTTATATCATTAGAAATACCTATCTTTTATGTTTAAGGAAACAGGTCAAACAAATCTGGGTTCCTAAAAGTACTAGACCACCAAACATGATCGAACATGAATATGGACCAAAATATGTCATTTGGTCGATCCGAAAAGGTTGATGTTTGTTGTTTTGCAGGATATCACCAAGGTAAATGAGCACAAATGGATATTTGAGAGTGGTTGCTCAAGACACATGAGTGGAAAAAGCTCTTTATTCTCAGATTTAAAGAAGCAATCATCTGGAACAATTACTCTTGGTGATAAAGGAAAGTGTGACATTATTGGCATTGGTAAAATTTGCTATAATTCATCTAATTTTGTTGATGATGTTTATCTGGTTGATGGTTTAAAATAACATCTACTAAGTATTTCTCAAATATGTGATAAAGGCAATAAAGTCATGTTTGATTTAGATAAATGTGAGGTTCAAGACAAAAAGACGAGTGAAGTGGTGCTTACGGCTCCTAGATGTAATAATGTTTATTCCATGAGTACTAACCAAGTTTCAGGAACTAAGCTAAAATGTCTAAAGGCCTTGACTGATGATCCAAGGCTTTGGCATAGAAGTCTTGGTCACGTAAGCATGCACACCATGCAGAAGCTTCTTACAAAAGATTTGGTATGTGGTTTGCCAAACCTAAATTTAAGGTTAATGATCTATGTAAGGCTTGCACACAAGGTAAACAAACAAAATGTTCATTCAAACCTAAGAAAACTGTAACTTCTTCTCGACCCATTGAACTCTTACACATGGATCTTTGTGGACTTATACGTGTCAAATCTCCCAAAGGCAAGCAGTACATCCTTGTTATAGTGGATGATTTCTCTCGTTTCACATGGATTTCTTTTCTACGAGAAAAATCTGAAGCTTTATTTGAGTTTTTAAAATTGTGTAAGGAGTTACAAAATTTGAAAAACCTACCAATTGTTTCCATAAGAAGTGATCATGGTAGATAATTTGATCAACTAAAGTTTGATTTGTTTTGTGCAAAATATGGCATTTCACATAATTTTTCAGCTCCAAGAACTCCTCAACAAAACGGAGTTGTGGAACGTAAGAACCGCAATCTTGAGGATATGTCTACGACAATGCTTTTAGAAAACAATTTGCCAAAAAGTTTTTGGGCTGAAGTAGTAAACACTGCAAATTATATTTTGAATAGATGTTTAATTCGCCCTATCTTGAAAAAGACTCCTTATGAACTGTTTAAAGGAAGGAAACCAAACATTTCATATTTCAAACCTCTTGGATGTACTTGTTTTGTTCATAACAATGGCAAAGATAATCTTGGGAAATTTGATGCACGTAGTGATGAAGCAATATTCATTGGATATGCTTCAAATAGCAAAGCTTATAGAGTATATAACAAACGTACCAAAATTGTTGAAGAAAGCATTCATATTACTTTTTATGAAAGCAATGATGGTACTTTGAGTGAAAGTTTTGCAAATCTAAATTTGAATCAACGAGAAGATCATATTTTGGATGAAGAGGAAGATCCTAAAGATTGAGAAAAGAATATGTAGGAAAAGATTCAAGATACCGAAGAAAATCCTCAAGACCTTGAAACACACCTTCAAGACCTTGAAACAGAAAACTGTGATAACAGAACTCCGCTTCAAGGACTTGAAACCCAACTTCAAGGCCTTGAGATTAGATCAACAAGTAATATACCAATGGTACATGAATCTAGACAAACATATGAAGTTCAACCTTCTGGAACTCCTCCATCTGTCAAAAGAAGAAAAGTTCAACACTCCTCATATCATCCACAAGAGAATGTGATCTCAGATCCAAATGCTGGAGTTCAAACTAGATCTAAAGTGAACAATCTATGTGCCTTCTCCGCTTTTGTATCTCTTTTCGAGCCAAAGAGTTACGTTCAACCTCTTCAAGAACCTGATTGGATCATTGCCATGCAAAATGAATTGAACAAATTTGAGAGAAACAAGGTATGGACTCTCACTTCAAGACCAAAACATCAATTAGTCATTAGCACGAAATGGGTTTTTCGACACAAATTGGATGAAAGTGTCAAAGTCATACGAAATAAAGCACGACTTGTAGCACAAGGCTATAACCAAGAAGAAGGTATTGATTATGAGGAGACTTCTGCTCCAGTTGTCAGGTTAGAAGTCATGCGTATGCTACTTGCATTTGCATCTTTTATGAGCATAAATTTTTTTCAAATGGATGTAAAATGTGTTTTTTTAAACGGCTTCTTAGAAGAATAAGTCTACGTTGCTCAACCTCCTGGTTTTGAAAATGATGAATTTTCAGATCATGTTTTTAAACTAGACAAAGCTCTCTATGGTCTTAAGCAAGCTCCTCGAGCTTGGTATGAAAGATTGTCTAAATATCTTCTTGAAAACATATTCAAAAGATGTTTGATTGAAAAAACATTATTTATCAAAACCAGAGGCAACGACATTCTTGTAGTACAAATCTATGTTGATGATATATTATTCAGTGCTACTAATGATTCCCTTTGCAAGGAATTTTCAGATATTATGTGCAGGGAATTTCAAATGAGCTTAATGGGAGAGCTAAATTTCTTTCTTGGACTTCAAGTTACACAAGCAAAGAAAGGAATTTTCCTCAATCAGAGCAAGTACACTAAAGACTTGCTTAAAAAGTACAAAATGGATCAATCTAAGGTTGCAAAGACTCCTATGAGTTCAACACTTTCGCTAGATTATGACAAGAATGGCAAAAGTGTAGTTCAAAAGGAGTATCGAGGTATGATCGGTTCATTATTGTATCTAACTGCTAGTCGTCCTGACATTATGTTTAGCGTTTGCATGTGTGCAAGACAAGCTGATCCTAAAGAGTCACACTTGATAGCTGTGAAAAGAATTTTTCGGTATCTCAATGGTACTAAGGATCTAGGGTTATGGTACCTACGTCAAAGCTCGTTTCATCTTGTTGGCTATTCAAATGCAGACTTTGCAGATTATAAGGTCGATAGAAAAAGTACTTTTGGATGTTGTCAATTCTTAGGGTCATCCCTAATTAGTTGGCACTCTAAGAAGCAAAACTCTGTTGCCCTATCCACAACTGAAGCTGAATATATAGGTGTAGGAGCCTGTTGTGCACAAATTCTTTGGATTGCTCAACAACTTCGTGATCTTGGCTTTGATTTGAAAGGTATTCCTATAAAATGTGATAATACTAGTGTATACCTATAACCAAAAATCCTGTGCAGCATTTAAGGACAAAGCATATTGATGTAAGACATCACTTCATACGTGATCATGTTGAAAAAGGTGATATTTCGATCTCTTTTATATCAACTAACTTGCAGCTTGCAGATATCTTTACCAAGCCTCTTCCTGAGGAACAATTTAATTTTATTAGATTGCAGATTGGTATGTTGAACAAGGAAGCATTAACGTAGGGGGAGTAAACAAGTTTGATTGTTCCTACGCATGCAACCCAATTGATGTTTTCAAGGGCCTTGAAATATATTTCTAAGGGTATATTAATTTTATGGATCTTTTAAGGATTAATATCTTTTAGATATTTTAATTCTTATAATGTTTTTATGAGTTTTATTTGAAATTTTGAAAAAGATTTGGTGTTGTTTTATTGGTATTAAATTTGGTCTTTTGAAAGGTTTGATTTTCTCAAGATCTTGTTATATTACGATTAAAAAGGATCTGCCTTTCCTACCTTTTTCATTCTTTCACAAAAACCATATTTCAAAATCCCTTACTTTCTCTCTCAAAACTCTCATCATGGCACCCAGAAGCAAGAAATCTGCTCAAGCTCCCAAAAAGAAAGTCGATCAGTGTCCCTGAATTGCTAAAGAAGAAAAACCTTCTAAGGATATGGATATATCTCAGACGACTGGTCTTCCCTCATCTTGGTTTATCAATTTTCAAGCCTCTGGATCTTGGCTTGATGGTTTTCACAATCGACCACTCTGTATGTGTGATCTGGTGGATACTGATTTTCTTGATACCCTTAAGATTCCTTGCATAGACAAGCTCAAGAGTTCAATTATCTGGAAGGTTCTAAACCCTGGCAATTTTGCCTTTCCACGACTCACGAGACTATTCTATGTTAATCTTATCACAAGAAGAGACAAAGGATGTATCACTCTTGAATATTCATTTAAAGGTACTCCGATTTCACTCACTTCTTTTGTTTTAAGTGAGATATTTGGAATTCCTACAAACATTGTATTTAATCATCCTTCAAGATCAGAGAGTGTTTGTACTGCTAAGGAGAAATTTCTAGTTCCGAATTCAACGTCACGGACTCACGTCAACTTACTCATACATTTCTAACCTTGGAGGCTAAAATAGTGTTTACTATACTGGTTCGATGTGTTGTTCCTCGTGCAAACTCAAGAGAGTTGTTGATTGATTAATCTTTGGAATTAATTCATCTGCTTATGTCTGATTTGGACATAGATGTGCCTAATCCTATTCTTAACCACATGATACACTCTGTCAATTCTAAGCGACCTATTCCTCTTCCTTACGGAAACTTGCTGCCTAAAATATTTGATTATTTTAAAATTGACACATCCTCGGAAGATAGACAGTCGATATCTGGAAAAATTGATGAGAACTGCTTAGAATGTTTGGGGATTGAGAAGACTCTTGCAGGAACATGGACTTTAAAAGGAAAAGGAACTACTCAAGAAACTACTCAAAAATCAACTAAAGAGACTCAACCTTCTCCCACTCCAGAAATCAGGTTAGAAGGTTGTGAAAACGAAATAGCATGTCTGAATCGTAAATTATCTGATTTTCAGTTTGACACTAAAAGACGAATTAATGCAAATTTCGAGCTGCTATCTACCATAAATGCTAAAGTCAATGAGATGTACTTGATGAATGCTCTTACACTGACTACAATGGAAAGTATTTTGCCCGTGTCTGAAGATGTAGCTCAACATACTCAAGAGAAAGTTGAGAATGTGCTAATAAATTGTACAAGGCGTGTACTGAATAAGTCAATTTTGTATCCAACTCATGTTGAGCCAATGTTTTTGCCAACAGTTGAGTATGAAGTAGTTAAGCAGAGAGGAGCTAAAGAAAAGAAAAGACGGTTAGCAGCTGGAATGGATGATTGGCGTTACAAGAAATCTTCATCCAAAGGAAAAAGGAAGTTCTATGAGGAGAATTAAGTTTGCTGGTTGAAAATTTCTTTTATGCGGTTTGTGAAAATACTCATTTGGGTCTGTAATCGTTTTAAAAACTCCCGTGCTTTGACTATTTTTTCTTCTTGTTGCAAGACAAAGGGGGAGAAATAAATGTGTGTGATCCGACATTCGATATTCTGCATTTTAGTTTTGATTTTCATATGCATTGCTAAACTAACAAATGCAGGTACGATAAAACATTTGTGTTGTCTTTCATCAAGGGGGAGATTGAAAACTCCACCTTTGAAAACTTCACCTTGTTTATAATGTTTTACAGGTGTTGATGATGGAAGATTTAACACAAATGTAGTAGTTTGATACACTAACAATGTATTGATTATATTCTTTAGATGCTTGGTTCGTTTGAATTCTGTGTAGGAATTATCAAAGATGTCAAGGGCCTTGATATAGAGATCAAGGGCCTTGAAATATCACTCAAGGAAACAAGGAAGATAGGGACGATCTCAAAAGCCTTGAAGTTATAGTTGCACGAAACAAGGATTCAAAATGCAGAAGATTTTCCAAGAACAATTTGCTCAACAAAAAGATTTAAGGGAAGATCTTTTTCAACCAAAGAATAGAGAATCTTTTCAGAAGATTTTCTACAACCGAAAAGTATCAAGAAAACGAGAAGATTAAGGAGCTAAGGAATCGACGTGTTCTCAGGAGTTGAAAAATCTGCAACGTCTACCTTATCTCGAAATAGGAAGCGATCTTCATGGAGAAGAAGATTCATCTTCAAACGGCCATCTCTCCAACGGCTAGAAGACCTCTCCATATGAAGAGTATAAATGAAGATGATGATCGAAGAAGAAAGGATACACAAGCTTACACGGAAGTATTCTTACTTCTTCAAGCAACTCAAACATCTTCATTCGATTCATTGTTTTTCTTTCTCTCTTTTACGTAAAAGCTTTATCCCCTTAGAGACAGATAAAACACAAGAGCTCAATTGGAAGATCTAGATAGTGTTATACTAGATTGTGTGTTACTCTGCGAAGTAACTAGGCTATTATAGCTAGGTTAAGAGTTGGAGCTAGATCGTAGCATTGGCTACAGTGAGAGAAGAAGGGGATTTCTTCTAGCTTGTATCTAGGACTCTTTGAAGCTAATAATAGATAGTCATATCCTAAGGCCATACCCTGGGGCGGAGAGTAGGCTATTAAGAGCCGAACTTCGTAAACATATCCTCGTGTCAATCTTTTACATTCCGTACTATATCTCGCTATTGTGACTAACTTTGTTTTGCAGGAGCACGAAGTCAAGGTCCTTGAAAATTGTTTCAAAGCCCTTGAAATCAAAGTTTCACAAAGAGCACAAATCAACATCAAGGCTCTTGAAAGGAGTTTCAAGGCCTTGAGATTTGGTTTGCGAAAAGTCCCCCCCTTAGAGTATCTTTTAACTTATTTATTTCACCTACCGGTTCTTCAAAGATTTTATAACATGAATATTAAACACACACAAATGCAGTATTAAATATATGCATGAATGATAATCACCTTCATATCAAATTAATACATGCATGAATGATAATCACCTTCATATTAAATTAAATATATGCATGAATGGTAATCACTTGTGTTGCACGACTACATGCACCTTCAATAACGACTGTAAACATTAATACAAAACCTTAGCACGACTAAAAAACCTTATTTGATTTATACATGCACAATTGCTTGCACTACCTCGAACATTAAACATCCAAATGTGCAAAATATTCTTGAGTAGGAAAAAAAACTTCGATGTTAGAAATTACCATCGGCGGAATGTACGAGTAATATTTTCTGATGACACGAGACTTGTCTTCGAAGGAGATTTCAAATTGAAATAAATAATTGTGCACCTTAGAATAATATATTATTTTCATAATTACATAACCGACTATATTCCATTACCATAAGCACGAGGGTGTATTATATACCAATTGAAAATTGCCTTAATCGGACGATAAATCTCAACCATCCGTTTATTGATCGAACGATCTATATATGTTCTTATTTCTTACCGTAATATATATATATATATATATATATATATATATATATATATATATATATATATATTTATTACTAACCGAGTTTGAAATTTAAAAATAAACAAAATCCATTCAACAATTGATAAAAATTAAAATCGTTAGTTGAAATAGAAAAGATATTTTGGCAAAAATTACGTTCGGGTTAATTTCGAAAGAGACACGGAATCTAGTTCATCAAACTAAAAACTATACTTCAATTTAGCCAAAATGTCAAGAAATGTATGATTTGTTTAATCTTCAAACCTTAGATTTATACAAGTTATCAAACTATCAGTCTTACTTGATAATCGATGTGGGATAGCAAAAAAATCCTTCAAAAATAAAATAAGAAAAAAAAATAAAAATCATTCAAAAACAAAATACTTTGACTTGTTATGCATTAAAAAAAATTGGATGATTTGGTTCAAATTCAGTTGAGATTATTATAAATCTTATAAATAATTTTAATTTGGTAATTTAAAAAGAAAATGCTTTCTAGCTTTAATTGGAAAAACTCTAATTTGAATTCCTTAAATTTGGGAGTATCATGTCAGCACTAAAGAATTCTACTTTGGTATATCTATATTGATTTATACAAGTTATCAAACTATCAGCCAAACTTGATAATCGACGTAACCCCCAAAACATTAGGTCAACGACCCACAAAGCAGTAAGTTAACTACCTACAAAACAAATATTAATCCGTTATAAATAAAAAGTATACTTCAACTTAGCCAAATAGCCAAGAAATGTATGATTTGTTTAATCTTCAAACCGTTTATACAAGTTATCAAACTATCAGCCTTACTTAATAGAAAAATCCATAAAAATATTTTACGTAAATAGACCGAACTTATTATCCTTCAAAAATAAATTAAATTTTTTTTTAAAATTGTTATGTTGGTAAAAATAAAAAAAGTTGAATGATTAGTTTAAACTCCGTTGGATTATTATAGTTGTTATAAATAATTTTAATTTAGTAATTTAAAAAAAAAATATTTTCTACCTTTAATTGGGAGCTTTATTTTAAATTGAAGGAATTTGGGAGTGTCATGTCACCAATAAAGAACTCTACTTAGTATATTTATATTGATGATTCAATCTAACAATAACACAAAAATTATAAAGCCTAAAACTTGAAAAGAAACTCAACAACTACACCTGCTCACACTTAATTACACATCTTGGGTGGTATATCTGCACTCATAAGCTGAAATGCTTTTACATGGATCACCAACAATCTACATTAGATAAACAAATTCTAGGAAACTCACTCAAAAGTCTCAGCCTTGCCTTCGCTTGAGGTCCGGTTTTCGGCTTCCCGGATTTTGCGGATCCACATCACCCAACAGCTGAATCTGATCATGATACATCGGGCACAAACGGGTCTGGAAGGCCCTGTATGCGAAATACGGTAGAAGACACGAGATGACCACCAAAAGGGTGACCAGCCAGTAGAGGGGACTCGGCGCACAGGCTTCAACAAACACGTGATACGCGGTTGTTGAGAAAACGGGATTCATTGATCCGTAGATCATGAGGAATATGTACCAGAAGGCAATACTTCCCCATATGAAGAAATGTTGGATCCATGTGAAGTAGTTTAAGGAAAGCGCCATCTGGCAGTTCACTACCCACACCACACAAGAGTACATTGTGGCTGCAAGTTCTGGGAAGTCCGAAACTCGCCCGTCGCTCCTGAAAGCCTGCGGGATTACGGCGTAAGTGGTGAAGAAGAAGATGATTATGGAGGAGATTATTCCATTGCCCATCCAACCCAGTATGCGCGGCCAGCTGAACAGAATATTCTGGACTCCCTCTTGATACAACAGCAAGTACTGCAAATTAAACATGCCCAGATTACCTACCTATAAGCTACTAAGCTTGCACTTCTGTCACCAAATTCTAATAGAAAGCCTCTACCAACTAGGCAAGTGCATGTACAATGGAATGTGTTATGAACTTTATGTCGTCTATGCATCTGATTGCTTGATAGTGTGTAAATCTATGAGACGTACCTTGAGACAAAGCCATGCAGATACATCCTGATCGAACACACCAAGAGCAATCACTGGAAGTGAAGTGAAGAAGACGTTATAGGATGACATGTACCAGTCATTGTAAGCAGGTTTTGCCGAGAAAGAAGCATGAGCTTCGAACCAAAATAGGGTGAAACCAAACGCCAAATTCTTGTAGAAGAAGTAGCAGATCTGCATACAACAGGCATGCAGCATATTAGCTTGAACAATTGGTAAAAGAGAACACATGGCAAGCGGATTTCTTATACTAATGCTGTACTGCCCTCACTCGTCTGTTTAGGAACAGTATTGTGCTGAGGAAAGCTAGACACGAAAATAATAGAGCGTACCATCATTGATAGACGTCTGTAGCACCAATGTCCATGCACAAGCAACAAACGCTCCAGGAAACGGAACTGTGCTATTGAATAATCACTTGCCATCGTAGCCTGCAAGAATTGCAAGTCAAATTGGCGTTTTTCACTTGTCCATACTATTTTACTAAAAATAATTGATCTCTGAAGTTGTAGACCAGAGATTGTGTTAGTCAAATCATCCAGATACATAGACCATTAATGGGTACTTAAGAACCTGAAGATGTCAAAATTAAATAGGGAGGCTGTAGGGCATGCCAGAAAACAACAAACAATAAGTTGCAAATCAATAACAGCCAGATTGTTGTTGTAGCTTCGACTAGATCTGTGCTTTCGTCCCTTTAACTCTACAATTTCACTTGTTTTTATGAGGTCCCTACTCCTAAACTTGTTGCATTAGCAGGTTATGGAAACGGTTTCAATAGCTTTAAGAGGATGAACCCTGAACACTTGATGTTAAATCCTCCTTTTTCACCAACACTGAAATGCCTCAAATTTAAGCATTATATTGTTATACATTAAATATCATAGCATGCTCTTTTTCGAATATCATACCATGCTTCTTAATTAGAGATTTAGAATTAAAAGGAACTTCATTGACAAACAACAACGAGTATGAGTATGACCTGCATTCCTTCAACACCACTGATGCCAACGCCAATATCAGCCTCTTGAAGCATGCCAACATCGTTTGCCCCATCACCAATAGCCAGTGTAGTATTTCCTGTTCTGACTTTGACCAGTCTTGTAACCTACATATCTCCTACATCTTTATCAGATTACTTTGATGCAAAAGGAAAGAGAAACAGAACATCATGATGCAATTTTAAACAAGAAACTCGTTCTTCTAGAAAAGTGGAACGTACAAGAGCTTTCTGTTTGGGGGAAGAACGACAGCATATGACAGAAGCGCAGCCAACTGCAAGTTCTAAGAATGATTTCTCGAGAAGTGCATCCAGGGCAAAGGTAAGAGATTTTCCATCAATTATCAAGCCAAATTTGGAGCTTCGGTTGCTCGAGTCAAGTTGGGACTTTCCATCATTTAGTTGCTTGCTTACAATCTCAAGAGAAGCCTGAATAGTTCATAATTATCATTATCATCGAAAGAAGCTCTTATACAGCAGACAGCAATAAATCTACCTTAGCAACAGCCTCCTTGCCACTTTGCTTTTCAATTGCAATTATTTCAGGTGAATCTAGTGATACTACAATTAACTTCATTCCCTGTTGCAGTAGGCTACAAGCATATCTGCATGCATTAAAAGACACATACACTTGTAGCATCCAATAAATTCAGGGATAGGAAATTACGGAAACTCGAATCTGTGATCATACCCGATATTTATTGCTGTTTCCATCTTATCACCAGTTAAGACCCATATCTTTATGCCTGCTTTGCCAAGCTTATCAATACACTCGGGTACCTAACGGAACAACTTAGGATGGTCAGATTCCATATCATGAATATCACAGTAAATTATAACTACTTAAGCAGAGAAACGGTATAGAACGTTAACAACGTGAAAAAGTGTACACGACTATATAGATATATTTACCCCTTTCTGGAGCTTGTCTTCAACAGCTGTAGCACCAAGAAGAATTAAATTCCTTTCAATCTTATCAGCGGCTACATCAATCAGTTCATCTCGGTCCGCAGTTACAGAAGTCTTGGCCTTCAAGAACTCTTCTTCCCATTCCTTTAAATCATCTTCTTTAAGCTCACGAAATGCAATTACCAGAGTTCTTAACCCTGCCTCGGCATATTTATTGATGTGGTCCTTGGTCTCTGTCTCAAATTCTCGGCCATCATCTGAAAGTCGCTCAAACATAACACTGAACAGAGCCAAAACCAGAAGTTTAAAGCAGATCATCAATGAAGCCTTTTTAATTGCCGGCAATCAATTATAAAGGACTGTTTCAAGTCTTTCACCTGTCTGCGCCTTTGCAGAGGAGTACAATCTGGTTCTCTTCATTTCGAACAATGACGGACATTCTTTTACGCGAGCTACTGAATTCTAAAACGTGAAGAAGCTGATACACTCTGTAAAAGACATTCACCCGTGAAACTTGTTAGCGAATGCATGTTAAGGAAAGTGCGTGATGGTGCTGGCAAAGGTATTAATACGAGAGCATTTTTCTCACTAGCACCAAAATAGACATCTAGTAGAGAAGAATTGTCACAATTGATATTATCAAATGCAAAACACAAACAATCATTGTATGCCATATGCTAATGCATAAAAATTATTAAAAAAAGGTAAGGAAAGACAAAATTGTTTGTTGGTTGACTCCTTTCAATTGCACTTGACTATAGCATATAAATATAATCTAGCACAACCCCTCTCATAAATACACCACGACATGACAGGATTCAAAATTGAGAAACATTTGGGATTATAAGAACCATTTAGCATCACAGATCCGTTTTTCCTTCTAGTTTATTTTCCTCCTCCCTTAACCATGCAAAGAACCCTCCTATACAGCACACAACCATGGATATATACGAGAGAAAATAGGTCCACAGAAAGAGCCCTCAATATTTTGAAGAATGCACTCTCACCCTTCTAAGAAGATTAACTGTATCCATCGGTGAAAAAGGGTAAAAAAAAAGAAAACAGGAAATTCATCTGTAGAAACAAAATCTACCTGTCAACTTCTCTCCCACTCTTAAAGTCCAATTCACGCACCGATATGCTTGTTTGAGTCCTGTTGAAGAATTTAAATCCAATCTCTCTAGCAGCTATTACAAAAGCTGCTTCATCCGGAGATTCAACTTCGTACAAAACTTCACCAGTTTCTTCATTTACATCAGGAATCGCAGTATGGCAGATAGCTAACACACGGAAGAACTTCTGTATAGCGTCTTTGTAAGGTTCCTTTACCCACCTCCCATTTAAGATACGCTCATCTTCAAAGTTAAAGCCTTTAACTTTCTTACCAGAATGTGTAGCTTCACCTTGTAAATCATTAGACCCTATGTGTTCACCTTTACTCTTTGCCAAAGCAACCTCCACTTCTGTCATGGCTTGTCCATACGCAGAACCAGCTATTGAACATTTAACAAATTCCATCGAGTTGCATGTCAATGTGCCTGTCTTATCAGAAAGTATGGTATCAACTTGGCCAAGTTCCTCATTCAAATTTGACGTGCGAGCATGTGCTGGCTGATCCGTCTCATCATAATACATATCTTGATCACGATTTATAAAAACACTCTGCAAAACCTTCACAATCTCGATGGATACATACAATGAGATAGGAATCAAATACCCATACAACATGAGGCCGGTCAGGAAGCGGAAAAATGCAGCTAAGGCTGATCTCTTTGGATCATAAAACACAGTGGTTTTATCTGGTCGAAGATACCACCTTGTCAACTTTCCATCATGGATATCTTTCTTCGTTTCAAATCCAAAGAAGAAAGATCCAATAAAGGATATCAGCATCAAAGTACTGAGAAGAACATATATAATCTTATCCATTCTTCTTTCAATCTTACTTCTCTTTGAAGGAGGATCCGTAGCATTCTGCATCACTTTTGTATCATGTCCGGTGAAAATAACTACCCCATACACATATTCTGTGTTTCGAAGCTTGGAGTCTCTCAAAAGAAGTTGTCCTAGAGAAAGAGGAAACTGCTCTTCATCGTAGTACAGCGTTCCAACAAATGAATATAGATTTTCATTTGGATCCTCACACTTGATGACTGCTTTGAAATGTTCAAAGGAACTCTCATCTTGCAAAAACGTTGTCACTTCCAAAGCATGTTTCACTTTCAGATTAGTTTCTCCGTCGAGGTTTGCTGTCTCTACATAACAAATCCCGTCCTCATAGCTTGATGAAAGCAAAAATAGATCAGCAGGAAAATATTCATCCTTGTACACCTTGACCACATCACCAACTCGAATTTCCTTCCACCTAGTCTTATAAAAGTTGTTACTCTTGTTATCATATGCTTCCACTTTCCGGTTATTTGCTTCTATATCCTGAAAAGTTAAAAGTGTTGTTATATCCAGGGTCAATCTGAATGGACAATACAATTTTATTTTTAAATTGTATGCGCAATTAGGATTCAAAGTCAGCGCCAAAAAGCATGATCAAATTTGTTCATAAAGGTGCTTCATAATCGACAACGGTTCCATAACAAAGCCAAGTCATAATAAACAGGTAGAAGCACACCAAGGCCTCTTTTTATACGTACAAAAGTTGATAACTTCAAATTAGAATTACAGCCATGGCTGTTTATCAGTAAATCATCAACATAAGAGATTCAGGTTGACAAGTAGACAAATGATTGACACTTTTCATAATTCTAGCAACTCGACTGTTTCATCAAATGCGTGGTAGTTTCAGCAGCTATGGCGATAAACCACTATGAAGCACAATTCACTACATAAATCAACAAGCAAAACAATAAAAATAAATTAGCCTCACCTGTTTCATGCGTCTCCAATCCTCCACTGCTTCCTTAGCCATAGTGACACCAATAACTACAATCAGAGGAATCAATACACTAACAGCAGTATAAGGTGCCAATGGACTGAAAGACACACAAGCCACAACAAGAAAATATATGTTAGCAACACGCCTAAACTGCTCAAACAACGACTTGGGTATGAAGTTAGCAGCCGTGTATTTAGTGGTAGACACATAGTTCCCCCTGTAATTCTGCTGAACAACTTCCGGGTTATCCCGATCGTTACAATGCACGATCCGAGAGTAACCCCTCTGTCCAATCTGTGTATGATCCTCATGAAATGAAGGCCTCAGACATGAAAATGAGTACAATTTTGTCAAGCGCAATTTCCTATTCCTCATTGATGTTCCTTCCACAAACCCTAAACCCTAAAGCAAACCCAACTCCCAACTTTTATCAACATTTGTAGTTCAACTTCCCACGATCCAACAACTCCATAGTAGGTGAAAATAACTTCCTTTCCAACAAAACTCCACCGCCTTAGATACCTTCATTGGCTAAAAACAACACCAAACCAACAAATAGCTAAGCACTTGCTTCCATACCTTCTCATAACCCCATAAAATTTCGTAAAATACACACTGTACACAAGTTCAACACTGTCGGTGGAAAGCAAAAGGGATCAATCACTGTATAAAGGGGGAAGAACCAACCCAAGTTCCACCCACTATCTACCAAACAGGGAAAATAGGATTGACTTACGTAGCTACAAAATTAAATCACTAACTGTGACAAATTAGCTAAAAACGAACACAAACAAAACCCAAAATTGGAACTTTCCGATTAATAAAGCATTAAATGGAGCTCAGGTTGCCCAGAATCTGACAAGGATGCAATTCAAGTGATAAAGGTGAGACCTTTAAATGAACAGTAAATAAGCAGAGATTGGGGGAGGATATGAACACATGAAGAAGCGGAAGAGATTTGGGCACAGTTGGGGATTAGCAAAAGTGTTGTGCTCACTAGAGAAAGCTACAGGTGAAGAGTCTTTCACTCAAACTAAAGTGTCTTCTTCTTCTTTGAGTTCTTTCTACTTTTTTTAATATTTATTTGTTCTTGTCTTTCTTTTCGAGTCGTCTCCCGGTCCCTTGTGTGTCACCGTCTCTTTTACGTTTGCTCATATTGTGATCTCATCCCTACACGTGGCGTCAAAAGGAGCTCTTCTAATCATAGTACTCTTTGTTTACGTGGTTTTCTGTAGCATTCTGCAATAATTACGAAAAATCGCACCAAACTTTTGAATACTTCCGTCATTTACCCAAAAACGTATCAATTTATGAAAATATCCTTATACCAGGCTAAGTCTGGACGTCACCATAGATCGCTCCACCTGCGACAAGATCCGGGTGTCAAGAACATTTTCATTGCCCATGCCATCATACAACAACATTATACATGACTTCTATATCATACATTCGATCAAGTGCACATTTCACACGTCAAACTTTCTAACTAATTAACTGAAAACGCATGAACTCTCTTTAAACTTGATTGGTTTTGTGTGCGTGTAACCGACAACAATATTGATGTTGAAAATTTTAAGAATGCATCTGCTTATTTGGTTACTCATTTGCTATCCAAGCCTAATGAGAATTCAGAAAACATTGTAGACATTGATAAGATATCCAAGCAAATCAGTTTGAACAAGTATAAATACAATTTTCTCTTAGATGTATTCGAAGAGCTTCCGTAGGTAAATACAATTTGCTCTCAGATGACCTTACCTAAAAGTGTAATTACTAGTAGAATTTTAATGGATATGTTATGCATGACAATTTCAGGAAGAGATTGTGAATGAAATAGATGAATATGTGGATGTCCGTAAAAGGTGTTGACTATCAACAAACAACAATCCAACAAAATAGTGACATTTGACCTGCCTCTACTATAAGTATTCTTTGACTCATATTGTTTATGCAGGACATGTGTTGATGTTGTTGTAGCGGCTTCATCAGTTGCTCGTACCCCATCAGCTCAGAGATTGAAGGGTGTTGTAAGTAAGCTCGACAACTCCGTACAAAGGAACCTTGGCTCCCTCTAACATCACAACCACTGTTCTAAGACTCTTCCTTAGTTGATAGTCCTTGTTGACCTTCAGTCACGAATAAAGTACCCATTAAAAAGAACTCAAAGCAAATAGAAAATAAGAATAACATAATACATCGAAAAAAGTGAATCTTGAGTCATGATCATTTAAAATGGTTCATTAGAGTATTTATTCTTCAATGAAGACTACACTAGGTTTACAGTAACACATGAAACCAATATAAAATACACATTTAGTTCCTAACACGAGAGTTTTTTGAAAATAGAGTAATACTAAAAAATAAAATAACATGATCTACTATCAAATATACCACAATATACAATCCTTTATACATTATAAGTGAGAGTCTTCAATTTGGAATAGTCACGGGCATCGGGCCATTTTTTTGCTTAATGGGCTACTCTTTTTAATATGTGCAAACTGGCCCATATAGCGTTTCTGAATTTGATGGATATAATATGCATGATGCGGTGTTATTAAGGCCCATTTATTTGGAGCACCGCGTGTTTCAGCACTGTTGCGTTGCATGCGTCTTCTGTCAGTCAGATTCTCTCCTTGTGACCCACCATCATCATTAGTTTAGCCCCACAAACCTTTCTTTTACAACTCTTATCTATCCACCGATTATTTTCGTCTACAAGCGCCATGGTAAGGAAACATATGTAAGTTGCGTGTTTCTTCATCCTCAATTGGCATGCATGTGAGACAAAGGAGGTGGCGGTGGACTTCCGACTGAATCCCTTTAAATATGTTCACACAGAGAGGCTTCCTAACTACACTTCTCTTTTCGTTTATCTTACGCTTCTAAGTTTATGGTTTCAATATATATTAATCTTCACCACCGGTTCTAACCATGGTAATCAACTCCCTGTTTCTTTGAACTTTGTTAGAACTACTTTCTTTTACCCTTCAGTTTGAGCTTGTTTTTGAATGATTTCTTCTGCATTTGTTGTTGATTTTGTAGATCTACGTCTTGTAAAACTCCCTATTTCGTTTAACTTTGTTTGCGCTGCTTTCTTTTACTAACTTTTCCTCTATATTCTCTTGTGATTCTGTAGGTGGAATTTGAGACCGATGTCGTAGTTTTCGGACATTGCAGAAGTTTCCGCCACCCGATACATCGTCGGTGGTAACATGGGATGGACTACCAACGTTAACTACACTGTCTAGGCTCAGGACAAACGCGTCTACCTCAACGATTGGCTATGTATAATTCCTCTTTCTCTCTGTTACCCTTGATTTTTGAGCTTGTTAGTGATTTCTTTTGCATTTGCTATTGATTTTGTAGATCTTGGTTTTATGATCGTGTTGAAAGAATTTGGCGCCTGGTTCTTGGATGGTTCTTGACCTAATGATGTTGATTGATTCTGGCAACGGAAATGGCTATCGTAATCGTCAAACCAAAAGAAGAACACCGATCGGAGACCTTAAATGGGTACAGTTTGTTCATGTGCATAGGGTCTCATGCTCGTGTCAAGACGAGTGCTAACGTCTATAAGACCCTTGTGGCATGGAAACTGCGACCTTGCTCAATCAAGCAAGGGTTGGATGGTTATACTTTTAAGCATCAGTTTAACAATGTTGATAGGTTTGCTTAATTCCTAGGTGTTTGTTGTAGAGTTATTTATATAAGCCACTTTGTTTGAATGGATAAAGTATTTTATTTGATTATACTACAAAAGACTACAATCAACTGGACTGATTCATTTTTTACCCTATGAAGTATCGAGTGAGTAAGATTAGCCTTGTGACTATATTTCTTCCTTGGACTGCACACTTGGATGACATTTATGGATCTGGTTAATTTGGAATTACACAAGTGTTTAACCCCTTCTGACCTACAATGATGGTACTATTTTCATGATAGATAGTTATTTTATACATATTTTGAGCATATTTTCCATATTGTCATGTATGATTCTTGGGTCGAAAGCCATCATCTTTGAATGAGGCAACTGCCGCAGCCGGAGGTTCTTTTACGGTGAAAGAGGAGGAAAATTGCAATTGTTGTTGTTCTTACACGTTACAATGGTGTCGAACTTGATAGGATCCAATAAAAAGTTGATGAAATGGAGAATAGGCGAAATTGTCTATGATGGAGCGTTCGGTACCGGAGATTGGACTCGCATGCTGAGCTAATTGGATTATCAGAGCCTTTGCTGCCTATTAATGACGATTTCTTTGATGTAAAGGCTAGAAATGATGATAATGTTTGCACAACTCTTTATCACAAGGTGCGAATTGAACTCGTCTACCATAATCAATTGCTTCATATTTTAGCTTAAAGGATTTTATGTTGATGATTGTATTGCTTTGTTGTTGTTTTCATTATGATCATGTGATGTGTAGTCGTTCTTCTGGATATGCAAAATCAGACAAACAATATGCAAAATCATAAAAACAATGATATTGAGCGACCATGGTTGTAATTTTATCAACAGTACAAACAACATCACCTTGTTGAAGATATTCAACTGGAGGAAGAGAAATGGCGGCAATATGGGGTGTTCAGTACTAATGTTACACAATAATGCCCGTTCTTCTTTAAATTATTTAGGGTCCTTTGTATTTGTTTGATGTTGAACAATTTTCTTTGATTTGCCACATTTTGATATCATCAATCATTAAGTAGGTTGTATAGACTACAAACAGAGCATGTGTATAACTTAAAGATTCACAATATTTTGTTCACACAAGATTTTCTTTGCCTTCCAATATGTGTTGTCTACTATTCTTGTCTTCATCGACTGTATGTTTTGGATTTGATGATGAATAGCCTTGGAGAGTTGGACTACTATGGGATTTGGATTATAAATGTTTGTTCAAAGCATGTATACTTGACAAACCATGGAGTCTCAACCTAGTGTTCTTGACCGGAAGCTGCTTGGAAGGCCGGTTTTGATCACGAAAGAACCTTGAAATATGATGGGTGGTGGTACTTCATGAAAGAAATGACGATGCTTAAAAAACCCTTCCTTAATCCGAGGTTTGCCAAACATTTACAATCCTTTTTAGACTTTTTTTAGTTTTTTAATAAATTAAATTGCTCTTTAAGATGTGTATGTTCTCCATGTTGGCCTCTCATGTTTGAGTGTCTTGGGAAAAGGTATTTGGAAGTGGCCCATGGGTTGGCAGGTTTAAGCATCTCCTAATGCAAGATCAGCTTGAAGAAGTGATATAGACCTATGTCGGGATTGTGAAAGTGAATTTGAGACAAGATCAGTATGAAGATGTGTCAGGATTGTGAAAGTGAATTTGAGACAAGATCAGTATGAATATGTGTCAGGATTGTGAAAGTATAATCTGAGACAAGATTAGTATGAAGATGTGAAACATACCAAGATTAGTATGAAGATGTGAAACAAACCTCTAACAAGATTGTGAAAAAAGTCACTGAATATGTTAAATGTTGAAGAGAAAGATATGATTCAAAAGGGTTTTTTTATAATTTGCCTTGCTATTCCTTCTGAAGTGTAGAAAGTCTTACTGACAATGTTTTGGACGTATCACCTCGATGGATCTACACTTTGTTGATAATTATATAGTTTGGCTTATTAGTAACCTTTGGTTTCCCATCATATTTGGTGTGGATTGTTTAAATTTGTTTCAATGTGTACCAAATTAGGTGATCGACAAAATAGTTAAAAGGGAATATATGAACAAAATACCACAAAATATTTAGCTTGACTTGTACAGACGCGAGTGAAGCGCGTGTAGCCTGCCTAGTAGCATAAAAGAAGAGAGCAAATTTAAAACTCAAATTCATTATGAGTTTTACCTCTTTAATTATCCTCTTACTCTAAATTATTGTTGGTTGATTTAAAAAATCTTTAATAAACTCAATTAATCTTTATAAATAAATAAGAGGGGCCTAGTTTGTCACTTAATAAACAAAAGAGCCTATTTGGCGCTACATTTGGCAAAAAAGGTCTATTTAGCCAACTCACCCATTCCAAAAAAGGTGACGGATTATGAGATCCAAATTCTACTGAGCAGGTAATGATTCAACAGAATCAAAATAAAAGAACAACATTCTTGTAATAAATAAGATTAGGCTAGCAGATGTAGTGTTTTTAGTAATATTAGAAAATTTAAAAAAAACGTATGGTAAAAAGTTTTAAGTTGAAAAATGGAAGTAGAATAATTTGCAAACATAGATCAATTCAAACAAAATAAAGGTGAAGTTACCTAATTAAGGGCTATGCGGGTTGGAAAGAACAGTCTTTGTTTGTCTATGTCAAATACAATTTTAGATAGTTACTTGCAATATTCAGATATCATTGTTCATGAATCTCATCTATGCAATACTACTTTAATTAATTATAGTGCAAATTCATGTTCTTTAGATCGCCTCCCTCCATTATTTTTGTACAACTATAATTGATGTTTCTTATTTTCCCTTTTATCATTGTTTCACCAAAAGACATTATTTTCTCTCTCTGTTCCTTCTTTTACTTAGCATAATTGTCTATTAATTACATTCAAAACATACGTGATACTTGTGAATTCGATACCCGAAATACTACATCCAATAGCGTATCATTGCGGGGGAGGTTGTTGTTACCATTCGGTAAAACTTCCACGATCAAGTTTTTGGTGCCGTTATCGGGGACTGCAGAAAGTTTAGGATATTTTTAAGACTCGGTTATTCTAGGGTACTTCTGATCTTTGGTTTCTTTTTGTTTTTTCTTCATAAGTTGAAACTAAAAAAATGGACAGGGTTGATCAACCAAACACATTAGAAGCAAGGATGAATCCTTAACAATCCAACCCTACCCATACTTGGAAGTTCCTAGACAACAACGTTGAAGAATTTGTCTTGAACCCTTCCACAATAAAGTTGATTCGGAATGACACGTTCAATGGCGAGACAAAACAAAAGCCCTCACCACACTTGAGGAGTTTTGAAGATATAATGAATTCTATCAAACTCCGTTATGTGTCAAATGACATCATAAGGATGCGAGCATTCATATTCTCTCTGGATGGAAAAGAGCGTAGCTGGTTCAACAAAGAACCAGCGGGTAAGTACACTATATGAGACCAATTTATTGTTGGATTTCTAAGTGTTTTATTTTCTCCAAGTAAAACTCAAGAATGCCGAAATAACCTTCTTAACTTTATAATGGAATATACCTAAGATATCCAACAAGCTTGGGAAAGTTTCAATGGGTTTACATATTTGTCCACATCATGGAAACTCAAAAAGTCACATTATTAGAATTCTTCTATAATGGTTTAAATGATGTGACTAGAGATATAATGAATATGGCTAATCATCACATGTTTCATAAGTTGCACATAGATGAAGCATGTAATCTTTTAGTTGAGATAACGTGCCGCGTAGGAAGATACCCCTCTTGAAGAAAATTTCAGGAGATGAAAATATGCGAAGAAAACGGTAATTATGATAATCTTGGCCTTGATGTAGTTAAATTGATACTAGTACAAAAATAAAATCTTTCAGGGGAATTTTCTCAAAGGTTAAGATTACAAGATTTGGGTAATAGAGAGACTCAACATCCTTTATTAAGATTCTAAGTATGCTTTCTATTCTTTACCTTGGAGAGTCATATCCTGGGGTTTTAGATAGTTAGTTTGAACATAATTCTCATCTTTAGATCTTTCTATATTGCAGCCTCAACAACCCTTATAGAGAGAACCTTTAGACTAGACAAATAGGTTTCGGAACTTCACCGTACGATACCTACCTTTGAACACATAATCTTGGCAATATAAACTCTATCCTTTTATCCATTAGAAGTGTCTTGAATCGAAAGCCACAGTTGGATACTTGAATCCTTGGAATCATTTCCCCCTTTATTAATCAAAAAAGCTTTTGCATTTTTGCTAGATAATTGAATTTGAATTTATTCTCACCAAATCCCTGAGTTCGACTCTGGAATTCTTACCTTACTACAGCCGATCCGTACACTGCGGGTTCGCTTTGCTTTGAGTTCTAGATATAAATTTAAGACTTTGACGCACACACTTTTGAGTGAACAAGTTTTTGGCGCCATTGCCGGGGATTTGGTCTAGACCAAATTCGGTTTTCGGTTGTCTAGCTTGAAAGCTCTTGCTCTTGTGATTTGATTAGTCTACTTGAGTGATCTTTGGAGGTTCTTTAGGTATATGCGAAAGACTAGATCCACTAAAGATCTAGTTCCTTTCGATCCCGAATTGGAGAAAACTTTAAGAAGAAAGTTGAACTTGAGGAGATCAATCCAGTGATATGCCGGAACTTGAGGAGATGCCGGAACTTGAGGAGATCAATCCAGTGATTCATCCTGTTCGAAACAACCCAAGACCACCGGTTGTTCCTCGCATTCCAGCTAGGGATGTGAGAGTTGCTAATGAAGGTGATGAACCCCGAACTTTGGGGCAGCGGATGGATCCAATTCAGCAACCACGCCGTCTAGGTGTGATTTTCGGAGCTGAGGACATCCAGGAGTTTAGCTTCTCACCACAAGTTATCACCATGGTTCGCCAAAGTCAGTTTGGTGGAGCAAGTGCTGAATCTCCACATCAACAGTTGCAGAATTTTGAGATTCTCATGGAGACCATGAAGCCAAAAAAGGCTACTACAAGCAATTACAAGATTAAACCGTTCTTCTTTTCTTTGAAGGACAAAACTCTAGCTTGGTACCAAACACTTCCAGCTGCAAAGTTGGCCACATGGGAGGATCTATCTTCAGAATTCCTCACGAAGTTCTTCCCGCCATCCAAAACGGCGGAATTGAGAGGTAAGATAAATGCTTTTTCTATGAAACCTAACGAAAGTTTGTTTCAATCTTGGGAAAGGTTTCAGGATCTCTTGTTGGATTGCCCACACCACGGCATTTCAAAGCTGGAATTATTGGAGATCTACTATAAAGGATTGGATGTTGAAACGCAATTCAATCTCCAATCTCTCTCTTGTGGCACATTCATGGACATGAGAGAGGATGACGCTTGAGACTTTATTGAGAAGCAAGCCCAAGTGATTGAGAAGTATTCTCACCGAAAGGTGGATCCAAATAGCCGGAATCAAGGTGATCCAAGAGCTAAGTTGAACCATGCTTCTCAAACACAAATATTTTCCCTCAACAATGAAATCAAAGAGTTGAAGGAAGTAATCAAAACGAGTCTTCAAAAGGTTAAGGAGCAAGAAGCCAACTATATGGGAAGGGATAACAATCAAAGGAATGACTACCGGAACAACAACCGGACTCTAACTGGAATAACAACAATAGGAACTCCAACAGCAATAATTGGAGATCCAATCAACAAAATCCAGGTAATCCCTATTATCATGCTGAAAAAGCTTTAACATCTCCATCTTCTTCTACTCCTTTGAAAAGCCAGGAACAGTCATCAAATGGATCGAACAAATCCGATCCCATGCTGGAGACGATCCTAGGGAAACTACAAGGATTGGAGAGCTATATAACTTCAGTTGATAAAGCTCACAAGGCTTTGGAAAACCAAGTATTTAGAAAAGCCGGAGAAGTTCCAAGAGATCAAGGGAAACTTTCCGGGAAGACGGAAGATAACCCAAAGGGAAGGGTTATGGCAGTCACTACTAGGAGTGGTGTAACAACTACCGATCCTCAACCTAAAGTAGTTGAAACCACCACCAAAGAAGGAGAGGGAAAAGAGAAGGAAGATGTCTATGTTTCTCCTCCTGCCTACAAGCCGCCTATACCTTTTCCTCAATCTAGAGCGCGAGCATGCTTAGATAAACACTTCGGTAAGTTTATTGAGCTTATGAGTAAGCTGCATATTAATATACCTTTTATGGATGCAATTTTAGGTATGCCAGCTTATGGGAAATTTCTCAAGGAGATCCTCTCTAACAAGAGGAAATTAGAAGACATTGGAGAAGTTAAGATGAGTATGGAATCATCCGAACTCATCAAGACTATGATAGAGAATATGCCACCTAAGTTGCGTGATCCGGGATCATTTTGCATACCCATCACCTTAGGAGAGGTTACTTATGATGCACTTTGCGACCTTGGAGCAAGTGTGAGCATCATACTACTTGCTCTATGCAAGACGGTTGGTCTAGGAGAGCCCAGACCGGTGAAGATAACACTTTACATGGCCGATCGTTCCACCACTAAGCCAGTTGGGATAATAGAAGACATTCCAGTAAAACTCGGTAAGTCTTACATTCCTATAGATTTTGTCGTTCTTGACATCCCTGCAGATTATCTAGTTCCCATCATTCTTGGAGACCATTCCTTGCAACTTCCGGATGCATGGTAGATTGCAAGAATGGACAGCTATCCTTCAATATCGGTGAAGAAAAAGTAGAGTTTGTCTCTCCTCTTTAATCAAGGAGGCAGCCTTGAGAGAAGATGTCTTTAACATCTTTGATGAAGAAGAGTCTAGAGAGGTGGTAAGTTCATTCCTAATGAAAGACCCTCTTCAAAAGGTTCTTAGTATGAGCATCATGGAGGAAGGAGTAGAGCATGATTGTGACGATGATGTAAAGGCATTAGAAGATGTGGAGGAAGAACCAGGAGCAAGATTTGAAGAGTTAGAATTAACTCCTGAAACTGTGAACAAAATCGACCTACACGAAATAAATCACTCGATTTCTGAAAAGGCATGTCGATTTTTGACAACAGGAAGAAAAATCGACCTAAAAATCGGACGATTTTCTTCACAGGGGGTCGATTTAGTGGCGAATTCTCCGGTTTCTACAAACTTGACTGCAGTTGTTCCCAACTCTAATAGTGCACCTCCCCTATCTTCAAAGGCTTCTCCCATGACATTAGAAGGTCATGAATCATCGATCAAAGCACCTCCTTTATTGGAATTGAAGCCCCTCCCTACACACTTAAGGTACGCATTTCTTGGCACTAACTCTACATATCCGGTTATAGTTAATGCGAAATTCGATGATGATGAATTAGAGAAGCTTATGAATGTTCCAAGGCAACATAGGAGAGCATTAGGCTATACTATTGATGATTTGATAGGCATTAAACCTTCTCTATGTATGCATAAAATCTTAATGGAAGAGGATTACAAGCCTTCACGTCTACCTCAAAGACGGTTAAATCCAGTCATGAAAGAGGTCGTGAAGAAAGAAATCCTTAACTACTTGATGCAGGTATCATCTTCCCTATTTCCGATAGCAAGTGGGTGAGTCCAGTACAGGTAGTACCAAAGAAAGGAGGCATTACCGTTGTTGCCAACAAAAACAACGAACTTATCCCCACAAGGACAGTTACGGGGTGGAGAATGTGCATCGACTACCATAAGTTGAACGTGACAACTAGGAAGGATCACTTTCCACTTCCTTTTATTGATCAGATGTTGGAAAGGTTAGCCCAACACTCTTACTTTTAGTATCTAGATTGATATAGCGGTTTCTTTCAGATTCCCATTCACCCGGATGATCAAGAGAAGACGAATTTCACGTGCCCTTGGGATACGTTCGGTTATAGAAGGATGCCATTCGGTATATGCAACGCTCCAGCCACCTTTCAGAGGTGTATGATGGCAATCTTCTCTGAATACGTAGAGAATATCATGGAAGTATTCATGGACGACTTTTCGGTATATGGTTCTTCCTTTGATAACTGTCTCTCTAACCTTTCATTAGTTCTTAAGAGACGTGAGGATACTAACTTAGTTTTAAACTGGGAAAAGTGTCACTTCATGGTCACTGAAGGGATTGTGTTAGGTCATCTAGTATCACAAAGAGGAATAAAGGTTGATAGAGCTAAGATAGAAACTATTGAGAAGCTACCTCCTCCCTCCTCTATAAAAGGAATTAGAAGCTTCCTAGGACATGCAGGCTTCTATAGGAGATTCATAAAGGATTTTTCTAAGAGTTCAAAACCCTTAACTAATCTTTTAATGAAAGACGCAACTTTCGAATTTTCGAAAGATTGTTTAGAAGCTTTTTGCAGGATCAAAGAGGCTTTGATTTCAGCACCAATCATCCAACCACCCGATTGGACTCTTCTTTTCGAGGTCATGTGCGACGCAAGCGACGTCGCTATAGGAGCTGTACTCGGACAGAAGAAAGATGGTCACACTCATGCCATCTAACTATGCTAGCAAGATGCTAGACGAAGCCCAATCCAACTATGCCACCACGGAAAAGGAACTCCTAGCTGTAGTTTATGCCTTTGAAAAATTCCGTTCCTATCTTGTAGGTGCGAAGGTGATTGTCTATACAGACCATTCAACAATTCGCTACTTGTTCACAAAGAAGGATGCGAAGCCAAGGCTTCTAAGATGGATCTTACTCTTACAAGAGTTTGATTTGGAGATCCGTGACAAGAAGGGATCGGAAAACTCAGTCGCTGACCATCTTAGTCGTCTTCCACGCCTCACCGACGAGATGGATGGACTCCCTATAGACGACTCATTCCCTGACGAGACACTACATGAGATCGAAGAGTGTCTTCAACACATCTCACAAGGTAATAATAGAATATCCTATATTTTATCTTATGAGCCGGTTTCCTTATCTTCTTCCTAAACCCTAGACGCCCTTCCTTCTTTTCTTTCCAGCTCGTTCCTATATATTCTCTTCTTTCTCCTCTTTTTCCCGGTCCTTGCTATCATCTTCAACCCTAGAGAGTTGCAGCCGTCTTTTGCTTTCTGCGACTTCGCTGAACGTGTAAGTGCATCTTTTATGGTTCCTCCTCACGTTCCTTTAGCGCTGCATGCCTTCTCCTTCTGTTTTGGTTTCTTCCTTTCGTTCTTCTCTTTTCTTTTTCTCCAAGGATCAAGCATGAGCCTTGATTCTTATGGAGTGTTCCGTTGTTGACCCTTCGTTGTTCTCAGGATCTTTGGAGTTGAGTCTTGACGTGTTGGAGCCCAAGGTTCGAGATTTGGTTGCCCTTTCTGCGAGTTCTGTCGAAGAATAAAGCCGACAACGCTTTTTGTCATGCCGCCCCCCCTGCGCCTGCACATAACTGCCCCCTGCGCCTCTGTTCAGCCGCCCTTGCGCATCTGTCTAGCCGCCCCTGCGGTTTCTCTGCAGTAACTCCCATCTTTGGTGAGTTGCTTCCTTCCTTCCTTCCTTTCCACGTTCCTTCCTTGGTTCCTTACGGTTGTTCCTTGTTCCCCTGAGTTGTTGTAAGACTAAGGTTGAGCCCTTAGCAAGTGTTGATCTCTTAGAGATTGTTGAGACTATAAGTCATAGACTTCTAGAAACCGTTTCGTTCCTGATCTGTGTTGCTTGTTCGTACAGGCTTTCCTTGCTCCTTTCCTGAGGGAAACTGAGCTTCCTTGAGTGTTTTCTGAGTTGTTCGTTGATCTCTTGTGTTACCTTCGTGTGAGGTAAGTCCGTTGGACTTACTTAGCTTCATTGCGCGTATTAGTTGGATTGTATTAGCTTGTTTGTGTTGCTATCATGTTTATAACGGATAATTGGAAATAGGATTCACCCTTTGATAACCTTAACTGACCCAAGTGTATTATAACCGGGCGGTGACCACTTGTCTAGTTCTCCAGGAAACTAGAATGTGCTCTTGCAACCCAGGCCCGTAGGTAACAGATAGTGTTGATCTATTCCTATTGGCAGACGGAAGCAGAGGCGAGTTTCGGGAGATTCTCGTGTGACAAAAGAAGTTGAATTAGTAATGGATAACCTTAATGAAAGATAATAACCGGTTGAGTGCAAGCATGCTATATGTTTATCTTACCTTATGTGTGTTTGTGCCCTTACACTCTTGCTTATAACTAGAATGTTAGCTAACGGTTTATGTCGTCGTTGTAGATGTTCCGTAGTCAGAATGCTGCTGAGTGATCCGGATGGTGTGGTCAGCAGGGGTTCCCGTACATTATAGGACGGGATCGGGTTTATGTTTCTTTTGTTGTTTCCCTTTTGTTTTGAACCCGGTTGTGGAGTTTTGTGTTCCTTTTGGTTTAAACCTTTGGTTTTATATTGAGTTTTGTTTTCATTCGTCTGTGCCTTGTTGTAAGATCCGTTTGCTGTTGCTACTCTGAGGGTCGGGACCCATTGTGCGGTCCTAGCCCGTAGCGCTTTGAGTTCCCAGAACTTGGGGTGTTACAATATGGTATCAAAGGTCTAGGTTGGCAACAATGGCACTCGAAATCTTCTACATGTTGGATGGATAAATAAATAGAACCCGCAAAGGTCTAACGTTTTCAAAAGGGGATTTTTGTTTTAAACCGTTGGTCTGGGATAGATGTACGGGCGACCACCACTACCTCCGCGGATCTCAGCAGTGTAGTTTCAAGTTATATGTGGCCTTTATATGTGTTTTTTTTTGGATTTGTGCTTTAGTTGTAGCGTGGCCTTATATCTATAAATATAATCTTATATATCTATCCTTACAACAGATGGCACGTACTAGGGCTACCACTGCTATAGGGCAAGGAAGGGGTCGACCACCACTTGCACCTGCTGTCTGTGGACGAGGACGTGCAAGATGACCTCCGCTAGAGGTCGGGGCCAAGCCCCAACTGCCGATCCGCCTATCGCTGAGGCGTTTGCTGAAGAAGTTGCCGAGAGCATTGTTCTTGAGGCTGGAAATGGGACCGCTGCTAGGTTTGGAGCACAGAGAGCGCCATCGACAAAGTCCGCACGAGTGCCTATCGGAGCTTCTGCATTTCACGACTATGTATAGAGGGTTGAGGAGGCTATCAGGACTGGAGGACCAGCACCAATGCCGCCAGTTCCTGCGAGATCAGTTGAGGTTTCGCAGAGAGTTACACAAGCTATTGCCCCGCCTGCTGGAGTTGTTGAGGTTGTTAGAGCGCCGGCTGAGGCAAATGAGCCAAAGCCCGACAGTTGGTTGAAGGCTTTTGATCTGCTGAAGGTTCCCGTCTTCGTGGGAAGGACTGGCTTGGAGGTGGAGCAGTAGCTAGGACAGGTTGATTCTGCTATGGAGGCTATCGGTTGTCCTGAGGGACGTCGAGTCAACATAGCATAGACGCTGCTGAAGGATCAGGTTCATTCTTGGTGGAGGACAATTCGCAGTAAGGTCACTAGTTATGAGCAGACGAAGACAATAATCAGGGATCTCTATTGCCCTGCAGCTATGAGGAGAGACCGTCTTCAGGATTTCCTTGAGGCGGGATTCGAGGGTTTGCCTATTGTTGAGATAATCCTCAAGTTTCAGGATGAGTTGGCGTTGTTGGGTCCGTCTGCACCACCGGAGGATCAACATGTTTACCTTTTCTATCGAAGGTTGAGAGATTCGACACGCTCTTATCTTACTGGTTTCCGTTGTGAGACTTTGACGGATTATCAGGATAGAGCTTCTACTTATGAGAGAGACCGACCGGGTCAGAGGAGAGCTTCTTAGGCTGGAGGTCCTGAGAAGAGACAGAAGACTGGATCAGCCAATGCTGGAGCAACTGGTTTTGAGCGTAGTCAGACGTCTGGACGTTATGGGTTTCAGCAGAGTTCTAACAGAGCACGACAATATCATAACTGTGGAGTAGTTGGACACATCCGAGTTGATTGCTAGAAGCCAGTAGTGACTTGCTTTACTTGCGTCAAGCCCGGACATAGAGCTGCGTTTTGCCGTCAGGGCAAGGCGCTATCTCAGTAGGGTTCTTCCCCTGCTAGTGTTGCTGGAGGAGGACAGAGATCTCAATACCAGCAGCAGCAGAGAGTTTCAGGTTCTACCACTCCTCAGGGTTCCACTCCGGGAGAAGGGAGAGGTAGAGGACGTGTTGGTGGATCTACAGACACCAGAGATGCACCAGCTAGGGTTTATGAGTTGAGGAGTGCTGTAGAGCCGACAACACCAGCAGCTACAGGTACCATTCATATTAATGGTTTTTCCGTCAAAGTTCTTTTCGATACTGGTGCTACACATTCTTTTATATCTGATGCTTGCGTAGATAGATTGGCCTTAGTAACGGTAGAAGGTAGACCCTTCTTTATAGGATTACCCGATGGGGGTAAGATTCGAGGTACTCGAGAGGTTCGCGATTGCCCTATCCGGTTGGGAGGTCGCGATTGGCAAGCTAACTTCTTCGTCGTGTACTTAGTACATGAAGAAGTTATTCTGGGCATGGATTGGATGGATCGACATCGAGCAATTCTGGACATCGGCAAGAGGACAGTGACAGTAACTACAAATGCAGGCCATGTTGAGATCTTCCGAGGATGGGATCTCGGGAAGACTGGTACAGTCATCAGTGCAGTACGAGATGTGAGACTTATCAGTCAGGGATGCGAGGCTTTTTGGTGCTATGCCATGAAGGATAGTACTAGTCCAGCTTTGGAGGAGATTCTAGTAGCTTGCGAGTTTGCTGACATCTTTGGAGAGCCATCAGGTTTACCTCCACCACGGAGTGTAGACTTTGGCATTGATCTAGAGCCCGGTACGAGACCGATCTCTAAGGTTCCTTATCGTATGGTGCCTATCGAGATGCTTGAGTTGAAGAAGCAGCTTGAGGAGTTAGCAGAGAAGGGCTTCATCTGCCCTAGTGTATCTCCTTGGGTGCACCAGTTCTCTTCGTCAGAAAGAAGGATGGGTAAATGAGGTTATGTATCGACTACCGGGAGCTGAACAAGGTGACGATCAAGAACAAGTACCCATTGCCCCGTATCGACGATCTTTTGGATCAACTGCATGGAGCTTCAGTGTTTTCGAGGATCGGTCTGAGATCTGAATATCACCAGCTGAGGGTGAGAGAGCAGGACGTAGCTAAGACATCATTTTGGACTAGATATGGACACTACGATTTTGTAGTGATGCCATTCGGGCTTACGAACGCGTCCGCAGTATTCATGGAGTTGATGAATAGCATCTTCATCGACTTCCTAGACCAGTTTGTAGTTGTCTTCATCGACGACATTCTAGTTTACTCCCGTAGTAAGGTGGAGCGTGCAGGACACTTGAGGATTGTTCTTCAAGTTTTACAGGATAGAGAGCTTTACGCCAAGCTGTCTAAGTGCGAGTTTTGGATATATGAGGTAGCATTCCTTGGTCACATCATTTCAGCCGAAGGGATCAAGGTAGATCCGGCAAAGATAGAGTCAGTAGCATCTTGGCCGCCACCTAAGAACGTCAAGGAGCTCCACAACTTCTTAGGATTGGTGGGCTACTACCGGCGTTTTGTTGAGGGCTTTTCTGTTATCGCCCGACCGCTCACTTCCTTGCTGCGGAAGTCTACGAGGTTCGTATGGTCCGAGTCGTGCCTGCAGAGCTTCGAGGAGCTGAAGAAGAGGTTGACCTCTGCTCCTATCCTAGCTCTGCCAGAGGGCATCGAGGATTTTGTGGTTTATAACGACGCATCCAAGCTGGGCTTGGGATGTGTTCTGATGCAGAGGGGAAAGGTGATCGCTTATGCGTCTCGACAGTTGAAGACGTATGAGGAGAATTACCCTATCCATAATCTTGAGTTAGCTGTTGGTGTTCATGCTTTCAAGATTTGGAGACATTATGTGTACGGAGCCACGTGTCAGATTTTCACAGACCATAAGAGTCTGAAGTACATATTCACTCAGCGGGAGTTGAATAACCGCCAATGCAGATGGTTAGAGTTGATCAAGGACTTTGATCTTGAGATCTTATACCACCCGGGAAAGGCTAATGTGGTAGCAGATGCCCTCAGTAGGAAGACTCCCCGGGAGATGGCGATCGCTAGGCTGACAGCTCAGCCATAGTTACAACGAGATTTGACATGGCTAGAGATGGATATCTACTTCCCAGATTCCGACAGCCAGTTATCCACCTTGGAGATAGTACCTGATCTGTTGGCCGAAATCCGACAGAAACAGGAAAGTTGCCCAGCTTTGACACATATCCGAGACCGGATGTCTCGAGGAGAGGCACCAAAGTTTACAGTTGGTGCTGACGGAGTTTTGAGACGCCGAGAGCGTGTTTGTGTACCGTCAGATCGAGAGTTGACACAGAGGATCCTTCAGGAGGCTCACTCTTCACCTTACTCAGTACACCCTGGTGCGAGTAAGATATATCAGGATATCAGACACTCTTTTTGGTGGGGAGGTCTGAAGCCAGACGTCACGAGATATGTAGCTCAGTGTGCGATCTGTCAACAGGTCAAGATCGAGCATCATAGACCAGGAGGCGAGCTACACCCACTTCTTGTTCCTCAGTGGAAGTGGGAAGACATCTCTATGGATTTTGTTACCGGTTTGAGACCGAGTCGAGACTTTGATGCTATATGGGTGATAGTAGATAGACTGACGAAGACCGCACGTTTTATTCCGATTAAAGAAACGTGGCCGGTGAGTTGGTTGGCAGAGGAGTTCACCAAGCATATAGTGAGACTTCATGGAGTACCTAAGACTACTGTCTTTGACAAAGACGGACGGGTCACTTCGAGGTTCTGGCAGCAGGTTCATGCCACCCTAGGTACGAGTCTACAGTTCACGACCGCTTATCATCCTCAGACCGATGGTCAGTTTGAGCGGACCATCCAAACTTTGGAGGATATGTTGAGAGCATGCGTGTTAGACTGGGGACAGGTGTGGCCAGATCACCTTCCCTTAGTGGAGTTTTCGTACAACAACAGTTAGAACGCATCGATCAAGATGGCTCCTTATGAGGCTTTATATGGACAGAGATGTCGTACACCGCTGTGTTGGGACGAGCCGAGTAGTGCTAGCAGAGTAGCACCTGAGCAGGTACAGAATGACATGGCTCGAGTAGTAGTAATCCGAGAGCGGATGTTAGCAGCACAGAGTCGACAAAAGTCTTATGCAGATAAGAGGCGCAAACCTCTGGAGTCCGGAGTTGGAGCTCAGGTTTGGTTGAGAGTTTCTCCGACACGAGGCGTCAGACGTTTCGGTGTCAAGGGGAAGTTGAGTCCCAGATATGTTAGACCGTTCGAGATTCTGGAGCGAGTAGGAGAGGCAACATACAGACTTGCTTTGTCACCGAGACTCGAGGGTGTTCACCCAGTCTTCCATGTGTCTCAGCTTCGGGAGTACATACTAGACCCGAGACACATCGTCAGTCATGAGGATCTAGTGATCGAGCCAGACCACACATTTGTTGAGCACCCGGTGGCTGTCTTAGAGCGTAGTATGAGACGTTTGCGTTCGAAGGACATCCCGATATTGAAGATTCAGTGGTCGATGCGAGGAGCTGATGAGGCGACTTGGGAGATAGTGGATAGTATCTAGAGGAACTATCCGGAGTTTTATGCTGGGCTGGATGCACCTTTAGCATATTCAGTTGTTTGGTTTTCTCTTGTTGCAATGCTTACGCTTTTGTGTGACGTTTTGAGTTATGTGCCCCGAGTGGGAATATATGAGTTCAGTTCTGTTTCTGTTTATGTTGTGCTTATGAGCTTTTGCAAGTTTTAGGACGAAACTTCTTTTTAGGAGGATCTGATGTAAGATCCTAGGTTTTTGCCTTCACCGCCCCTGCGGTGAAGAGGGCCGCCCCCGCGGTCAGCCGCCCCTGCGACTGTGAGATCCGCCCCTGCGGATTTATGACAGATCGTGCCAATATTTTCTTCAGTTCTTTTATCTTCCTTCCATAGATAGAATATCCTATATTTTATCTTATGGGCCGGTTTCCTTATCTTCTTCCTAAACCCTAGACGCCCTTCCTTCTTTTCTTTCCAGCTCGTTCCTATATATTCTCCTCTTTCTCCCTTTTTTCCCGTTCCTTTCTATCATCTTCAACCCTAGAGAGTTGCAACCGTCTTTTGCTTCCTGTAACTTCGCTGAACGTGTAAGTGCATCTTTTATGGTTCCTCCTCACGTTTCTTTAGCGCTGCATGCCTTCTCCTTTTGTTTTGGTTTCTTCCTTTCGTTCTTCTCTTTTCTTTTTCTCCAAGGATCAAGCATGAGCCTTGATTCTTGTGGAGTGTTCCGTTGTTGACCCTTCGTTGTTCTCAGGCTCTTTGGAGTTGAGTCCTGACGTGTTGGAGCCCAAGGTTCGAGCTTTGGTTGCCCTTTCTGCGAGTTCTGTCGAAGAAGAAAGCCGACAATGCTTTCTGTCACGCCGTCGCCCCTGCGCCTGCACAGCGCCACCCCTGTGCCTCTATTCAGCCGCCCTTGCGCATCTGTCTAGCCGCCCCTGGGGTTTCTCTACAGTAACTCCCGTCTTTGGTGAGTTGCTTCCTTCCTTCCTTTCCTCGTTCCTTCCTTGGTTCCTTACGGTTGTTCCTTGTTCCCCTGAGTTGTTGTAAGACTAAGGTTGAGCCCTTAGCATGTGTTGATCTCTTAGAGATCATTGAGACTATAAGTCATAGAATTCTAGAAACCGTTTCGTTCCTGATCCGTGTTGCTTGTTCGTACAGGCTTTCCTTGCTCCTTTCCTGAGGGAAACTGAGCTTCCTTGAGTGTTTTCTGAGTTGTTCGTTGATCTCTTGTGTTACCTTCGTGTGAGGTAAGTCCGTTGGACTTACTTAGCTTTATTCCGCGTATTAGTTGGATTGTATTGGCTTGTTTGTGTTGCTATCATGTTTATAACGGATAATTGGAAATAGGATTCACCCTTTGATAACCTTAACTGGCCCAAGTGTATTATAACCAAGAAGTGACCACTTGTCTAGTTCTCCAGGAAACTAGAATGTGCTCTTGCAACCCAGGCCCGTAGGTAACATATAGTACTGATCTATTCCTATTGGCATACGGAAGCGGAGGCGAGTTTCGGGAGATTCTCGTGTGACAAAAGAAGTTGAATTAGTAATGGATAACCTTAATGAAAGATAATAACCGGTTGAGTGCAAGCATGCTATATGTTTATCTTACCTTATGTGTGTTTGTGCCTTACACTCTTGCTTATACCTAGAATGTTAGCTAACGGTTTATACCGTCATTGTAGATGTTCCGTAGGTTCAGGATGCTGCTGAGTGATCCGAATGGTGTGGTCTGCCGGGGTTCCGTACATTATAGGACGGGATCGGGTTTATGTTTCTTTTGTTGTTCCCTTTTGTTTTGAACCCGACTGTCAAGTTTTTGTGTTTCCTTTTGGTTTAAACCTTTGGTTTTATATTGAGTTTTGTTTTCATTCGTTTGTGCCTTGTTGTAAGATCCGTTTGCTGTTGCTACTCCGAGGGTCGGGACCCATTGTGCGGTCCTAGCCTGTAGCGCTTCGAGTTCCCAGAACTTGGGGTGTTACATATGGTACCCACGTCAAAGTTCGTTTCACCTCGTTGGCTATTCAGATGCTCACTTTGCAGGCTATAAGGTTGATTGAAAGAGTACTTTTGGATGTTGCCAATTCTTAGGGTCATCTCTAATCAGTTGGCACTCCAAGAAGCAAAACTCGGTCGCCCTATCCACAACTGAGGCAGAATACATAGTTGCGGGAGCCTATTGTGCACAAATTCTATGGATAGCTCAATAACTTTGTGATCTTGACTTTGATCTTAAAGGTATCCCGATTAAATGTGATAATACTAGTGCTATTTCGATTCATAAAAATCCTGTGTAGCAATGAAGAACAAAGCATATCGATGTGAGGCATCACATCGTACGTGATCATTTTAAGAAAGGTGATGTTTCGATATCTTTTATATCAACTAACTTGCATCTTGCAGATATATTTACTAAGCCTCTACCGGAAGATCAATACAATTTTATTAGTAAGAGCTTGATATGTTGAACAAGGAAGCATTAACTTAGGGGGAGTAAATTGTTTTATTTCCTCTTTATAATGCAACCCACTTTTCAATTTCAAGGGCCTTGAAATGCAATTCAAAGGCCTTGAAACGAAATCAAAGGGCCACATTGAAAATCACGAATCTATTTAGTGGTTAATATATTTAAGAAATTTGATCACTAAATTATTTTAAAGAACGATTTTTAAAATGATTTCAAAAGTCTTTGTTTTCAAAGTCAAAAGAGTCTTAAAAGTGGTTGAGATTTAATTGGAAAGAATACAACCAATTTTCGATTTTCAAGGCCTTAATTTTCTCAAGATCTTGATAAACCATAAATTGATTTAACATTCTCTCCTTAAACATCACCCTCCTCCGTTCTTTATTTTCTTTCCTTCTTCAACGCTTTACAACACCCATCCTGGCCGGAAAGTATTCGGCTCGACAAAGAAAATTTTTTTGTTCCTAACTCGACATCCCGTCGACTCACTCACACTTCACTAACCCTAGATTCTAAAATCGTTTTTACCATTCTGGTTAGATGTGTTATCCCCCGAGTCAACTCAAGAGAACTTTTGACAGATCAGTCTCTGTAACCGATTTATCTGGTCATGACCAGTTTAGATATTGATGTGCCTAACCTTATTTTAAACCACATGGTTCACGCCATAAACTCCACCCGAGCTATCCCTTTGCTTTACAGGAATCTACTGCCCAAAATCGTTGACCATTTTTCTATTGACACATCCACTGAGGATCGACAATTGTCAACTGAAAAAATTGATGAGTCTTGCTTAGAGAGATTAGGGGTAGAGAAAACCCTTGCTGAAGTATGGACTTTGAAAGGAAAAGGTACTGTATTGAACCCCTCCTCTACAACTCCCTCATCTTCCTCTGTCTCGGATATCAGGATAGATGGATTTGAGAAGGAATTAGGTCCTCTCAATCGAGAATTGTTTGACTTCTAGCTTGACACAATGAGGCGAATGGATGCAAATCATGAGATTATGTCTATTATGCATGCAAAAATCAATCAAATGTATCTCATGAATGCTCTCACTCTCACCACTACTAGTAAAATGTTGCCTCTAATTGAAGATGCTACTCAACACACCCATGAAAGAGTGGAAAATGTTGTTATGAATCGCACACGCAGAGTACAAAACAAATTCATTTTTTATCCCACACATGTTGAGTCAACCATTCTTACGGTTGAGGAATATGAAGTGGTCAAGGAGCGTCGTGCTGAAGAGAAGAAACACCGATTAGAGGTTGAAATCAACGATATGAATAACAAGACTGCTCAATCTAGGTCACAGAGGTAGTATTATGAGGATCATGAGGAATGAGCATCACATCCTTGAAAAGGATGTCAAGGCCATGACATCGATTTCAAAACCACTTGGTTTTGATTTCAAGGCCTTGAAAGTTTGTTTGAGGGACATCCGTTTTTAAACTTTTTTTTTGTGGTTTTTGGAAATACTTTTTGGTGGGTCTATAATAACTTTTAAAACTCCCATGCTTTAATTGTTTTTTCTCCCTTGTTGGAAGACAAAGGGGGGGAAATTATGTGATCCGACATTCGATATTTCTGCATTCTGCATTTTAGCTTTCGATATTATTACATATGCATTGCTAACTTTGAATGCAGGTATGATATTTGTTTTGTCTTCCATCAAGGGTGAGACTGATAACTCCACCATGGTTATATATTTGCATATGTGATGATGGAAGACTTAACATTATGAGAGGTTCATATACTAACAAATATCGATTATATTTCTAGATTGCTTGGTTTGGTTTTGTGTTTGTTAAATGTGTGCAGGCCTTGAAAAGAATTTCAAAGGATGAAAGGATGCCTTGAAACACATTACAAGGGACAAACACAGAGATTGAAACACAACTCAAAGGTTCAACACGGAGGCCTTGAATATCATTTCAAGAGATCACAACCAAGGCCTTGAAAGACGATACAAAGGATACATCGGCTGGATGGATTTCAAATTCAAGATTCAATATCAACAACCAAATCTACCAAGGATCAAGAGAAGATCTTCAAAGAATATATCAAGGAATATCTCAACGGATTTTGGAGAAGATCTATCGGCCCAACAAAGAAGATCTTATAGAGATCTTAACCAACACAAAGATTGAAGATTTCATTCAAACGGATCTCGTAAATCCAAGGAAGATCTCCAAACGACAATTTAAGAGAGATATTCTCAAACCGAAAAGATTCTTAACAACTCAAAGATCTCAGAGCAAGGACTTCAATGACAAGATCTTCAACGACTCTTTCAAGAGAAGATCTCGGAGAAGAAGACTCAACGTGCGTCAAGAAGATGAAGAAGATAAGAAGATTCTATAATGGATACTTCATCTCAACAAACACCGTTTTCTATATGAAGAAGGAAGAACATTAACAACGGTCATCTTCACAATGGCTAGAAGACTTCTCCATCGAAGACTATAAATGAAGATCACGATTGAAGAGAAGAACAACAAGCTTACACGGAAACATCTAGGGCTCGTTTGGTACGATTCCCATAGAATCGGGAATCGGAATCGGAATCGGAATGAGTCATACCAATATCTCATGTTTGGTAAGGCTTGGAATCGGAATGAGAATGATTCCATAGAATGGCTCATTCCAACCCTAAAGAAGAAGTTGATTCCAAAAATTAAAGGTGGATATCCTATTCCAACATAAACTCATTTTAAATTTAAAACTACATTTATATATTTTTATTATATATATACTTGCTTATTTAGTTTCACAAAATAAAAATATTAACTTTTTTTATTTTCCATTAATTAATTTAAATTATATAATTATTTTTTAGAAAAACAAGATTTTGACAAAAAAAGTTTTTTTTTACCTATAATACGAATAATTCATTCAAGATGTAATGTAACCGAAAAATGCTCGAAAACAATATGATTTGTTCAATTAGAAAAAATATAGGGTTAATTAGGTAATTAGACTTTTTTATTTTATTGTATACTTAATAGGTCTTTCTAGTTTTCTATTTAGTAAATATACCCCATGATTTTTTTACCACTTTCATTTAATGGTAAGGTAAAACTAATTAACCCTTCTATTAAAAAAGAAAGAATATTTGATGTTTGTTATGTAAATTTTGATTTTAATTACTCAATTTGTTTTTTATTTTATTTTATTTTATTTTATTTCCCTTTTTATTTTCTGTTTTCATACCGGACATTTACATACCGAACATTAACATACCGGACATTTACATACCGGACATTTACATACCAGACATTTTAAATACCGGACATTTTATATACTGGACATTTACATATTAGACATTTACATACCGGACATTTTACATACTGATAGGTGATGGAATCATTATCATTTAGGGTAGTTTTTAGAGTCTTTTCATTGCATTTGTGTCGGTTTATGCTACTAACTCCAAGGTCCAGAAGAAGAAGACTAAAAGAAGCTAAGGAATGAGTTATAAGAACTTAGGAGTGAAGATCGATCACGAAGTAAGCTTCTGTTGCCTCACCGCCCCAGCGGAGCCTAGTCCCCGCCCCTGCGGGTGACGCCTTATACCGGAGCGCTCCCTGCGCCTTCACCAGCGCCAGCCATGAAGAGTGTCACCGCCCCTGCGTCACTCCTTGGCGCCCCTGCGGTAACCTGCCCTGAAGAGACGAAGACCAGTTCCCCTGCGCCTCCCACTGCGCCTCAACTTGGGAGCTGGAAGACGAAGAGGCTGTGTCACTGCCCCTACGCTGACATAGGGATGCCCCTGCGGCTTGGCATAAAAAACGACAAGAAGACGAGGGGTCAGACGTTGAAGAGCATTAAAGATCCGCCCCAGCGGAATTTCTTAGCTGCCCCTGCGGCCTGAAGAAGATCAACCGATTCTGCCTAAACCGCCCATACGGTCCGTGAAGACCACCCCTGCGGTTTAACGCCATAAGCTTTACTCCGGCTGTTTACACCACCTTTATGGCATTAAAGGTGGCTGTTTAAGGCCGGCTATTTACTCCTAAATTAAGTGTCTTTTGTAGTATAAATAGTCCTTGGTTGATTGCTAGAATCATCCATGCTTTTCCACATAAAAACCCATTTTAGAATCAACTTTTCCATTGTAATGAGTTGCTAACTCCCTTGCTACATTGGGTTGGTTTGAAGCTGCGTTGTTACTTTGGTTGTAAGTTCTTTTTAATATAAGTTTTTATTCACTAATGCTTTGTGTTTCCTTGATCTCCATTGTCTAATTGCATGTTTACTATTGCTTGAGATTGATCACCTTAGGTTCTAAAGTGCATGCAAACAACTAGGATTAATAGGTTCCGGGTTCGGATCTTTAATCTAGTAGAAACTTTAAGTAATAACGGGTTGTAATTACTTAAAAAAAGGAACACAAATATAAAGATAAGTTTAACGGTTTCAATCTTTTTTTTATATCCCTTAGTCTTTGTTTGAAAGCTAACTTGTTATTTGTTCTTTAGGTTTACGGAACACTAACTTGTTAAGTTGTGTTGATGCCGGTCGGCTCAACACATATATATGATCGAGACGGGAGATTACTTAAAAACTTGTAAAAGGAACTCACCAAAGTAGTAAGTGCATGGCCATAACGACGAGGAGTGGACTCAAAACTGCAGATCCAGTACCTCGTTCGACGCAGACCACCTCGGTCCAGATCCAGTCAAAGAACACCTCGACCGAGATGCCAACCGATGCGGAGCAACAGAAAGTGGAGGGGAAAACTGAAGTTTATGTTCCACCTCCTGCATACAAACCACCACTTCCATTCCCCGAGTCAAGGGCCAGAGCACATCTAGACAAGCATTTTGGTAAGTTCCTTGACTTGATGAATAAGCTGCATATTAACATTCCTTTCCTTGATGCTATTCTAGGTATGCCCGCTTATGGGAAGTTCTTAAAGGAGATCCTATCAAGAAAAAGGAAATTGGAAGACTTTGGTGAAGTTAGGATGACATCTAAATCCTCGGAGCTTATAAAGATCATGAAGGAGAAGATGCCACCTAAGTTGAGAGATCCCGGCTCATTTAGCATTCCCATTCAAGTTGGGGATGTCACTTGTGAAGCCCTTTGTGATCTAGGAGCCAGCGTGAGCATCATCCCGCTGGAGCTATGCATGAAGATCGGACTTGGAGAGCCCAAGCCGGTCAAGATTCGACTTTATATGGTGGATCGCTCCATCACCCATCCCGTGGGCATCTTGGAGGACATTCCGGTCAAGTTAGGTAACTTCTATCTTCCTATAGATTTTGTTGTACTTGACATTCCCGCAGATTATCCTGTTCCTATTATTCTCGGGAGGCCATTTCTAGCAACTTCGGGTTGCAATGTGGATTGCAAGAACGCCAAGTTGAAGTTCAACATTGGTGGCGATGAGGTGGAGTTCGCACTACTTGCAGCCATGAAAGGAGAGCAGCTAACTGATGATATCTTCAACATCTACGATGAGGAAGAATCAAGAGAATTGGTGAGCTCTATCCTTATTAACGATCCACTCGAAAGAGTTATAAGTTTTAGTTTAATAGAGGAAGGTATAGATGCTTCTTGTGATGCAGATATACGGAGCTTGAAAGCACTGGAAGAAGATCCAGGAGCTAAAACTGAGACACTAATCCAGGAGACGAAGATCTCCAATTTCGGTTCCAGTTGCAGCACCTCGACCGAGGCACTTCCTGGACTGAGCGAGGCGACTGAAGAACATCTTGGTCAACGCCTTTGTGCCTCGACCGAGGTCGATGGCGAGATGATGTCAACTGAGACTACTGAGAATAATACTCTTCTTACTCACTTCTCTGACATTCATCCTCAGTTGGTGGAACATTCTATCCACCAACTTTCTGATAAAAACGGACCTTGGTATGCTGATATTGTAAATTATCTTGTTTGCCAGGAAACACCGCCCGGATTGACGTACTCTCAAAAGAAGAGATTCTTCAAGGAAGTACGACATTATTACTGGGATGAGCCGCTGCTATTCAAGCGCGGACCGGATGAGATGCTTCGAAGATGCATTCCAGAAGATGAGGTTAATAGCGTTATACGACACTGTCATTCGCTTCCTTGTGGAGGACATGCTAGCACCGATAAAACATGCGCTAAGGTATTGCGTTCCGGTTTCTTTTGGCCTACATTATTTAAAGATGTACAAGCTTTTGTTGTCTCTTGTGATGCATGCCAAAGAACAGGAAATTTATCAAGGAGGAACGAGATGCCACTTAATAACATCCAAGAGGTGGAAATCTTCGATGTATGGGGGATTGACTTCATGGGACCTTTCCCATCCTCCGGAGGAAACCTCTATATCCTTCTTGCGGTTGATTACGTCTCTAGATGGGTTGAAGCCATTGCCTCTCCCACTAATGACGCCAAGGTGGTCGTGAAGTTCCTAAACAGGACTATCTTTCCACGGTTTGGAACTCCACGCATCATCATCAGCGATGGAGGAACGCATTTCATCAACCGGAAGTTCAAAGCACTTCTATCGAAGTATGGGGTAACCCACAAGGTATCAACTGCTTATCACCCTCAAACTAGTGGACATGTCGAGATCTCGAATAGAGAAATCAAAGCAATTTTGGAGAAGACCGTCTCTAGAACAAGGAAGGATTGGTCCATGAAATTGGACGATGCTCTTTGGGCATACAGGACCGCATTTTAAGACTCCCATAGGTACCACCCCTTATAATTTGGTATATGGGATGTCTTGCCATTTGCCCGTTGAATTGGAACACAAGGCGTATTGGGCGATCAAATGGTTGAACTTCGACATTAAGGAGGCCGGCGAGAAGCGACTATTGGAACTCAACGAGCTGGAAGAGCTGCGTTTGAACGCATATGAGAATGCAAAAATCTATAAGGAAAGGACGAAGAGATGACATGACAAGCGTATCATTCCAAAGGAGCTTAACGAAGGAGACTTAGTTCTACTCTTCAACTCCCGCCTCCGCCTTTTTCCAGGTAAGTTGAAATCAAGATGGACCGGACCTTATGTTGTGAAACATGTTTTTCCTCATGGTGCAGTTGAGATATGGGGCAAAACTAGCAGAAGCTTCAAGGTCAACGGTCATAGACTTAAGAAGTACCAACCGGAAACTCCGGTTGAAGAGGTTGCACCAATATACCTCATTTGATGACGCATCATGGTCCAGCTAGCGACCTTAAACCAAGCGCTTCTTGGGAGGCAACCCAAGGTATTGCTTTCTTTTCCCGTTTTCTAGTCTAGCTTAGATAGTTTGCTTTTGCTTTGTTTTGTTTGTTTTTGGCGTCCTAGACAGATAACAGGAGACATCTAAGGAAGGAGCATAACTGGAAGTTCAGAAGTTCGAGAATTCGAGAAGATGAAGTTTGACTGAGACACCTCGGTCCAGTCGAGGCCACCTCGACCGAGTTGATTCTTGAGCAACCGAGGCGACTAGGGTTTCTGTAGAACCACCTCGGTCCGTACCACCTCGGTCTAGTCGAGGCCATCTCGACCGAGGTGACAGCAGTTCCAGGAACAGTATAAAAGGGAAAAAAAATTCTGTTTTCACTTTTTACCTTCTTCGACTCGACCGCGGCGCCTTCTCACCTCGCTTCCTCAAATCTTGCTCGTTTTCGGAGATTTCCGCTTCCAAACTGCGATTGAAGGGTAGAGGATCCCATTGCAAGCACAGATTTGCAAAGAAATCGAACGAATCGACCGAAACAAGGTAAAAACAATCGAAACCCTAACTCGTTCGTTCGTTTCGATTTGGGCTTTGGTTGCCCTTGAATCTGCTGAGAAAAGGCTTAAGTACCCCATAGGAAGCAATTGTAGTGAATTTTGGGGGAAAAGAACTGGATTTCTGAGATTTGAATCGCAAACTGTTACGCCTCGGTCCAGTCGAACTGCATATCGACCGAGGTGATTCTTGAGGATTGTCAGCGACCGAGGTGATCTTACAGTAGCTGAAAAAAAAAATGAGTTCCGAACGTCGCCTTGCCCTCAGAGATAGATCCTCACCTTCCCCTCCTTCCTCTTCTTCCCGACCTTACCGCCCGGTGATCCACGAGAGATGCCGGGTAGATTATGAGCGTATAGCTAGCCGTCCAGTGACTGCACCACGTTTCCTGGACGTGTCAACTTTTGATTGCCTAGGGGTAGATGGAGACCTTAGGAGGATGATCACCACAGTCGGGCTGGATCAGTTTACTGAGATCCGAGCCCCAGCCTACTTGGAGCCGACCCTAGAGTTCGTTAGCTCCTTTTCCTACCTTCCCACAGAGCAGTCTGTGAAGTACCGGTTGATGAGCCGGAACTTCATAGTACCGCTCGAGATATGGAGAGAGATTTTCGGTTTTTCTGAGCCCACCGCCACTGACTTCCCTTCCCGATCTGTAGCTAGGGAGTTCTGGGGGCAGATTGCCCATATTACTGAGCATGCAGATAGATGGCGCCCTGGAGACTCCAGGGAGAAGGTCATTTTCCACCTAGCCTTTAGGTTAGCCCATAGGATATTCAGCGAGACACTTCTGGCGCGTACTGAGACGCCCCAAAAGATCCAACAGGGCGAGCTTTTCAGTCTGTACTGTATGGTTACGGGGGGTTTCCCGGACTTTGGCTTGATCTTGGCAGAGGACCTGCACAAGATCAAGGCCAAAGCGAAGGGAGACATCTGCTGCGGAGGTCTAGTCACCCACATAGCTGCTTTTCATGGCATGGACCTCAGTGCGTGTACGATGGTGGCGGCTCCGAAGCCGCTTGGATTGTAGGAGATGATCACTCGGAGGATTCTAGTTCCCCGAGGTCTGACCACTCCATATGTTGCTATGCCGTGGGAGCTGACTGCGCCACAGGGGATCCGATGGTCTGCCCAGTTCACCATTTATGACCCGCATTATTGGCAGACAGCTTGGGCTCCACTGATGGAGGATCATAGGGAGGCAGCAGCAGCCCCAGCTGAGGATGAGGAGGAGGAGGAGGCTGACGATGACGAGAATACAGTAGATGAGAGAGACGGTGGAGTCCCGATGGATACAGGGACATATACTGCAAGGACGAGCGCGCCGCCGATCATAGACTTGGATGATGATGATGAGACTGAGCCTGCACCAGCTGAGACTTCTCCGGTTAGACCTGCTAGACGCAGGAGACACAGAGGGAGAGATCCAGCTGCCCACAGACGGATCGATGACCTGACGGATCAGGTTATTGATTCCTATGCTGCATTGTCGTTGGATATCCGCGAGATGCAGGAGAGGCAGCATTATCAGCATATCATGGCCCAGCTTCAGTTCGAGCGCGTCATGGGTTATCCGTTCGACCCGACTCAGTATCCATACGTGCCACCACCACCACCACCACCACCGGATCGCGACTATTGATGAGCTGCAGTACTTTCTTTATTATATTTGTATGCAGTTCAGCTATTTATCCGGTGAGTACTCTTATTTCTAGACTTATATTGACCCACTGGGACAGTATGTCCCAAGTATAGGGTGTTTGTATTTATTTGATGACTTCGATGTACGACTTATTTGATCGGATATTTCATATTTATGCTTCAGTTGCCTTTATATGTTTATCTGATATTACATGCATATTTACAGGTTATTTGATTGAGAAAAACGTCGAAACTGAAAAAAAAAGCGGTTTAAAAAATTTTTTTTTTTTTTGACCTCGACCGAGTCAGTCTTGGCCAAACGAGGCGTTTCATCTCGGTTGACCCAAGAACACCTCGACCGAGGTGGGTTAACTGAGAGTTTTCGAAAATTATTTTTGTGTTACTTATGTGGATATGATCTCAGTGAAGATCTTGCTTACTGACTGGTTTTAAATTCTTTATGTGTTTGAAAGGTTTTATAATATGTTTAAGTTGCTAAATGCTTTGTTTGAAATTATTGGCATGTTTAATACTTTGTTTTTATCCAAATTATGTTGAATTTGAAGGTTGACACCACAAGATAAGTTCTCTCACTTTCTTCCTGGAAAGACCAAGGCAATTCATTCTCCTCTCTTCTTCTTCTTGATCATGCTTAGCCCCTCATATACATTTTGCCTCCCTTTACCTATCCGGGAATTTGGAAGCAAGTGAAGTGGTGAAAGCAAGTGAAGTTAAAATTGAGAAGTTGACTGGAAGTGAAAGTGTTAGAAAGTAATTTTAGGTTTGGGGAAGTCAATCATGAAGATGAGTAACTCGGCACCATTCACATAGCCGGGTGTTTGTGTCTTGCCAAAGTCGGATTGAGCGATATTCCTAACGAGTCATGGTATGTGCATCAAGGGTTTGATGCATCTCAAGAAATTGATGATTGCTGATTTCCTAGGCTTCGGTTATTGTGCACCTCTGTCCATGCATCCCAAAAAGTAAAGTAAAAAGAAAAAGTGCGAAATAAGCAAAGCTTATTGGTGGAAGATGTTGCAAGTCAAAGTGGAAGTGAAGTTCATCCTTTTCCCGGATTCTAGCACCACATTATCTTACACACATCCCTACCCTACACGTTTCTTGACCTTTTCTTTTGGGAAGCCCTTGAGACCTTGAGCTTGTTGATTGACTTAGTGGTTTAAACTGGATTATACATGATTAATTTTGATAATTATGACTTATTATGCATTCTATGGTTTTATGCAAAGATGAACAACTTTTCTATATTTATAAAATGTTTTGATCATGTTTGGATTTTAAATTCCATGAAGTATTCTCTTAGAGTGATCTATGATTGTAACACACCATAAAAATGTTTTTGAAAGACTTTTCATTGATTTTCATGACTTATAATCCATTCTATCTTGTCTTCTATATGCGGAACTTGCTTGGGGACAAGCAAGGGCTAAGTATGGGGTATTTTGATAGCATGAATTATAGTCTATATTTTGGGGTTTGTTTAGACGTTTTATCTTCAATAAACTGCATGATTGCATGTATAATATGAGATTATATTACCATTTCATCTACCTTTGCGGGAATCGAGGTCTACACCTAGTTTTGCTATAATTGTAGGTAAAATGGCACGTTTTGCATCAAAAAGGAACAAAAGGAGCTATGGAGTCATTGGAGCTACATTGAGGAGCATTAGGAACCATCCAGGAAGCATAGCCATGGATTAAGGATTCACTTTGGACCAGTTTTGAGAGATTTCACATTCAGCTGTGATTCACCTCGGTTGACCAGAGATTCATCTCGACCGAGGTGATCCAGAGACGCCGACTCGACCGAGGCGAACACCTAGGACGCGGCGAGAATATTTTATTCTTGGCTGAGATCTTTTATCTTTGGAAGGTGATCTTATATTTTTGGGCTTGGCTCCTGGAAGGAAGAAGATCTTATATTTTACCTATTTTTATGGGAAAAGATCTTTCTAAGATATCTTATCTTTGGAGAGTTATTTTCCTATAAAAGGGTTGGATTTTCACAAATCCAACATCCCGCTTACACCGAAATCCGCTATCAGCGCAAGATCGTGTTTTTACACCGCAACAGCCATACTCCAGTTGGGAGATTTGAAGAACCTTTTTGAAGGTTGAAGGAAGATTGAAGATTATAGCTTTTGAAGGGTTTTGTAAGATTGTCTTTAATTCCCTTCCTTGTTGTCTTCTCTTATTGGATTGCTATCCAAGGAACGCTTTTGTTGTGATATTTGATTCAGTTATTGAAGTCTTTTCCATTAAATTCTTCTTGTTCAAATATTCACCTTCTTCCCATATATTTAATACTTTCATAATGATGATGAGTGGCTAATTTCTTTGTGTGATTCTAGGGTGATTGGCTGAAGGTTGTGGGAAAAACAATGATAGAATAATCTTAGATTCCAGTAGGACCCTGAAAGTTCGAGTCTTTAACCTTAACCCTAAGCATCTCGTTCAGTCGATGAACATCTCGGCCGGGGTGGAATTTAGCTGACCGAGGTGACTTATCTGATCCTAAACTGAGAGTTAAGTGTTAGAGTTTGCCAAATCCTATCCTTATTACACCTTTCCTGGTTCAAAGCAAGCTTAGGATGAGACTTACCCGGTAATTCCTTAGTTTGTATATCAACGATCATAAGTGTAGGTAATAAAGGTTTATCCTTTATTGGGGTTTGAGTGTGCTTCCATCCCATCTTTGTGAGTTAGCCTGAGACTTACCCGGTAAAGGTTGATTCTATTCCCTTAGATGGTATGTTAGTTTGAGGTTATAGTTCTTTATCTTGATTCCTTGAGACTTACCCGGTAATAGGAGTTACGGTTTAGGATTAGAGAGTAGTGAGACTTACCCGGTGATCTACTCCACTTTACTAACACCTTCCCCTTGCAAAAATCTCAGCTTTGTCCGCTTATCTTTAGATCTTGAGTTGGAACCACAACTAGATGCTTTAATCCCTAGAATTGCATGTTTGCTTTATTGACTTCTTATTCATCTTTGATTGTTTTATTTGCTCTTGTGGTTAGTATTCACGAAGCTTACTGTTATTGACTTTGTTTCACCGAGTCCCTGTGATCGACCCCTGGAATTTCTTGCTTTTTACTACGATTGACCCGTACACTGCGGGTTCGCATCCTTGTTTTAAGCTTAAGTCTAGGGTTATAAATTTAAAGCTTGCACACACCGTTTGGAGCGAACAGTAAAGAAGTGCAACATGAACATAGAGGAAGTGGGAGAATTCTGGAAGCTCCAATTGCAAGAGTTGGATGAACTAAGGCTAGATGCATATGAACATGCTACCACATACAAAGAAAAGACCAAAGCATGGCATGACCGGAACATTCTCCGTAAGGACTTCAAGGTAGGTAATAAAGTACTTATCTTTCAATCACGTTTGAAACTCTTTACAGGTAAGCTGCATTCAAGATAGACAGGGCCGTTCGTAGTAGCCGAGATATACCCTCACGGAGCTGTAGATCTTTACGATCCCCAAACGCACAAGGTGTTCAAGGTAAACGGACAGAGGCTAAAGCTTTACCTTGAAGGAGTCAAGAACGATCCGATTGACGAGATGGTGCTGGAGGAAGCACAATCAGAGAAGTAGAGATCTTACGTCGAGCCAACGACGTAAAACAAAGGCGCTTCTCAGGAGGCAACCCGAAGGAATAAGAAGAGGAGCCTCTGTAAAGAAACCGCCCCTGCAACTTTGTATACCCGCCCCTGCGGTGACACTCATGCTCAGTGCCGCCCCCAGCGCTGGGCCTGCGCCTGCGACATGCTTGTTACCGCCTCCGTGGTGACACCCCTACGCCCTTGTGGCGGCATCCTTGACGCGCATCCTCGGCACCGCCCCCGGCGCTGAGCCGGCGTGACCCCTCTCCCTTGTCATCCCCCTACGGCGACAATCTCCCGCCCCTGCGGGTTTACCCAGAAAAGAAAAAAAAGTGGATCTCGAAAACGCCTACACCTACCACACATCACCCACCAACCTTCTTCACCAAACACACGAACCCTCCAAACCCTACCCCCTCACAACGCACCCACGCTCCTGCGCCCCTTTGCTCACCAACCACCTCGCCGACGCCCTTGCGCCTCCTCCGATAACGGGCACCAAGCGCAACGCCCCTGCGCCACCCTCTCCTACTACCCCCTTACTCTCTCACAATCCTACAACCTTCATCCTCACCCACTTCGAACATTCCACTCTAGCTACACCGTCGGCAACGACTACACCACCAAGGAAGTCACCGGAGCGGCCTCAGAAACACCACTTCCATCGCAACCCAAAAATCGCCTCTACACCTCTCCCGCCCCCGCGCCTGCAAGAACCCGCACCCGCGCCTCACCGCCCCTGCGCCAATCACATAAGAATGGTCGATTTCATTTCCTTGTTTCGTCCATTACTAATCTTTTACTTCAATCATCTTCAAGAATGGAAGCACCAAGGAAATACAAGATGACCGAAGCAGAGAAGGAGCGTTACAAGATTGTGCATGATCGAGTTGTGTATGCAACTCGATTTTTGCATATTCCTACTTTGGAGAAACTAGGCATGCTGGAGAGCATGCAAGCTTTTTTGGCGAATGCTGGGCTCGGAGACTTCCTACAGAAAAGTGCTCCAACATATCCCGAGCTCAGCAGATAGTTCATCTCCACTTTAACAATGGAGAAGGAAGATAACGTGTGTATCAGCCTCACCTTCAAATTCAACAAGGTGAAATACACACTTGATTATGCTGATCTACATGAGGCCTTTGGGGTGACCCTAAACCCCTCTGCAAACTGGTGGGATCCAGTCCCGACCCCGGACCTGTGTGAGTTTTGGCAGGCAGCTACCGGGTCAGAATTCCATGTTGGGGGTGAGTACTCCAACAAACTCACTCACCCCAGCTTGAGGCTCATCTCCAAGATCCTCATGAGTGTCTTCTGTGGACACAAAGAGGAAAACAAGGTCGCCCTCAAGGACCTCCCACTGCTCTACTCCTGCCTTCCATATAGCGAGAAGGTGATGGATTGGCCGTCTCTCTTCCTTGCCGCTTTGAAGCGGATCAGGAGGGACGAGCCGAGGGATATTGTCGGCGGTGGGGTGATCTCCCTGATCGCCTCACAGGTGATGGACATGTCCGAGTTAGAGGGCGGGATGGCGGCTCCTCTCTACACTGAGGGGATGCTTAGGAGGTGCAAGCTCCTCCGGCGGGACGGGGAGAACCTATTTTGGATCTCCCTTGCAGATGAGAGCCACCTCACGTACCTCCCTCGGCCTTTACCATTAGGAGGTGAGCTCTCCGAGCTCTACATTCTGGCAGATCCTTTCGTGCCAAGGAGGCCACTAGTAGCCATTGTGGAGAGGCATGCTGCCAGCTCCAGCCGGGCTCATGGGGAGGAGCACCTGCCCATTCCCGACGAGGAGGAGGAGATGCCCATTGCGGCACCAAAGGAGGACCTGGCCCTGGCGAGCCTTCAAGTTCAGATGGCGGCTATGACCACCCAGCACCGGAGCTGGCAGTCCGACTACCAGAAGACTATGCTGGAGCAGCAGCAAAGTTGGCAGACGAGCTTTGCCGCCTCCATGACCTCCCACTTTGACCAGAGGCAGGAGGCTTGGCAGGCAGCCCAGCAGTAGCAGCTGGAGGCTCAACAGTTGGCTTGGCATGCTAGTTTTGAGACCTCCTTTGGCCTCCGGATGATAGCTCAGCAGGACCGCATAGATGACATCTACCGCCGGCAGGAGCACTTCTTCCGCCATTTTCCTTACCCACCGGAGGAGGGTCCTGGTGGTCCATCCGGACCACCCTACCGAGGGGTACATTTCTCTTCCTTTCTCCCACATTTATCTTTGCCTCATTTCCACTTTGAGGACAAAGTGTACTTCAAGTATGGGGGGAGAATATTATCATTGCTTGTATAGTTCATTTGAGTTTTTGATTTGTTTTGTTTTGCATACAAATTGAAATTCACAAAAAAAAAACGAAAAGAAAAAGCCAAAGAAAATGAAAAGAGGCATAAAAAAATCCTTGGATAAACCAAAAATCCGAAAGGGCAGTTTAGGCAAAAAGAAGGTAGTCCGACCAACCTTAGGTTGGTGCAAAATTGGACTTGAGGGATGTGAGCTAAAGTGAGATCATAAAAACAAGAAGAGTGGCAAGGTGAAAACCCAAAAGGGCGCCTTGGCAAAATGAGCGACACCGAGTGTAGGATTCCCTTTCGGTGTTTGGCGACATAAAAAGGGGAGTTATAAGGAGGTTGTCCGGGTAGGCCACTCTTGGAGCAATAAGGATGGTACTATCTCCCTTTTTCTCACATTTCCTCTCTTTTCCTTCTTTTTTTCTTGGCTTTTCTCTTATTTTCATTGTCTTTTCTTGCTTACCCATGCTTCTCGAGGCCTTTGAGTCTAGTTGCTGTCATTTGTTTTACTCGGGACGAGTAAAAGGTCTAAGTATGGGGGAGTTTGATAGGTGATGGAATCACTATCATTTATGGTAGTTTTTAGAGTCTTTTCATTGCATTTGTGTCGGTTTATGCTACTAACTCCTTGGTCTAGAAGAAGAAGACTAAAAGAAGCTAAGGAAGAAGTTATAAGCACTTAGGAGTGAAGATCGATGACGAAGTAATCTTCTGTTACCTCACCGCCCCAGCGGAGCCTAGTCCCCGCCCCTGCGGGTGACGCCTTATACCGGAGCGCTCCCTGTGCCTTCACCAGCGCCAGCCATGAAGTGTGTCACCGACCCTGCACCACTCTATGGCGCCCCTGCGGTGACCAGCCCTGAAGAGACGAAGACTAGTTCCCCTGCGCCTCCCACTGCGCCCCTGCCTGCACCTCAACCTGGGAGCTGGAAGACGAAGAGGCTGTGTCACCGCCCCTGCGCTGACATAGGGACGCCCTTGCGGCTTGGCATCAGAAACAACAGGAAGATGAAGGGTCAGACGTTGAAGAGCATTAAAGATCCGCCCCAGCGGAATTGCTTAGCCGCCCTTGCGGCCTTGAAGAAGATCAACCGATTCTGCCTAAACCGCCTCTGCGATCCCTGAAGACCGCCCCTGCGGTTTAACGCCAGAAGCTTTACTCCGGCTGTTTACACCACCTTTATAGCATTAAAAGTGGTTGTTTAAGGCCGGCTATTTACTCCTAAATTAAGTGTCTTTTGTAGTATAAATAGTCCTTGGCTAATTGCTAGAATCATCCATGCTTTTCCACACAAAAACCCATTTTAGAATCAAGTTTTCCATTGTAATGAGTTGCTAACTCCCTTGCTACATTGGGTTGGTTTGAAGTTGCGTTGTTACTTTGGTTGTAAGTTCTTTTTAATATATGTTTTTATTCAGTGATGCTTTGTGTTTCCTTGATCTCCATTGTCTAATTGCATGTTTACTATTGCTTGAGATTGATCACCTTAGGTTCTAAAGTGCATGCAAACAACTAGGATTAATAGATTCCGGGTTTGGGTCTTTAATCTAGTAGCAACTTTAAGTAATAACGGGTTGTAATTACTTAAAGAAAAGGAACACAAATATAAAGATAAGTTTAACGGTTTTAATTTTTCTTTATATCCCTTAGTCTTTGTTTGAAAGCTAACTTGTTATTTGTTATTGTAGGTTTACGGAACACTAACTTGTTAAGTTGTGTTGATGCCGGTCGGCTCAACACATATATATGATCGAGACGGGAGATTACTTAAAAACTTGTAAAAGGAACTCACCAAAGTAGCAATTGCATGCTTAGAATCAACCTAGTGTAGATTCACCCATCATTGTCTTACTTATCGCATTAATCGTTTTCATAAGTTCTTGTGCGCATCAATTCAACCAAAACCCCCCTTTCTTGTTACTTGTTACTATAATCGATAATTGCCTCTAAAAGACCTTAACTCTCTTGGGTTCGACCTTTACTTATCCACTATACTTGTTTTTAGTGCTAAGTCGAGATTTACTTTTGATTGGGTATAAACGACCATAGAAATACCTTCGGTCACATACCGGAAGTTCATACCAAAAGTTCATAACAAAAATTTTCATACCGGAAGTTCATACCGAAATATTTTATACCGGAAGTTCATACCGGAAGTTTATACCGGAAGTTCATACCGGAAGTTCATACCAAAATTTTTTATACCGGAAGTTCATACCAAAATTTTTATACCTGAAGTTCATATTGAAAGTTCATACCGGAAGTTCATAACGAAGTTTTTCATACCGGAAGTTCATACCGAAATTTTTTATACCGGAAGTTCATACCGAAAGTTTATACCATAAGTTCATAACGAAAATTTTCATACCGGAAGTTCATACCGAAAGTTCATACCGGAAGTTCATAACGAAGTTTTTCATACCGGAAGTTCATACCAGAAGTTCATAATGAAGTTTTTCATAGTGGAAGTTCATACCGAAATTTTTTATACCGAAAGTTCATACTGGAAGTTCATACCGGAAGTTCGTACCGAAAGTTCATAACAAAAATTTTCATACCGGAAGTTCATACCGTAAGTTCATACCGAAAGTTCATACCGGAAGTTCATAACGAAGTTTTTCATACCGGAAGTTCATACCGAAATTTTTTGTACCGGAAGTTCAAGTTCATACCGTTCATACCGAAAATTCATGCCGTTCATACCGGAAGTTCATACCGAAACTTCATACCGAAAGTTCATAACGAAGTTTTTCATACCGGAAGTTCATACCGAAATTTTTTATAACGGAAATTCATACCGGAAGTTCATAACGAAGTTTTTCATACCGGAAGTTCATACCCAAATTTTTTATACCGGAAATTCTTACCGGAAGTCATACCGAAAGTTCATACCGGATGTTCATAACCAAAATTTTCATACCGGAAGTTCATACCAAAATTTTTTTATACCGGAAGTTCATACCGGATGCCAATGATGTTTACACTGGTGAATTTACAACCTTTGCTCGCTCAGGGTGATGCTGACAATGGTCTTGATTATCTCTGGGCAAAGAAGAAGGTTATACCATTCATAAAGACATTTTTGTTGCTTCACGGTTGATACCTGAATGTTGCGTTTTTGCTCATACCATTTTTATAACTTCCGGTATGTAATTCTTAATTCTAAACTATGACATAAAATCAGTTTTTTTGGTATAACTTCAGGTATGATAACTTCCAGTATGATAACTTTCGGTATGATAACTTCCGATATGATAACTTCCAGTATGATAACTTCAGGTATGACATGATAACTTCCGGTATGATAACTTCCGTATGATAACTTCCGGTATGATATGATAACTTCCGGTATGTGAAGCTCCGGTATGTGAACTTCCGGTATGTGAACTTCCGGTATGTGAAACTCCGGTATGTGAAACTCCGGTATGCATGCCAAAAAAATAAAAAAATAAATAGAGAAAATAAAAAAGACAAAAAAATAAAAGAAAATAAAAAAATAAATTCCGGTATGATAACTTCCGATATGATATGATAACTTCCGGTATGATATGGTAACTTCCGGTATGATATGATAACTTCCGGTATGTGATTTTCCGGTATGTGAAGCTCCAGTATGTGAAATTCCGGTATGTGAAACTCCGGTATGTGAAATTCCGGTATGTGAAATTCCGGTATTGGAAATTCCAATATGTGAAAATTCCGGTATGTGAAAATTCCGGTATGTAAAAATTCCGGTATGTGAAATTCCGGTATGTGAAATTCCGGTATGTGAAAATTTCCGGTATGTGAAAAATTCTTCATTCTAGAAAATAAAAAAAATAAAGAAAATAAAAAAGAGGAAAAAACATTAATAAAAGATAATAAAAAAAACAAATTTAGTTTTTTAAAAATAAAAACTTACACTTAAATAAAAAATAAAAAATAAAAAATATTTTTTTTAAATAGAAGGGTTAATTAGTTTTATCTACCATTAAATGAAAGTGGTAAAAAAATATTGGGTATAGTTTCTTTAACAAAAACCAAAGAGAGCCTAGTAGGCCAAATTCTTTCAAAAATATATTTGATAGAAGAAATATATATATATATATGTATATATATATATTCATATATTCAAGTAAGGCACATTATTCCGGTGCGGCCGACCGTACGGCCGACACGTGTCCCGGAAAAAAAAAGAAATTTTGTTTTAAAAAAAAACACGAGTAAAAATAATAGTTCAAAACTTATTATGGAATAGTTCATAACTTATAAAAGGATAGTTCATGAATTACAATAGGATAGTTCATAGTGCAAAATTTATAAAGAAATGAAAATAATAGTCAAAGCATATTAAGGAATAGTTCATAACTTCTAAAATGATAGTTCATGAATTATAATAGAATAGTTCATAGTGCAAAATTTATAAAGGAGTGAAAGTAATAGTTCAAAACTTATTATGGGATAGTTCATGAGTTATAATAGAATAGTTCATGAATTATAATAGAATAGTTCAAAGTGCAAAATTTATAAAGGATAGTGCATAACTTATAAAATGATAGTTCATGAATTACAATTGAATAGTTCATAACATATAAATGATTAATTTATGAATAATTTGATAAAATATATTAAAAAGTAATAGTTCATGGATTATATGGGAATAGTTCAAAGTTTATAGGAGAATAGTGCATAAATTATAACATGGTAGTTCAAACAAATTTTCATTCGATTATGGAAAAAAAAAATCGTTTCAGAAAAGAGAAAAAAAAAAATTCGGGACAAATTTTCATTCGATTAGTCTTCATTTTTCTTAAATGTAGTTTAAAAAATAACATATATTTACATTATAAACATTCACACATATATCATCAATTATGATGTGATTTCTCGTTTCATAACTCATATAAAATAAAAAACATGTGTCAGAAATATTTTATTTTAACATCATACCAAACACCAAGTATCAAGAATGACTTATTCCAATTCCTTATTCCATTCCGATTCCTGATTTCAAACCCATTTCTACTGTCATACCAAATGAGCCCCTAAGTCTTCAAGCGATCAAAGAATTTTCATTTCGTTCCAAAAGTTTTTCTTCCTCTTAGTTTACAAAAGCTTACATCCCTAGAGAGAGAAAAATACGAGAGCATCTTGGAATATCTAGAGAGTGTTATACTCGAGTGTGTCTTACTCTATGAAGTAACTAGGCTATTATTTCTAGGTTATGAGTGGCAACTAGATCGTAGCATTGGCTACAATGAGAGAAGAAGGAGAGTTCTTCTAGGTTGTATCTAGGACTCTACATTTGAAGTAGATAATAGATAGTTAGATCCTATGGGAAAGAAACCCTAGGACAGAGACGTAGGCTATTAGAGTTGAACTTCGTAAACATATCACCGTGTCGATCTTTTCATTTCCGAACTATATTTTGCTTTATTGTGACTAACTGTAACGACCGGATTTTTCGTTACGCTTTAATAGGGTTAGAGGGGTTTAGAAAACGAAATTAAAAATTAGTGAAACTAGGATAAACAAGTTTATGTATGGAAGTCGTCTGATTAAATACCTTGTTCTAAGTTTCGGGACGAAACTTATTTTAAGGGGGTACTGATGTAATATCCGGAATTTTCGTTCCATTTAATTCCGAAGGAAATCGGACTTCGAGCCATTGACGGTTTTCCATTCGATCTTGTATTTCTTTCTTCACGAATTTTATCATTTTATGTAGAATTTAATTCACATAAAATGATAAAATTATATCAAGCTCTAATTCTTATAATTATTTATCATTTTATGTAGAATTTAATTCACATAAAATGATAGAATTATATCAAACCCTAATTCTTATAATTATTTATCATTTTATGTAGAATTTAATTCACATAAAATGATAGAATTACATCAAACCCTAATTCTTATAATTAATTCTTAACGACGACTTGAGACGAGATTATGACGAGATCATGACAAGGCTGAGACGAGATCATAACAAGGCTGAGACAAGATCATGACAAGGCTGAGACGAGACCATGACACGTTTTGACAAGGTTGTGACAAGGCCAGGACAACCTCATTCACCCTTTCAGCCCACTTTTTGCTACTTAGTTTCAGCCCAGTTTTCTAGCCCTGCTCCAGCCCAGCTTGTCCTCGCAGCTACACAGGCCCAGCGGCACTTCGAGCCCAGCCTCCACTTCCTCCCTTGTGCAGGCCCAACCTTGTTGCGTTTCACTCCAGCCCACCTGGAAGAGCAACCTTTCAGACGCTACAAGATTGGTAACTCCCGAACGCCTCTTCTTACCCCCTTCTGTTTCCGCCTTTCGCACAACACCACCCCTTCTGCATACGTTCAGTATTGTCCTCAAGCACAAAAACTCACCTGGAAAGGAGCCATCAAGTGGAGGAACCCCATCAGCACAGCTACAACCTTGGGCGTTAGCCTACTCGACAAAAACAAGGACGCTGCAGCGACCCTCTGTGCACGTGTTCAACCAGGTAAATACCCTCCCGTGCCCCCTTCTGTTTCCTTGCCTATTACTTACCTCTCACACTGGATCTGCTCCTACACACAACCAACAACCGCCTAGGACGTAGCAGTGTGCAACAACGTAGCCACAACAGCCTCAGTCGGTTCCCCTTCCTGTAGGGACATTAAGGAACGTTTCAACCGGTTGTCACCAGTGGCGAGCTTTCCCTACACCCTTGACAACAGTAGCAACCCTCTGCAACCCTCTTTTGGTAAGAGAGCAAACCCTTCTTCCTTCTCTCTTCCCCAGTTCAGCCTTGGCTTCTAGATGTATGTAGACATGTGTTGCATAGGTTTAAAATTGTGTTAGTGTTGTTGTGAAGAGAGATCAAACTAGGGAAGTAGAAGGGTAGTAAGAAAGATTTGTTGAGGCCTCCTAGAACGTCCAAACTAGGATCATTGGATGACAATGAAAGTACGTCAGATTACCCCTAGAAATGGAAGAGAAGAACTCGTTTTAAGCCTTAGTTTTGTAAGTGAGAAATAGTCACTGTTGTGGACCAATGTTACAGAGATTGGTTGAAGATCCACCGTTGAATTTTTAATAGATCGTAGGTAGATATATGTACTTTACGGTGATAAAATTTGAGAAGAAATGAACGGTCGGATTGAAAGTTATAGGGTCTCAAAGTAGAGTAGTTGAGTTGTTTTTTCCAGCATTGAATTTTGACTAAGTATAGGACATTTTTAGTGTTGTAGCCAACTTCAAAGATTTTTGTAGAAGTAATGGTTGAACAATTTTAAGAAATTCTTGCTCCTATGAGTAGATTAGATATCATAGATAATTTAGAAATTTATTTCAGAAGTTTTTATAAGTTTATTTTAATTTCATATTTGAAGCTGTAGTTGGACCTTAATGACTTTTCGGGAAATAGAAAAAAATGAGTAGTTCTCTAGTTGTTACCAAAAATCATCCTACGGAGTAAAATAGGTTTAGTTAGCCTCAAATAAGAATTTAAGTAAGTATTCCGGGTTTTTGGAAGTTCCGCGACCAAGGGTAAAATAGTCATTTTACCATAAATTGGTACTGTATTAAATTCTATTCTAATAGGATCTACTACCTTAGAAGTCTTAGACTTATAATTACCTAGAAAGTGTGCTGACACACTAGCCTCCTTTGACAGGCAACCGAGTTATACAGTTACAGATTGAGTTGTGATTAAGAGAGTCGAGATTTGATTTAGGTAAGTCCACGGACTTACTTAGCTGACTTCTTGTATGAGTGTAATGTGTATGAGTGGTGTTTGTTAGTTATGATAAACAACGAAACCGGATTAGGCCGACTTTATTATTTACGTAGTTGATCCAAGTGTATGATAACGGGTCATGACATCATCTGCCTAGCTCTTGCGAGAGTCTAGGAGGTTCCCTGCGACCAGCCCAGTCCGGTAGACGGTCAGATGCATTATTACCATTCCGCGTTGGTAAACGGGTACAGGGGCGAGGTTTGGGAATCCCTCGTGTCACAAAATAAGTATCATTAGTAATGACCTATCACCTAATTAAAGATAATAAAAGGATTGAGTGTTGCATGTTGATTGTGTATGATGTGTGATTGTGCTTTTACCTTTATACTTATGCATAGAATGTTAGGTAACGGTTTTATACCGCTTGTAGATGCCTTGCAGGTTAAGACAGTTGTAGAGAGATCCGGAGGGAATGGTCAGCCGGGTCCACATACTCATTTAGTTGGGGACGAGGTTGTCTTATATACTTCATATGCGTCGTTTTAGTACCTTTGATTTGTAAGGCTGATACATATTTTTCATGTATATATTGTTTAAAGTTTTCAAATATTTTTTATACTTTTGTGCCTTGTTGTAAGATCCTAGTAAAATTATTGTCAAACTAAGGTCGGGACCCATTGTGAGGTCCTAACCAGTAGCTCCCCGAGTTCTTAGAATTTGGGGTGTTACAATATGGTATCAGAGCTCTAGGTTGGCAACAATGGCACTTGAAATCTTCTGAAAGACCGAATGTATAAAATAACTAGAACCCGAAAGGGGTCTAAAATTTTCAAAATGGATTTATGTTTTTTTTTACACGAGCATAGTCGGGTTGTTGGGTTAGTAGTACGTCGGATCACCATCGCTCTCCGTGGATCTCTGCAACTTGGATCGATAGTAGTGAGTATATAGAGTTTTTATGAGGTTTACTATTATATGTTATATACATGTGTATGCTTAGCTTGTTAGTATCCTAAGGGATATTTGATGCGTCCTTGGAGGTAACCAAGGATAACTCCGGATCTAGATCAAGCAAAACTCCAATTAGTCCTTGATTCTTTGTGCAACGTTGTATCGTTTCGGATCCAAAGGGGTGGAAGCGATGAAGAAACAAGGGTTACTTCGATCTAGAGAGATCGAATAAACCTTTTTGTGTGGATCGAAGGTTGATTCTTAAGAAGAATCCTCGAATATGGATTTCTGGGATCAAAGACGAGATCCAAGGAAGAAATTTGAGAGATAGAAGAGAGGTTTTGATGCCCAAGATAAGTAGGAGGAAATTCTTCTCAAAACTTAGTAATATTGAACATGGAAAATAAGTGAGGCAAGATATCTCTTATATAGAGAGTCTTGCCTACCTATGGGCCAACGGGCCAAACAAAAATACATGAAGAAAAGCCCAAAAGGGAAAACCTAAAAGGATAAGTTCAAAAGGGAATATTCTTATACGGAATATCCCTTTTATTACATAAAAAGGGAAAACATGAAAATATAATCCGAAAATAAGCTAACTTCATGCCATTGAGTCGGAAAGACGAGACATGCCGCTAACGGAACCGGTAGCGTATGCCATGGTGGTGTAGAGACATGGCATGCCGGTAATGGAACCAAGTGAAGAAGTAATGCGGGGATGATGGAGCCGGTGGCTCGAGCAATGGCCTTAGCTCGGGATCGGGTGATCGGTCCATCTGAACGAACTCTAAGAGCCTCGTCCTCCTCGTCTATGGTTAACGTAAAAGGGACATCCAAGGGCGCATCAGTCCCCCCATCTTGGTTGTGAAACGTCCCCGTTTCACCATCGTCAAAGAGGGGCTCAACATAAGGGGAAAGGTCCTTGACGTTGAACGTCGGGTGTACTCCGTAGGAATCCGGGAGCTCTAACTTGTATGCATTCGGGCCATGACGGGCTAAGATGCGGAATGGGCCATCACCACAGTCCGAGAGCTTGCTCATGCGGCGAGTTGGAAAACGCTTCTTCCTTAGGTGGAGCCAAACAAGATCACCGGGCTCAAAAGAGACATCGCGGCGGCCCTTGTTGCGTTGTCCGGCAAGTTGGGCGGCACGACGTTCGAGTTGTGTCCTAGTCCGCTCATGAAGCTCAATAATTTGGGCGGCTCGGTTCCCGGCGATGATGTGTTCTCCGTCCTTGAGCGGGCGGGGAGTGAAGTCCAATGGTGTGTGTGGATTAAGGCCGTAGACAACTTCAAATGGGGAAAATTTAGTTGCCATGTGCCTAGACCTGTTATACGAAAACTCCACAACAGAAAGTAAGTCCTCCCACTTACGTGGGTTGGTCCTAGTGGTGGCTCTAAGTAGAGCACCAAGAGTCCGATTTGTCACCTCCGTTTGACCATCGGTTTGGGGGTGATAACTACTTGAAAACAACAAGTTGGTTCCAAGTTTTCCCCATAACGTTCTCCAAAAGTGACTTACGAATTTCACGTCCCGATCACTAACGATGGAACGTGGTATCCCATGTAAACGCACCACATTGTCAAAGAACAAGGTGGAAACTTCACTAGCATTTTGGGTGCTTTTACATGCAATAAAATGAGCCATTTTGGAGAAGTGACCGACTACCACGAAAATAGAGTCTACTTTGCCTCGTTTTGACATAGGCAACCCTACCACAAAGTCCATGGATAGATCCTCCCAAGGTCCCATTGGTATAGGCAAAGGAGAGTACATTCCATCCGGACCTTGGCGTGACTTTGCATGATGACATGTGATGCAACCCTTGCAAAACCGTGTCACATGCATACGCATCCGGGGCCAAAAGAAATGCTCTTGGAGAGCGGAAAGGGTCTTGGTAGCACCGAAATAACCACGGCCCTCATGAGCTTCCTTGACCAACAAATGGCGTATAGATGAGCGCGGAATGCAAAGTTTTTCCGCTCGGAAAATATAGCCATCGTTAATAAAGAAAGACTCGTGCTCTCGGAGGTCGAGGCATTGTGCCCATATGTCCTTGAAGTCAAGATCCGTGGCATATAACTCTTTGAGAAGAGAAAAGCCATGTATCTTGGCATCCATATACACAAGGAGAGCATAGCGGCGAGAAAGGGCATCGGCTACCACATTCTCTTTGCCTTTCTTATGCCGAATGACATAAGGAAAGGTCTCTAAAAACTCTACCCAACTATCATGGCGCCGACTGAGATTTGTTTGACTCTTGAGATACGAAAGAGCCGCATGATCCGAATGAATCACAAACTCCTTCGGCCACAAGTAATGTTGCCATGTATTAAGACAACGAATTAGAGCATATAGTTCCTTGTCATATGTAGGGTGGACATTTTTTCACTAAAGTAGGCAATTGGACGAGTCTCTTGTAAGAGAACTCCTCCAATGCCCACATTTGATGCATCACACTCCACCTCGAAAGTTTTCGAAAAGTTTGGGAGTTGGAGTAATGGTGCATTATCAAAGGCGGTCTTTGAGCGTATCAAACGCTCGAGCATGGATATCATGCCACTCAAACGTGACACCCTTGGTAGTGAGCTCATGGAGCGGTGCCGCTATCGTGCTGAAGTCCTTGACAAAGCGTCGGTAGAAACCCGCTAAGCCGAGAAAGGCTCGGACCATGGTGACCGTATTAGGAGTAGGCCACTCCCGAATAGCACGAACTTTAGATTCGTCTACTCGTAGTCCTTCCTTAGACACGACATAGCCAAGAAAGATAGTGGTGTCCGAGCAAAAGACGCATTTGTCAAAGTTGACATACAATTGCTCTTGTCTAAGGCACTCGAGCACTTGGCAAAGGTGCCCGATGTGATCCTCCAAAGACGTACTAAACACCAAAATATCATCAAAATAAACAACAACAAATGTACCCAAGAATCGGCACAAGACATGGTTCATGAGGCGCATGAAGGTGGACGGGGCGTTGGAGAGGCCAAAAGGCATGACAAGCCATTCATAGAGTCCATACTTCGTTTTGAACGCCGTCTTCCACTCATCACCTTCGGCCATCCGGATTTGGTGGTAACCGCTCCGGAGATCAATTTTGGAGAAGATGGTGGCGCCATGAAGCTCATCCAACATGTCATCAAGGTGCGGGATCGGGTGGCGGTATTTGACGGTGATTTGGTTGATGGCACGACAATCAACACACATCCGCCATGATTCATCTTTCTTTGGTACTAAGATTACCGGGACGGCACATGGTGATAAGGATTCACGCACATGTCCCCGGTCTAGGAGCTCTTGCCCTTGACGTTGTAGCTCCTTCGTCTCTTCCGGATTAGCTCGGTACGCGGCACGGTTTGGCAAGGAAGCACCGGGCACAAAGTCAATTTGGTGTTCAATCCCTCGGATTGTTGGTAAGCCGGGTGGAAGGTCTTTGGGTATTATATCTTGAAATTCGGACAACAACAAAGACACCTCGTGTGGCACATTACTCGGGTCATGAGAAGTAGATAAACAGAATGGGACAAGTAAGAAACATGGGAACTTGCCTTCCATGACCGGTTGCAAATCATGCCGGCGAGCTAAGAGTATCCTCGGCTCACACCGTCCTTGAATTACGGGGTCCGAAGATGGTAAAGGTGCGCTCGGGGGAACGATGCGACCTTTACTACCTTGGGACTCGGTAGCATGGACAAGAGGGGCGGTGTTCCGGGATTTGGAAGTACTAGCATTGACAACATCGGGACTCCGGGGGTCCGATTTTTCCGGTGCCTTAGCGGACTCATCTATAGTTTGTTGCCTCTTACGTTCCGCATAGTCAACCAAAATTTCGTGCGGACTCATAGGCAAAAGTGTGACCCGTTTCCCATTATATTGGAACAATACCGGTTAAGATAACCATCATGATATGTTCGGCGATCGAATTGCCATGGTCGTCCTAATAGGAAATGTGTGGCATCCATCTTGATAACATCACAAAGGACCTTATCAACATAGGTGCTAATAGAAAACGTCACCCAAGCTTGTTGTGTGACGGTATCACAAGTCGTATCAGAAATCCATTGAAGTCTGTAAGGCGTTGGGTGGGGGATCGTAGGCAACTTGAAGTGTTTTACCACTCGTTCGTTGACAATATTGCAACAAGAGCCCCTGTCAATGATGAGAGAAAGGCTCGTATTATTAACCAAGCAACGAGAGTGGAAGAGATTCTCGCGTTGATCAATAGGAATATGCTCTTTAATAGCCAAAATACGATAAGAAACAAGAGCGAATTTACCGGGTTGTGCCGGAGCGCAAGCAAGCTCGTCGTCACATGGTTCCATGCCAAAATGGAGGTCGGTAGCATGGTCATCTTCTATAATGATATCGCCGTCTTGTTGACCTTCTTCATCCTCGAAATATGTTGGGTCGGCAAACAAGACACGTTTGGTGTTTGGGCAATCACGTTGCACATGGCCAAAACCGCTACACTTGTAGCACACGGGCTCCCTTGGGCGAGCCGCCGGTGAGGGTCCTTGTTGACCTCGAGAGGGAGGCGCCTGTGCCGGGCCACGGGTTGGTGCCTTCTCAGTACCCGCTTGCCTATTGGAGGGACCCGTCCGTTGGGCTCCTACGGAAGCGTCGGTATCTGGAGGACTAGGCGCATCTCGAGAACGTGTGTTAGACGGATAAAGATATGGACTCGAGGAAGAGGTATACCTAGAAGATCGCGGTGTTTCGAGTTGTTGCTTGTATAGCTTCATGGCGGCATGGCATAATGCTCCCAAATCCTTGAATGGAACAATCTCGAGCGGCCGTCGGATTGAGGCATTAAGCCCACTCATAAATTTTGTGCGGAGGGCGGAGGGGGAGGCTGAGACGCTGGCGTTAATGTGCATGTCCTCAAGTTTAGCCAAGTAAGCCACCGGAGTGACGTTGCCTTGCTTGAACTCGGCAATTTGCAACCGCATATCATTCTTAAAGTCCTCGGGCACGTACTTCTTGGTCATGCAATAGAGCAATTGCTCAAATGTCTAAATCGGTGCCCATCCTCGCCTCTCACGGGTGAACTCATACCGGTTCCACCAAGACTTGACATCTCCTTCAAAGTATAGAGTTGCCGCCTCGATTTTCTCGTATTCCTCCTCATAATGACAATGTTTTAATGCTCGTTTCATATCCTGCGCCCAATCAAGAAAAACACACGGATCATATTCACCATGAAAGGTAGGGAACTTAACCTTACCTTCCCTACGAGCTCGGTAGGGGTCCGGGCACGGGCTCGCCGGTGACCGTCATGAGACCGTTGGCTCCCATGAACGGGTGGGGCCTGCCTAGGTGGATTTGGGGGAGGCAACCATTCTTCACCTCGGTCTTGGTTCTCATAAGGGTCTATGACGGGTGGGTGCCACGGATGGTTATGTGCTACCCGTTCTAAATCAGATTCATCACCGGAGAACTCGTTGAAGTTGTGTTGCTCATCGTATTCATCAAAGTCAAGGGTCCTCGGTTTCCGGGTTGACCGTTGGTGACGGTGTTCGCAACGATCATGCTCACGACCATGATTGGTAGTTGAGTTGGGACGGTACCGGGGCTCTTCCCGGGTTTGACGGTCGGTGCGGGGCACACTAGGTGGAGGTGGAGAAGGGACATACCGTTGATGTTGATGCTCATAATATTGGTGCCAATGTTCCGTATCGACTATGGGCAAATTATCTTGAGGCGGGTCGGGGAATTCCTCCTCTTCTTCACGTGACTCATTTCCGTCAAGAGGTAAAGGATGGGTGCGTTCAATGACAGACGCAAGCCGGTTAACTTTTGATGGTCCTGCTCCCAAAAGTCCCTTGCCTTTCCGTTGTGCATCGGATGTGGAAGCATTGGCCATGGTCTCATTCGGATATGTTAGTGTGGGACGTTGAGCAATCTGAAGGGCATTAAGAGCTTCTAGCTCTTTTTTCAAGGCAATGTTTTCTCGGGTCAAGGCATCAAACTTTTGTTGTGCCTTCAAGGCTTCCAATTCTCGCCTTATGGAGTCATTTTCGAGGAAAAACGAAGCAGTTTCTTGAGCCAAAGGTTCACTGAACTCTTGCGGACCAGAATCCTGAGAAGTTTCCATTTCAACATTAGTCATTGCTCCAAATCAGCACACAATTGCAAACAATCAAGTGAGCAAGGTGACAAGTTAGGTCAACTTTACCCAAGTTCAAGTGCGTTATCGGGTTCTACTTTGGGGAAGGCCGTTTGGCGGTTAGGCAAGGAAGGCAAATCCAACAAAATTGAACCAATTACACACAAATAAACAAGTGATATTTTGCAAACGTATGTAAGAAAATGGAGAGATAGAAGATGGACGGATTGTTCACTCGGCAAGCTTTGCTTGCTTTCGGTCTTTGAACGTTTTGGAAAATCCAATTTTTCGGATGGACCTGTTTGCCGGACGTCTTTTCACTTTGTGTGTGTCGTTTCTTTGAAACGTTTTGATGAAGAGTTTTGTTTGCTTTTCTTGGAATATCGAATGCGAGATATCCGAACAGTTCGTTAACAAAAATACCCCAAGAGATTTGGTGATATTAATTAACAAAATTGTCGGATTGGGTCGGTTTAAGAAAAAGACGGGTTTGATAAATGGTTTGAAGGCAAACCAAATATCTCCTATTTTTGTACTTTTTATTTTGAATTAAACACGGAAAAGAAAAAAAAAATTTCAGGGAAAATGGATGAACATGATGAACAACATGAAGATCATGAAGAACAAATGAAGAACATCATGAACAAACGAAGAACATCATGAACAAAAAAGCTAAATAGGTTTAAGATAATAACGCACAAAAACAAGAGTAAAGAGAACTTAGCTTTGATCCCTTGCTCTGATACCAATTTGATGCGTCCTTGGAGGTAAC